>CAKMXK010000016.1:1200000-1756418 GCA_928724755.1 Sporisorium exsertum | reverse complement strand
CTCGATGCGGTGGAAGCATGGAAAACAGCTGGATCAAATGCTAAGCTTATGAAATGCACTGGAAGAAAGCCTAAGAGCATGTGCGGTGTTTGATTGCGTTCCACCGACTTTGTCCGTGTTAGACACCGAGATGGTTGAGACTGGCTCTGATGGCCTGTCAACTGGCAGCTGGAATGGATGCTGCAGCTGTATCTGCGACAATGTACAATCCATCCAGAAAGGCATTGCATTGAGCATTAAGGATGTGAAACGCATCACTTGCATGTTTACACCAGCTCGTACTGGGAACTCCGGTTCTAGCTGTGATTCTGCTGGAACAAGCTGGTATAGGTGCTGGGAAATGAGCTTGGTAGATGCTTTAGAAGCATGCCTGGCATGCCTGTGTGGTGCTGGGATGTGCAGTCAAGTTGCGTGTTTTTGACTTTGTCCGTGTTGGAGCCACCGAGATGGTCAGACTGGCTCCCATGGCCAGTATAGCCGAAATCTATCTTCTCCTAGCATGTATGGACACATTATACTAAGCCAGCAGGAGAATTGGAGGGTTCCATTTCCCCACTTTCAAGGGGGACCAGTGGGGCTGAAGCCAAAATCTCAAAAAAAAGTAAAGTTAGCCATCACTCCACAACCACTTGGCACCCTTCCCTGATACTTTCCAGGACCTTCTATTGACCCCATTTGAAGGTGAGTTTAGTATGGGAGCAATCCTGAAAAATTACTTTTTTCTCGGCCCGACTCGGCCCAGGCTCCAAGCTTGGGCTGGCCATACCCGGCAAATAATATTATGCTACCAGCATAGGGTTGGATAAATTAAACATGCCTATTTTGGGTAAGATAAACAACTTTTTATTAAGCAACCCTATTCTGTTTAAAAACTAGACCCCTTGCCCCTTGTAAGTACTTGGGATGGAGATATAGACGATATGGCCTCCGGCACTAACCCTAGCCCTAACCCCAACCCTACAGCCGCTGGCCCCCTAACCCTATGTAGCTCTAAAGTGATTGTGTGCTTTCAAGCCTCTTTTTGGTGCCTGTATTATGGAGCAAAGTCACTTGCTGGTGAGATGATGTGCTCCGATCGTCGGCGGAAGCATGGAAAACAGCTGGATCAAATGCTAGAAGCTTGTAAATGCACTGGAAGAAAGCCTAGGCATGTACGGTGATGGACCGTTTTTCGACTTTGTCCGTGTTGGAGCACCGAGATGGTTGAGACTGGCTCTCGATGGCCTGTGTGGCAGCTGGAATGGATGCTTCAAGCTGTATCGACAATGTACAGTACATCCAGAAGGCATTTCATTGAGCTGTTGGATGAAACCGCATCACTTGCATGTTTACACAAACTCGTACTTTTGGGAACTCGGTTCTTGCTGTGATTCTGCTGGAACAAGCTGGTATCGGTGCTGGAAATGAGCTTGGTAGATGCTAGAAGCATGCCTGGCATGCCTGTGTGGTGCTGGGATGTGCACGGTCAAGTTGCGTGTTTTTGATTCTGTCCGTGTTGGAGCACCGAGATGGTCAGACTGGCTCCCATGTGCCAGTATAACTTAGAATCTATCTTCTCCTAGCATGTATAGACACATTATACTAAGCCAGCAGGAGAGTGGAGGGTCCATTTTTTCCCCACTTTCAAAGAAGGGGGGGACCTACCATTGGAGCTCAAAGAGGTGAGAGGGGGTCCATTTTCCCTTTCAAGGGGGACCATTGGAGCTCCAAGCCAAAATAGCCCAAAAAATGCTAAAAGTTGGACATGCACTCCAAGTAACCACTAGAGCACCCTCCACTGATACAACCACTTGTCACCCTGTCCCTCAATTGATCCACCCAGATCCTTGACACTGGTCTGTATCCCTGTTTAGTATTGGAAGGCTGACCACAGTTTAGTATCCAAAATCCCAACTATCCTGAAAACCCCCCCATAGAACAATCCCTGAAAGCCCGAATAACTTACAGGTTTACCAAACTCGGCCCGAGCACGCGACCCAGACAAATAATAAAATCTGGACCAGCTGGCCATCACGGGGTGGAAATAAGATTTAATGCTACCAGCATGCTTGGATAGAACATGCCTATGTGGTGAGGGAGAAAAACAACTTTTTTATTATTAAGCAACCCTACTCTGTGTTAAAAAACCCAGACCCCTTGTCAGACTTGGGTAACCGGGGTCAGTTTAAAACGAGACCCTATGTTCTCCGTACCTTGGGATGGGACTATAGGCTAATGTGGCCTCCCGGCATAACCTAACCCCCAAACGTTTTTTCCCCCGGTAACCCTACAGCCGCTGGCCCCCTAACCCTATGTAGCTCTAAGAGTGATTGTATGCTTTCAAACCTCTTTTTTGGTGCCTGTATTATGGAGCAAAGTCACTTGCTGGTGAGATGATGTGCTCGATGCGGTGGAAGCATGGAAAACAGCTGGATCAAATGCTAGAAGCTTGTAAATGCACTGGAAGAAAGCCTAGAGCATGTACGGTGATGGACCGTTTTTCGACTTTGTCCGTGTTGGAGCACCGAGATGGTTGAGACTGGCTCTGATGGCCTGTGTAGCAGCTGGAATGGATGCTGCAAGCTGTATCGACAATGTACAATGCATCCAGAAGAGCATTGCATTGAGCATTGGATGAAACCGCATCACTTGCATGTTTACACAAACTCGTACTGGGAACTCGGTTCTTGCTGTGATTCTGCTGGAACAAGCTGGTATCGGTGCTGGAAATGAGCTTGGTAGATGCTAGAAGCATGCCTGGCATGCCTGTGTGGTGCTGGGATGTGCACGGTCAAGTTGCGTGTTTTTGACTTTGTCCGTGTTGGAGCACCGAGATGGTCAGACTGGCTCCCATGGCCAGTATAGCAGAATCTATCTTCTCCTAGCATGTATGGACACATTATACTAAGCCAGCAGGAGAATTGGAGGGGGTCCATTTTCCCACTTTCAAAGGGGGACCATTGGAGCTCAAGCCAAAATCTCAAAAAATGTAAAGTTGGCCATCACTCCACAACCACTTGGCACCCTTCCCTGATACTTTCAGGACCTTCTATTGACCCCATTTGAAGGTGAGTTTAGTATGGGAGCAATCCTGAAAAATTACTTTTTTCTCGGCCCGACTCGACCCAGGCCAAACTTGGGCTGGCCATACCGGCAAATAATATTATGCTACCAGCATAGGGTTGGATAAGTAAACATGCCTATTTTGGGTAGATAAACAACTTTTATTAAGCAACCCTACTCTGTTTAAAAACCAGACCCCCTTGTAAGTACTTGGGATGGAGATATAGACGATATGGCCTCCGGCACTAACCCTAACCCTAACCCCAACCCTACAGCCGCTGGCCCTAACCCTATGTAGCTCTAAGAGTGATTGTATGCTTTCAAACCTCTTTTTTGGTGCCTGTATTATGGAGCAAAGTCACTTGCTGGTGAGATGATGTGCTCGATGCGGTGGAAGCATGGAAAACAGCTGGATCAAATGCTAGAAGCTTGTAAATGCACTGGAAGAAAGCCTAGAGCATGTACGGTGATGGACCGTTTTTCGACTTTGTCCGTGTTGGAGCACCGAGATGGTTGAGACTGGCTCTGATGGCCTGTGTAGCAGCTGGAATGGATGCTGCAAGCTGTATCGACAATGTACAATGCATCCAGAAGAGCATTGCATTGAGCATTGGATGAAACCGCATCACTTGCATGTTTACACAAACTCGTACTGGGAACTCGGTTCTTGCTGTGATTCTGCTGGAACAAGCTGGTATCGGTGCTGGAAATGAGCTTGGTAGATGCTAGAAGCATGCCTGGCATGCCTGTGTGGTGCTGGGATGTGCACGGTCAAGTTGCGTGTTTTTGACTTTGTCCGTGTTGGAGCACCGAGATGGTCAGACTGGCTCCCATGGCCAGTATAGCAGAATCTATCTTCTCCTAGCATGTATGGACACATTATACTAAGCCAGCAGGAGAATTGGAGGGGGTCCATTTTCCCACTTTCAAAGGGGGGACCATTGGAGCTCAAGCCAAAATCTCAAAAAATGTAAAGTTGGCCATCACTCCACAACCACTTGGCACCCTTCCCTGATACTTTCAGGACCTTCTATTGACCCCATTTGAAGGTGAGTTTAGTATGGGAGCAATCCTGAAAAATTACTTTTTCTCGGCCCGACTCGACCCAGGCCAAACTTGGGCTGGCCATACCCGGCAAATAATATTATGCTACCAGCATAGGGTTGGATAAGTAAACATGCCTATTTTGGGTAGATAAACAACTTTTATTAAGCAACCCTACTCTGTTTAAAAACCAGACCCCCTTGTAAGTACTTGGGATGGAGATATAGGCGATATGGCCTCCGGCACTAACCCTAACCCTAACCCCAACCCTACAGCCGCTGGCCCCTAACCCTATGTAGCTCTAAGAGTGATTGTATGCTTTCAAACCTCTTTTTTGGTGCCTGTATTATGGAGCAAAGTCACTTGCTGGTGAGATGATGTGCTCGATGCGGTGGAAGCATGGAAAACAGCTGGATCAAATGCTAGAAGCTTGTAAATGCACTGGAAGAAAGCCTAGAGCATGTACGGTGATGGACCGTTTTTCGACTTTGTCCGTGTTGGAGCACCGAGATGGTTGAGACTGGCTCTGATGGCCTGTGTAGCAGCTGGAATGGATGCTGCAAGCTGTATCGACAATGTACAATGCATCCAGAAGAGCATTGCATTGAGCATTGGATGAAACCGCATCACTTGCATGTTTACACAAACTCGTACTGGGAACTCGGTTCTTGCTGTGATTCTGCTGGAACAAGCTGGTATCGGTGCTGGAAATGAGCTTGGTAGATGCTAGAAGCATGCCTGGCATGCCTGTGTGGTGCTGGGATGTGCACGGTCAAGTTGCGTGTTTTTGACTTTGTCCGTGTTGGAGCACCGAGATGGTCAGACTGGCTCCCATGGCCAGTATAGCAGAATCTATCTTCTCCTAGCATGTATGGACACATTATACTAAGCCAGCAGGAGAATTGGAGGGGGTCCATTTTCCCACTTTCAAAGGGGGGACCATTGGAGCTCAAGCCAAAATCTCAAAAAATGTAAAGTTGGCCATCACTCCACAACCACTTGGCACCCTTCCCTGATACTTTCAGGACCTTCTATTGACCCCATTTGAAGGTGAGTTTAGTATGGGAGCAATCCTGAAAAATTACTTTTTTCTCGGCCCGACTCGACCCAGGCCAAACTTGGGCTGGCCATACCGGCAAATAATATTATGCTACCAGCATAGGGTTGGATAAGTAAACATGCCTATTTTGGGTAGATAAACAACTTTTATTAAGCAACCCTACTCTGTTTAAAAACCAGACCCCCTTGTAAGTCTTGGGATGGGATATGGTTGCTCCGCACTAACCTAACCTAACCCCAACCCTACGCCGCTGGCCCTAACCCTATGTGCTCTAAGAGTGATTGTATGCTTTCAAACCTCTTTTTGGTGCCTGTATTATGGAGCAAAGTCACTTGCTGGTGGATGTGTGCTCGTGCGGTGGAAGCATGGAAAACAGCTGGATCAAATCTAGAAGCTTGTAAATGCACTGGAAGAAGCCTAGAGCTGTACGGTGATGGACCGTTTTCGACTTTGTCCGTGTTGGAACAAAAAAAAACAAAAAAAAAACAAAAAAAAAAAAAAAAAAAAAAAAAAAAAAAAAAAAAAAAAAAAAAAAAAAAAAAAAAAAAAAAAAAAAAAAAAAAAAAAAAAAAAAAAAAAAAAAAAAAAAAAAAAAAAAAAAAAAAAAAAAAAAAAAAAAAAAAAAAAAAAAAAAAAAAAAAAAAAAAAAAAAAAAAAAAAAAAAAACAAAAAAAAAACACAAAAAACACCCCCACTACACCCAAAAACTAACAAAAAAAAATCACATTTAAAACATTTCCCCCCTAAAAAAAAAAAAAAAAACCAAACAAACCCCCAAAACAAAAAAAAAAAAAAAAATATCCTCAAAAAAAAAAAAAAAAAAAAAAAAAAAAAAAAAAAAAAAAAAAAGATCCATTTTTTCCTCCCTTAAAAAAAAAAAAAAAAATAACTAAACAAAAAAAAAAAAAAAAAAAAAATTTGTAAAAAACTAAAAACCACTTAACACCTTCTGATATTTCGGCCTTCTTGATTTGAGGGAGTTTAGTATGGAGCAATCCTGAAAATTTTTTCTGGCCCGACCAAAAACTTGGCTGGCCTAGGCAAATAATATTATGCTACCAGCATAGGGTTGGATAAGTAAACATGCCTATTTTGGGTAGATAAACAACTTTTATTAAGCAACCCTACTCTGTTTAAAAACCAGACCCCCCTTGTAAAAGCCAAAAAAGTTCCGAGACCCTACCTTGACCCTACTGGCCGACCCTACTTTCGGTGGACTGCCCCGACCCATTTTCATAGTCAACTTGCGTAGGGTCACTTAATGACTCTCACTATACTCACCTGGGACTATCCAACAATGCATAGAAAAGGGGGTGTTGTGTCACCGACCCTACCCGGGAATCCCCTTGTAAGCCAAGCAAGGCCCTGCTCAAGCGTCATCTACGCACCATGGATGCTCTGTGCAGCTTCTTTGACCAGATCAAAGGCCAGCTGCTGTGTCCAAACTGTGACCGGCCAGCACCAGCACTGTTCAACCAAGGTGGACGCCGCCAGTTCCGCCTGCAGTGCAAGGGTTGCAAGGCACGCATGAACCAGGACCAAGCACGGGAGTACTTTGGACAGCTCATTGACCAAGGCCATCTCCCAGCAGTCAACTTTGGGCCAGAGCTGGAGGCGGAGCCAGAGGCAGAGGCCATTGAGATCACCACTGAGGAGGAAGACATTGATATGCCTGACCTTGGCAGCGACTCTGACTCCTCAGCTGTCCAGGCTCCTATCCATCCTCTGCATGGCCCACGCCGTCAGAGTAAACGCCTGCGTGCCCCAGTGGAGACAGTGGCAGAGGAGATGCAGTCAGATGATGGCGTGGTGGTGCTCCTTCCACCTCCCAGTCCAAGTCCAGACCGCACCACACTGTCTGGGCCTGGCATCACTGATGCTGAGCTCCAAGCTGTTCTGGACCGCCTGGACATGGAGCTGGCAGCCAGCCCAAGGCGTCAGCAGACACCCAACCCCTTTGTGGTGTCCCCATCAGCATCGCCAGCCATCCTCCTGCCTTCCAGCCAGCGAGTGCAGGCACAACCACACCTCCATGGCGTCCGAGGTGTACCACAGGTAGCAGCCACACTGCGCAACCTGTACAACCTCAAGGTCAGCAACTTCATTGGCAAGGATGGCAACTGCATGTTCAGGGCCATGGCCTACCATCTCACCGGCAACCAAGCTGGTCACATGGAGGTCAGGATGAAAGGCCTTCACTGGCTGCAGCGTAACCCTGACATCCTGCTGGCATTTGCAGCCCAAGGCGATGGGCACCTCTCAGCTGCTGCATACCTGGCCAACATGGCCAAGCCAGGTACATGGGGAGATGAGATCATGCTCATGGCCATAGCACAGGCATACAGCATCTCGATCATGGTCTACTCTGGTGTAGACCCCCAGACCGGTGACAGCCATGGCACTGTCTACCCTCACAATGCAGAGGGACCCCACTATGGCCTGTATCACCTGGCCAGGTCCCAGCATTATGAGCTCCTGTTCCCCTGATCTGTTCCGAGTTCCGAGTTCTGTATGTAAATAGTTGTGGGGTCTAGGGCACTTTTTCCCCACTGGGTTTTTTCCCCTAGACCATGTAAATAGCTGCTCCAATATATAATAGTATACATGTCTACACATTCCTCTCTGTGTTGTGTGTCTGCCCCTGACCAGTGACTGACCGAAAGAGGCAGACAGACCCACAAAGTGTCTGAATGAGCTTCCAAAGGTGTGAGAACCTCACCACATGTCAAACAGCAGCCTCTCCATATGCAAGTCGCAGTCGACCCTACCTGTCGGAAGTAGGGTTAGGGGTAGGGTCCAGCCTCGAAAACATTTCAACCCTAGGGTCAAAATCACACTTTGCTCTGTGAGTGCTTGATATGCATTCTCCACCCCAGAAAACCCCAGCGCACTTCAAAACAGGGCCACTTATTATGCCAGATGTCCCCAACCCTACAGGGGTAGGGTCAGACCAACACGTTTGACTCTACCCTGCCCTGGCATCAACAGCTACAGCTCTGCCCTTGTACACACATCTGTTTTACACCATTTGGCACATCTTTCATTATAAGGCCAAGTCCATCAGAGCAACTTTTTTCAGCCACTCAACCCTCCAATGGTCCCCCCTTTGGTTTTGCCCGATTTTCAACTTATTCTGACCCTACACCTCCAATATTGCTTCTCCATCCCTGCTTTCTTGCATACATACATTTTTTGCCATTACGCACCTGCCTGTGGCATTAGATTGCCCAAAAGCCAAAAAAAGTTCCGAGACCCTACCTCGACCCTACTGGCCGACCCTACTTTCGGTGGACTGCCCCGACCCATTTTCATAGTCAACTTGCGTAGGGTCACTTAATGACTCTCACTATACTCACCTGGGACTATCCAACAATGCATAGAAAAGGGGGTGTTGTGTCACCGACCCTACCCGGGAATCCCCTTGTAACCCTACCTCCACCGATACACAAGCTACCACTGAAACTTTCAGAATCTTCTCTTTATACAATTTGATCAATAGTTTATTAGTAGCTGATCACCAAATTCCAGACTTTTCACTTTCTCGACTTCACCTGGGCCAAACTTCCAATGGCCGTTACTCTGCAATCTCATTAGGTAATGGCAGTAGGGTTATTAATGAAACATGCATATTTTGACCTGTTTTACATATTCTATCAAGCACTCTACTTTTGTTTTTTGGCACACCCCCTTGTAACCCTAAGAATTGGCGTTTTCGTCTGGGAGGTCACCACCATGAGGATTCGGATCGAGGCGAGCCACGTCGAGAGTCTGTAGAAAGGCATGCAAGCTGGGAGCCGCATCGGCGCCAGACGTTGAGGCCGACGAGTTGAGCAGATGCTGGTGCTGGCGTTTGACAATGATTTTGCGTCTGTCTTTGAGATGGTCGATCACATGTGCGCTGTTGAAATCGATGCCGACGAGGCTGGGGAATTGCGATTGAAAGTATGAAGAGGCTTTGAAGGCTTCGAGCATCGCTGCTACACCTTTCAGAAAGACGTAAGCTGTTTCTTTTTCTCTGAGGTAAAAGTCGTAACTCTGGTTGAGGCCGAACCAGGTTTGGCGATCCTCCTCGTTCATCTTGGTGACGGCGTCCGCCTCGGCCGAACTTGGCCGCCCCGCGGTGGTTAGATCCGAAGAGGGGGCAGAGAGTATCGAAGCGGAAGTAGCAGCTGACCTGCTTGCCGTCGATTGTCTAGCGGGTGGCATTTGAGCATCAAGGCTCGGAGTGGTACGCGTGCCGGCGATGATCGGCGAGAAGCGACCTTGTACACATCTTTCGTAAGCCGTCAGGCAAGGGGGAAAAGGGGTAAAAGGTGGTTAAAGCGCGAGTCAGCGAAGGCGGCGAGACTGTCTCTAGAGAAAGAGGAAGAGAGAGAGAGAGAGAGAGAGAGAGAGAGAGAGGGCTTCAGAGAAAGAGAGGAGACAATAGGCAGAGCGAGTCGTTGACTCGGCTGAGCAAGCCAGGGGCAGAACGTGCATGGGACACCCCATTGTTTGAGGGCGGTCTTTTCATTAAAATAAATAGCAGACAACCCCAAAGTCGTATACAACAAATTGTTGGTGATTACCACGGAAATTCCGGCTACAAACCTTTACAACGTGGTTGAATAAAGGGCGTGCGCGTCTGGACTGGCTTTTCGGCCGTAACCCACATGCCAACGTGTACTCATTTGTGTTACTCTACTTGCTCCTCACCTTCGTACCTCCATCTCTTGAGCGGCAGCGCTTATCGCTGGCTCGCTGCGGCAGTTGTTTTTGCCCTCCCTGTATCTCCACACCCTCTTGCCGCTCGTTCTGCGCTCGCCCGGCCCCCCGTTTACGGCGGGCCGGTAGCCTCCATCGAGCTCAAGGACCTCACGTGTCACTTGGCTGCATGATCCACGTTTCCTCATGTCTCTCGCGCGAGTGAATAGCCGAAAGGCTTGACGGGATTGGAAATTCTGTCGCGTGATACCACCACACTCTCAGCCACTGCAAGAATTCAACACTTTTCAGCCCAAAAGAAATAAAAAGGCTCTGTGATACGGCCTTCACTGCAAATGCACTGCACAGGCCAAAGTGATTACAGCGATGCGACGTGGCAGCATGGCGAGATGAGGGTGCAGACACGATCCAATATGGTGGTGACCACACCCCGATCGAATCGACGCTCGTCAAAGTGCACCATCAGGTGCAGCTTGCTGTCAAAGCTGTACAGCGAGAAGCATACTGAGGGACTTGTGGCTCGGCCGTATTGCACCACGTCGATGAGCTGGAGCCAGTGCGCTGCGCTGCTCGCCAAAGTGGTGTCTGTGCTGGCAAGCGGATACTTCTTGGCAACGTCGTAGATGCCTTGTGAGGTGAGCGTGGGCGTCGAAAAGCTTGACTCCATGCTTAGTGCTGCTTCACCTTGCGAGGAAGCTCGCGCGCTGCTCTTCATACCTTCCGCAGCCGCTTGACCCAGCGTGTCGAGAAAAGCCAGCATGTGCGGGCTCTTGAGGTATTCGTTTTGCTTGATGCCTAAGATCCTCGCCAGCCGCAACGTGTCTTGAACCTCGGCATCCTGCAAGCTCGCCGCCTTCTTGTCGGCATCAGGTGGATTGACATCTTCCGGACTGAGATAGATCGAACCTGGAGCGATGGCCATGGCGACGACGGACTGCGAATGGCTGGCAGTCTCTTCCGGGAGCCATCGGCTAGCATGAGCCGGGAATGTGAGGTGCGCTCCTTGTGCCACCTTTCTGTTGCCAGATTCGTCAAGCGCGTTACAGACTTGTTGGATCGCCTTGACAATGGCGGCGTAAACATAAGATGAGATGGTGACCTTGTTGCGCTTGCACTGGATCCTAAAGCTTTCCTGCTCTTGTCGACTAAACGAGCGTCTCAAGTTGACCATCGGTCGGTCACTGTCACGTAGACCTGTGAGCACCTGGTTGAAGCCCGTGATTCCAATGGTAGGCTTGGACTCGTTCTCCAAACGCTCTGCTAGCTTCCGAGAGCCTATGTCCAGCTCTGCGGCACCCGGTTGGAATCGTGACATGTACGCATCAGGAAGGCTTTGAGGAAGACGAGGAAGCACGCGCTTGAGATCCTCTGGCTGAAAGACCGACTTGACGAGCTCGATCTTTCCGCGAATTGTGTCGCTGGAGGCCTCGTTGGCGCCTAGTGAAAGCTTTTTGTCGAGGGTGGCGTGAAACAGACTCTGCAAGATAATCTGAGCCTGATACAGCAATCGATGTCCATTCAGGACATGGGAAACGTTCATAACCATGGCAGAAGGGCCGCTCCTCGGGTTGAGAACAAGATAAGCCCGGAAGTGCTTGCCAACAGGCTCGATTCGTTCGTTGGACGTCTTGTCGCATACTTCTTGGTAGGAGCTGGCGCCGTGGACGACGAAAGCCGATTTATCGAGCCAGTCGAGTGCTTGGTCCAGGCTCGTGATCGCCTGAAAGGTGGCATGGTCGAGATCTACATCGCTCGGAGTCGAGGCAGGGCATTCGGCGACGTGCGAACCACGTCCCGAGGAGACTGTGGTGGTACCGAGTTCAGGCAACAATGTTCTGGCTAGCCAGACGGCCGCGGGGAACCTCTTCTCGATCATGGCTGCATCGAAGCTGGTCGTGAAGGGGAAAGCCATGGTCAGCTGGAACTGTACGATAGGTAAAGCGAATCAAGAAGGTGAAATCGATACGTCAGTTGCTGTTGATTCAAGTTCAACAACCGAAAGCAGTTTCGAGAGCAACACGCACAGAGCCCTGATGGAAGTACTCCTCGTGATTGATCAGAAGCTCCGCTCCTTTCAGTGGTCTTTGCGCTTCGGTTGATGAGACGACGTTCCAGCCGTTCGACGTAGCACGTTCGACATGCTTGGTTGCACTCGACGTGTTGGCAGATACGGCCATCTTTGCAAGTGAAGCGGGACGCCTGCGCGTTTTCGATCGAGGTGAGCTTGCTGCAATACGGCAACGGCAACAAGCGTAGTTCAAGCAGAAAGGGAACGCTATAGCAGATATGTTTGTTGGAGATATGGAAAGAAGAAGGAAGATTTTGATGCGGTCGAAAGGGGATTGCAATGAAGTTTCAGTAGGAGCGAAGGCGATGAGGAGAGCTCTCGGAGCCAACAGAGAGCAAGAGGCCGTGCCGAAAAGTGACGACTTCTTGTTATCAGCGTGGCAGCTTGGCCACGAAGTCAAGTGCCGCAAGCACGCACAAGTTTCACACAAACTAGAATGTGAATTGCTGTTGACCCCTTCCAGGAGCTGATCTGGACAGATGAGCGGTCAACTGAGCGACAAGCACACATGCACATTGAGGCTGCATGAATCGTCCAGATGACGAGCTCGGTCTCAAACAAGTGCAGCAAGCGTTGGACTGGGACTGGTTTGCACCGGCCTCGGAGAATTTTGTTCGAGACACATGCACAGAGTGCAAGCAAGCGAGGCCGCATGGTTTGCATGGTACACACCGGTCCTTGGGTGCCGAGCCGGTAGACATGAACAATTGATCACCGGGCTGAACGTGACAGGTCGACGGCTCGACCTTGACTCTCGCTTAGCCCGCCAGACAGTCCGAACGCAGCATGGTCCGCGATAAGCTGCATTCTGGCGCTGGCCATGTCATCGGAGTTTTTGTCTTTAGCGAGGTGCAGAGCCGTGCAGCGTCACTGGTGACTGCACAAGCGTGCGTTTCTAGCTGCATCAGCTATATCACCCCGTCTAGCAGAACTGTTGACTCACTGGTACATTGTGCGAAATTGTGTCGAAGTACCAGCTTGTGCGCCGGAAGACGCACCAAGTGGATTCTGGCTATCACTTCGATTGCACTTGCACCGCTAATCAGTGAGCGAGTCAGGTTGAAATGCTTCGGGTGTTGAGGCGCAATAGATAAGGCCATCATGGAAGACGGCATTCTGCACTGCCTACGCTTGCACCTCTGCTTGTCTCGATCGGTGTGTGAGATGCGTTGAACGTATATATCTTTCAGTCGCATATTTCAAGGATGAAGCGACTCGGAGCGGCCAAAACTCCTTGTCGAGCTTCACCTTCGTTCTCTCCTTACGACCACACAATCCTACCTCTCAACCATGTTGAACCGACTTCCACCCTTCGAGCCATCAGACAACGTGCTTCAGCATGACAGCCGTAGACCAAACCTTTGGACTCGGTTCTGCACAGGACAGAATCCAGACACCATTTACAGTTGCGACGTCGCAGAAGGTCATGCGCGAGCGTCCACGCTTGCTTGCTTCGATCTTGACGGACACACTAGCACTACTTGCCGGCACAACGAGGTCGAGATCGCGGCGCTGGCACGGGCGACAGCGTGCACCAGGCAACAGAGTCCCTGTCAGCAACAGCTACGTAAGGAAACAGTCTTCTTATCAAAGTTGTGACACTATCGCTCTGCTCATCACTCTACATGCCTATCGTGTCCAGATAACACGCCGCAACCGGCAATAAGCTCATAGCCCAAACTGTACCTGGTCTTTATCGCCCTTATCTCCATCAGCAGAAAGTGAGAGCTCGTTCATATGGAATGATGAGCGGAACCAGGCCGCGCTCGAGTGGCCTCGAACGAATGTTAGTTGCGCGTTTGGCCGTCACGTCATCTCGTCAACTTTTCAGAGAGCTGCGGCAAAGCGAGATTGTTGTCACTACAAACTGGTTGCAGGATGGTACGGTGATCTGGTACAGTACTGTACAGGCACTAGATCTCGTTCGGAGAATTAATAGAAAACGTCATTAATTCGCCGAGAACAGGCTAACAAGACTTAGCGACAAACAAACCGAGCGACCGTGGAAAAGATTGTCTCTCGCTTCCCATTTGGCTCTCGGCTATGCTCTCCTTGCTGATCGCCTAGCATCGATCTGGGACCCTCTTTGCATTGGTGACACCGTCGCGCAATATCTGGCACGAAAATGGGCGCGATCATGTCTTGCAGACACTAGGAAATTTTAGACTATGAAAACAGTGAACATTATTGCACGATTCACTCGTAGAGTGGGAAGCGACCAAAGCCTTTAGGATGAGTGGCTTCTTCTCGTGTCATGAAGCCGGTGAACCAACACCCTTTTCCTGCCTCACCCATCAAAGACCAACGATCACGCTTTGAACCGGTCGATGTTAGGTCCACGTTGAGCGTGACGGGCTTGAGCACCTCTTGCGACGTTTCCGCCAGCCCCTCGCTGAGTAGCGCTGCACCAAAGTCGATGTCGCCAAACTTCATGGGCCGCCAGTCTGTCATTCCAGACCAGTAGTCTCCTGGCTTTGCAAACACGTACAGAGATGCCGTGTTTTTGCGGTTCTTCCAGAGCTGGTTGTTGAGCGACATGACCAGAGCCGCTTGCACGTTCTCCGGCGTCGACATGTCGTTGATCGAGTCTCGAATGTGCAGCGCCAGCAATCCGAGTGGCATGGCGACAAACTCTGCCGACGATCTTGGCTGCACTGGGAAAGCCACCGCTCCTCCCCAGAAAGGGTGAGCTGGATGCATCTCTGGTCGATGACCAACGGGCGGCCTGCCCTTTGTGTTGCAGATGGCCAGCACCGTGCTTCGGCGATTCTGATTTTTGCGAGCTACCTGAGTGTTGTGGATGAGCCAGGCAAACAAGACATTGAGCCGACTCAGTCTGATCTTCGGGCGTGCAGAAGCAGCAGATCCGCCGTACTTGTCCAAAGTAGAAGGGGGAAGCGGTGCGGTCGCCTCCAAGTGCGCGTCGAGCTCATTCTGCGCCTTGCGTACCAGCTGCTGCACCCTTGCCTCGGGCAGATAGACGTAGTACTGCCTCACCGTCGATTCTGGACGCTCTACGTGCAAATCCCACAACGCTCTCCCCGCAAATTGGATCTTGTCGGTCAGACCGTACTTGTACCAGCCTCTTGGGTCTGGCAGGGGTGATCCATCCGAGTTCTTGGAGAGCGAGCCTTCAGGTCCGTAATACTCGATGAACGGGTCCTTTCCCAGATCTTGGAGCGGATCCGGCACGATGCCTTTGAGCATATTGGCCCAGCCTTTCCAAACTTGCAAGAGTCCGAAACCATCACCTATGATGTGACTCGTCGAGACCGTGACGATGGTTGCGTCGCTGAACAGCGTTGCCTGCGCTGTCAGGAACGACTGGTCAGAGTGCAAGAGCTGGCCAAATGTCGAGCAGGCGTTGATGCGAGTAAGCTCGCGAGTGAACTGGAGGTTGGGTCCTAAGCCGAGACAGATGTCGGTCAGCTGGTCCAGGACGATCTTGTGGGTGAAATTGCTGTAGGTGCTGATGGAGCGTTCCGACACGTCGCGGGTGACAATCAGCTTGCGCAAGGGCTCGGTCGCTTTGCGGCTCTCAGCTTCGAGCTCGTCGAGCTTGGCAGGCGCAGGCACCTGGTACTCGAGTCCGCTGACGGCCTCCTTGCTCTTGCGGACGCGCGCAGCTATGATGGGCCAGCTTCGAACCAGCTTGTACCAGCTATCTTCGAGTTTGTTTAGATCCAGCTGCTTTGGAAAGATCAGACTGATGCTTGCCTGTAAAAGTCCAAGGAAGGATCGACACGGTTAGTTCTGCGCGCGGAGCAACGCTTTCCGCTCGATTCATCTTGAGACTCACCACAATGTCGGTGCTGCGAGTTGTAGTAAGGACAAAACAGAGATGGAGTGGAACGTCAGCAACCTGCTTTTGTGACGATGGGGCTATCTATAGTCACTTACTTTCCAACTGTACTGTCCAGCAAGGCAAGCGGAACGGTGGAATATCCATCGGGTACTGGCATGTTGATGACGACGCCTTGATCAAAGGAGGATCTCGAAAGGAAGATGTGGTGAGAGGGATAGACCTGATTTGTGGTATGAGGAGGACGGTCGAACTCCCTCAAAGCGCCGCTCGATGATGTCAATGGGAGGACGGCGCATTGAGCCACACATGCAGGCGCTTCCAACCTTTCAATCGTGGATTTGCTTTGAAAAGGCCGTTGCTCTTCTCAGATAAGCTATTGTCTCTCTGTGATGCAGCCAGGCCTCGGCAGATCTTTCCAAGGGTCGCATGAGACCGGCTCACTATATCGCCTACTTGCGCTAACTCGACGAGTTTATTTTATCATTTATTTATTCCTTTTCCTGTCGCTCGCTCGTCGGATAAGACTGCAACGGCAGAACTCGCCTCTGGCATTTGGGTCGGTGGTCACCACTCGAAGCAAAGGACGGCATCGACTTGAGGCTAGCGCAGCTGTAACTACTTTCTGTATGTGCGCTCTTCGTTCCAAAGCGAATGTCTGCTGTCTACCGCCCAGACCTAACCCGTTTCTACGCGCTCGACCGAATTTTGCGACCTCAATTTTGTGTCGGATTCTTTTCTTTTCTTCAAAATGGATCTTTACCGATCCGAACATGTTGCCGAGTCTCTGGATCGGCGATCTCAGCAGGCTTGATCTGCGATCCTCGCTCGTTCGGTACAATAGTAACCCGGCTATGATGAGTCTGCAAACATTCGCCATCTTCGATTCCGAGTCAGCCTCACGCACTCCAAGGACGTTGCTTGCTGTCCCGAGTGACCACCTTCAAATCTTGACCACAAGTTTTGTTGAAACACACAAGTAACGCGTGGTCATCAGCCAGAAGGCAGCAACGACGATCAACGTTGCGCAAAAGGCTTGTGCGGGCCAAAAGATGCCCTTGTCCACGTCGATGATGGCACCAGCGACCGGATTGCCGGTCAGAATGCCGACTGCTGCAAACAAGCAGAACGTGCCCATGCGCGAACCCATGCGTGACTTGTCTGCGGTCAGCATGGCGACGGTGGGACCTTGAAGCGAGACGTAGCTACCCGAAAAAGCGCCGTAGAAGAGACAGAAGAGGACGAGGTTGGCTGTGCTGTCCACGCTGAGCCAAGCGTACGCGGCAACGGCAGCCGATAGGCTGGTGACGACAAACATGTTGAGACAACCGGTCTTGTCGGCGAGAAAGTTGGGGATCAGACGTCCAAAGATACTGCCGACGTTGAGCAGAGGCACGAGATAGTCCAACAACACCGGCGGCATCTTGTCGATTTTGGTTTGACTATAGATGCCAATATAGTAGAAGGGCACGTAGAGACCCATGAAGGCAAAGAGCGCAGCAAGCGAAAACGTGAGCATGGGCTTCTCTGTAAACGTGCTCTTGTCGATGAGAGCGCACGATTTGTTTGAGAAGTTGCCTTGACGTTGACGCATGAGCACAACAGCTACGGCTTGAGTCGCCAGCGCAATGAAAGCCAGGACTCGCGTCGACCAACCGAAACCTATGCGTGGCTCGAGCCGTTGAAAGACGGTGGGGAAGATGATCCCACCAAGACTGCTACCGCACACCGAGATGCCCGTGGCCAGAGCACGACGTCTGACAAAGTAGGCAGGCAAAACGGCCACGCTCTGAATGAAGATCGTGCCCATCCCTAGGCCGGTGCAGATGCCCTGTGCCAAGAAGATCTGGTAGTACTGCGTGCTGACGCTCGTCAACATCAGTCCCAAAACAATTAGGATGCTGCCGACAACGTTGAGCGTACGGAGATAGCCACGGTCGATCAATGGCCCACTGAGCGGACCCACGAGGAGAAGCAGACTTGCTTGCATGGAACCGATCCAAGATATGCTAGACGAGCTGTGAGTCCGCAACAGTTGAGATTCGTAGAAGGTTTGAAAGGAGCCGTATGTATTGACGAGCCCCCACGAGTTGAAGAAGAGCATGAACGAGGCAACCACCTGCAGCCAAGCGACCAAGCCTCCATCAATGGAGTCTCCGCTTCTCAGCTCTACCGTAGGCGCTGTTGCTGTTGAAGAGTCGTCGATCTTCGAGTGTCGTCTCTCCTGAAAGGAGCCAGAGCTGTCGCTCTGCCCATGTTGATGACTGTGGGTCGATGACACTGAGACTTGAGGTTGCCCTGTTGACATGTTTGGTAATGTTCCAACAGAAGCACACAATGGTGGTGATGGCGAAAAGGGAATTGTGTCGTTCCAGAGTCGAGTCGAGTCGGCTGCTCGTCCGAAGCCGAAGCAAACCAAGAGGCAAGAAGTGTGACTCACGACACCGTACAGTTTGATGACCTTTGACGAACGGAAACGAGGAGAGAGGCACAGCAAGCTAGAAGAACTAGCCAAGGGTGTCTCTTATTCCGACGGCATGCACGGGTGCCGCCGCGCTGCTAGAAGCCTCCAAACCGAGCATCTCGCTGTGACTTGGCCTAACTGAGAGAGGGGTGGGAGAGAGAGACACGGACACAAAGAAGATGTGCCTGAATAACAGCTCGCCCACAAACACAAACCCGATGTGGGGGATGGACAACTGCGTGATGGCAAGGTAGACTGTGGTTAAGACGCTGTCGAGGTCACCTTCGACGGCTGCGAAAGCGGAAAAGAAGCAAACCTCTCAAAGACCGCTGTCGTATTGGACCCTGCAGTCCGGAAGATCACCACCTGTTGAGGTTTTACCCTTCCCTTTTCCGACATGACTAGAACCTCAGATATCGCATCTGCAGATGCAATTTGCAGTTGCAGGCTGAGAAGGTCCAAAGTCGACCATGATCCGGACGGAGAGCAAAACCAAGTTGCAACTCATCTCAAACCTGCCCGCCATCCCCACCACTCTGCAGCAGGGCTCTGGCATGTGCATCACCCCCTCGTCGTGGTTCAATACGGCAGCAGAAAGCCTCTTTGACCAGACAACTTTCCCTCTTGGCCTCCCACGCAACCCCCTCTCCCTCTGCTTTTTCTCGATCAACAAGACAATGGACGACGCACAATGCAGAGCAGAATGGAAGCTCACGTACTGAGTAGGAGTGGATTGGTATGAAGGCTACAATGATGGTTCTCGGTGGGCACAATTGGACGCTTGGAGGGCGCCACCCGCGATGACTGGTCACCACTCACGCGCCGTCTTCTACAACTAGACTCCCACGATTGCATCGGTTCATCTTACCACCTACTTCCCTACGACAGTATAGAATGTCGCCGACCGTACTTGAACTCACAAGCTGACACACAACCTTTCCAGCTCGATAACGAATGCATCGCAAAACGCCTCGAGCTGTTGTGCGTCCTTAGCCGATCGATCGCAGCGCGCTCCTAATGAAACGGTGTCTGCCTTTGCATCCATTCTTACGTCCATATAGAGCTGTGCTGCGCTCTTCGACTCGTATGCGGCATCTGAGCTATCGCAATCGACGCTGGTCTTGCCGGGCATCAGAGGGTGTCGCGTAAAGAAGCCACTATCATATGGCAGCTTGTAGGGCTTTAGCAGCGTTGTCTTGGCTCCTGCTTCATCACCATCACTGGCTCTGATGTTAGGTCCGTGCCACAGCAAGTTCAGGTGAGCATCAAAGGGCACGGGACAATCCACGTCGTCCTGTTGATGGCTTGCTCGCTGTACTAGCTCCTTTTGAATCGTCCGGAGCTGTCCGAGCAAGGGTTGACCGCCTTCAGCTGCGATTGCAACCGTCATCGGTTGCATTGTCGTTGTCGCCCCCACCAGCTCTCTAAGACCGTCAAATGCACCCGTTCGTCCTGCTGTATAGAAGCCAAACGTTGGCGATGTCAGCCCTTGGTCGCCGGCGTGCGACGAGAGGAGACGCGCAAACGCCAGGATCACCACCACTTGCAACCCGAACCCATGCGTGTGGCACCTGGCTTCCCACACATCTGCCTCTTTCAAGGCCGCTTTCCGAACGTGCATGGCCTGGTCGATCGACTGCTGCACTCCTCCACATACCAATGTTGGCGAAGCACCCTGCAGATGCTTAGCCCAAAAGGCCCTGGTCGAATGCTCGGTTCGCATAGCATCCCTGCACGTTTGCTCGACGAAGCTTGTCCAACTGATCGGTTTCGGCATGCAGTCGAGCTTGTTTGTCTCGATGTTATAGTAAAGTTGAGCCAGCTCGTTCGTCATCCACCGCATGCTCCATGCATCGTAGCTTGTGTGGTGGACCGTCACCAGAATAAGGTCCTTCTGCTTGCCCTGCACAAGTGTGAGACGCGCCGACGGCCTCGACAGATCGCTGGGAGATGCGTTGAGTCTCTTGACAGCTTCGAAGGCTGCTGACTCGAGCTCGTCACCGCCATCAACCAGTGCAAGCTTCGAACGCTCGTGCTGCCGCCACACCGCGCTGTCTTCGTTCAACACAACCTGCACCACCTTCCTCGTGTCCTTCAAGCGCACGAATGCAGTTCGAAGTGCCGCGTTGCGTCGACGCAGCTCATCCCATGCAGAAGCGAGTGTGTGGACGTCTAACTTGTGCTCCGATGCATAGACAAATGTAGGCTCCAAGAATCTTCGACCTCGCTGCAGCCATAGATCAATGTGTTGCTTTTGCCCAGTCAACACAGGCAACACCGCCTCGACCTCGTTTGCTGCAATCTGGAGGAGCTCAGCAGCTTCTTGCTTGTCCTGGCTGCCCACCAGCTCTATTGGCTCTTGATGCATGGATCGTGACGTGAGTTCGGTGGTGCTCTCTTCCGAGCTATCGCAGGCTACTGTCAATTCGTCAAACGTCCCGGCTGAAAGAACATCGAGCGGCGTCAAAGGCACCTTTTCGCCTCGAGCATCTGCAGAGATGCAAATCGCCAGCAGCGAGTCGATGCCGAGCAGGAATAGGTTGGGGCATGTTTTGATCGTACCCTCTTCCACATTCAAGCGCCTTGCAAGATGAAGCAGCACGATCATCTGCTCTTTTTCGGTCAAGCGACGACGCCCATCGCCAACAGCAATCGGAGTGCTTCCCTGTTGTTGGTATCTACCTCCGGATGCGGTTAGAGGTAGTGCTGCTAGAGCCTCTGGGAATGCGCCAACGGGTCGATGGGGTCGGTGCAAAAGGTCCAAAAGCACCCGGGCAAACAGCTGCAACGTCCTTGGTAGCCACGCCTCGCCGCCAACAGCATCGCTGGCCCCTGCCTTGATCAGCACTCCTTCATCGTCTTGAACGACGGA
This sequence comes from Sporisorium exsertum, assembly GCA_928724755.1. Classification (NCBI taxonomy): domain Eukaryota; kingdom Fungi; phylum Basidiomycota; class Ustilaginomycetes; order Ustilaginales; family Ustilaginaceae; genus Sporisorium; species Sporisorium exsertum. The sequence continues at coordinate 1,735,362 of CAKMXK010000016.1, read as the reverse complement.
TATATTGACCGGATACTCGGAAGCTGCTGTCGAGACCCTCGTCGGCGCGCTTTCTTGCATCTCGAGTGAGCCCTCGGACGCCTCGAATCCAGTCCACAGATCAGCATCGCCACCGGACTGGCCTTGCGACTTGCCCTGGACGTTGTGGAAGACGAACAGGCTGTCGAAGAGTGCTGTGTAAGCTGCATGATCTCGCCTCCATGCGTTCTGAATTCGTCCCAATGATGCATGCTGGAAAGGTTGCGCAGCAACGATCCGTTCTTGCAGTTCGCGTGCTGTTGTAGCATTCGAGGAAAGGTCGTTCACCAAACTGACCCTGATCGGCACCGTGTTGATGAGTGGACCGCTGATGTCTTCGATCCCAGGCAAGGACAGGTAGCGCCCCGATACGACTTGGCCGAAACAGACGTCGCGCTGTCCAGAAGAAACAGCAAGGACTTTGGACCAGCTGAGGATCGCCACTGCCTGCGGAGTCGCTCCCACCTCGGCGATCAGCCGTTTCAAGTCGGTCGCTGAGATCGGGAGTCGCATCTCGTCCAGTCGATATGGTACCGAAGCAATCGTTTGTACAGGATCCTGAACAAGCAGACTCGGTCGATGGAAGCTGGTAAGCGTCCGTCGCCAATGCTGCTCTGACTGTTCTGCAGTGGAATTAATCAGGTCGGCTGCCAAAGAGAAGGGCTGGCGCACCATCAGCTCCTTTGTTTCGTCGCGATAAGCCGTCTTGAGATCAGCAAACAGAGACGGCAGGGAGACGCCATCATACAAGCTATGGTGCATCGAAAGGACAAGGACGTCTTTCTGGGAGGCACAGTGGAGCACAGCAGCACGCCACGGGCTGACGCTGAAGCGCTCTGGACGGTCGAAGCAGAGACCTGCTCCATGCTCCTGCAGTGCCATCCGCGGGATCTCTTGGCTGTGGTGATGTGACAGCTGCGGAACAACAGGCAGCACAGCAAACGGTGTCACTTTGGCGAACCACGCCGAAGGCCTCGGTGAGTCGCCCTCTCTCCCAACAGAAACGCTTTCGAGATGGAAGCTCGTACGCAGAATGTCGTGTGTTGCTACCAAACGCTGCAGAGCTCGCTGCAGTCGATCGTAGTCGATCCCATCTTTGAGCAGAACAGCATGGTGGTGCACGTAGAGTTTGTGGGATGGAGAAGCGATCGTCCCATTCAGCATACCTGCTTGTAACGGAGTAGCCTTGTAGCGTACCGCAGTCTCTGTCGAAGTTGGCCAGGCAGGATCGCCCGTGTTCGTTTCACTTTGCCTTCTGTCGAGAAGATGTGAGAGACCTGCGATCGAGCCTGACACGAGAACGTCGTGCGCACTCAGCTGCAGCCTACATTCACTTCTCAGCCTCGCCGAGAAACGCAATGCCACGATCGAGTCGAGTCCAATACGCATGAACGGTGTGTCTAGCTGAAGTAGTTCGGCCGAGGGAACGCCGCACATCTCCGCGGCTAGGTCACGAATCTTCTCCTCGACTTTGGTCATCGGACGCGCTGCAACTTTGGACTCGCTGTGCGTGCCAGCCGAGGCATTTGGCCCAGCCATGGCTGTAGAGGACAAGCCGGGGACTCCTGCTGCCTGCAGACTCATATCCGTACCTGTGCCCGAAGCGACCTTGGTCAGTAGTAGGCAAAGTGTCTCGATGATGTGCTGGAGACCATCCTGCGGCAGGATATGCTTGACCATGCCCGAGATGCGAATCTCGTTACTGGCAGCGTCGACGGTGACTTCGACTGCAGCAGGCGCATCTGTGTCTGCCTCGATCTGATCTAAATGCCAACTCGTTGTCTTTGGAACCCTATCAGATTGTATAAAGCTGAACAAGAGGTCCACGAAGGAGCCTGGCCGCTCTGACCCGACCCATCTGCGGATTTGACGTAACGATGTGTGCTGGACAGCAAGGCAACGGCTGTTCCATTCGTAGCACGCTCGAATCACGTCCCCAAGGCTCTGTGCCCCACGTGCAACGCAAAGCAAGAAGGGCATGGGCACCGTCGTCAGGCATGGTGCGACGATCTTGTCCGCAGAAGCAAGATCAAGCGATCGACCCCACAGCACGAGTCCAAGCGTGAATGCCGGTGTACCCAGTGTTCGGCTCATTGCAACTCCGAGAGCGGCAGTCACCAGCGAAGAAAGCGTCACTTGCAGCTTCTTTGCTGCGGCTTCGAGCGAGCTCAGCTGCAGCGAGGCCTTGCAACGAATGACGCCATGACCAGATGTGGACGCAAGCACTCGATCGAAGCGGCTCCAAGGTGGCGGCTGGTTGACGGGGAAGTCGGCAAAAGCGCCGCACCAGAAGGTTTGGGCTCGCTGCGCAGGGATCGACAGGATCGACTCTATAAGCTCCTCCATCTTTGGAGCTTCGTTTTCGGCGCCTTCATCCTCGTCTCGCAGACACTTGGTCAAGTCTTCGAGTAGAAGAGAAAGCGAATGACCGTCGTACAGTGCGTGATGCATATACAAGTCAAAGGCTGCCAGGGCGGACGTCTCCTCATCGAATTCGACGCGCCACGGTGGACGAGTAGAGATGTCCTTCAGGATCGCAGTAGCCGTACTGGACTCGCTCGTGCCTGCAAGGGTGCGCACCACGTGCCGCTCGATATCAACATGATGCAACACCACTTGTGCGATCGTGTCATCATCGACATGGTCAAAGCAAGTGCGCAAGATGCTGTGCCGCTGAGCAAGACGCATCCAAGCACGTCGAAGCGAGCCTTCTGCTGAACAACGAGCAGCTTGTGGCAGAGAGTTGACGTCCAAACGAACTCGCATGCGGGCAACGTAGACAGGGTCAGTGCTGCTACCGCTGAGAGACAGCGCAACCATGCTTTCCTGCGAGGGTAGACAGGGCAACACATCGTCCAGCTTTTCTGCACGAGTCGCCTGGAGTCGATCTCGATGACGCTCTCTGAAGGCTTCGAGGGCATTTCTGCCGATGGACAGGTCGAGCTCGAGATCTGAACCCTCAGCATTGCCTTTGGCGGATGCGATTGCCTCGGAAGCAATCTGATGGATCTGAGGGCGCATGCGGATTTGAGCAATCGACACGTTCAGCCCATGCTTGCGCAGCTGACTTGCCAGTCGAATCACGCTGAGACTATCGATGCCAAGGTCAAAGATCGAAGTGCTTGGTCGTATATCGACTGGGCACCCTGGAAGGACCTGTTCGATAGAACTAGCGACCTTGGTTTCGAGAACAGTAAGTGGGCGCTCTGATTCGCTTTGAAGGCTATCCTCGTGCCGGAGCTGGAACAGCTGCGAAGAGTCAGCAGATGCAAGCCAAGCCTTGAGTCTGCGCGAGTCCGTCTTCCCGGAGGCCGCCAACTGGGTCAGATGCGACACTGGCACCACCAAATCCGGCACCATGTAGCTTGGCAGCTGCTGTCTGCAATACTGAAGTACTTGCTGCGCTACTTTGACCATCTCAGACGAGGCAGCAAGGAATTGCGGCAGCGAGTCGCGCCTCTGTGTGGCAGAAGCGGCGGATTTGGGTGCGATCAACGCGATCAGAAGCGGTTTCGCCAGACTTTTGTGCTGCAAGATCAGCGTTGTAGCATGGATACCTCCGTCCGCACCTGCGATGGCGCATTGAGATACCTCTCCCAGCTCGAGTCGCTGGCCACGGATCTTCTCCTGCTCATCACGTCGGCCCAGGTAGTGCAAACGTCCATCAGCCATCATTCGCACCGCGTCGCCTGTGCGATACATTCGCGAACCATCTGGAAGCGTCACAAACCCGCTCGACGCTCGTTGAGAAGGATCGAGAGCGTGGTAGCCCAAAGCAACTAAGTCACCACGTATGCAGAGTTCACCAGCTCGACCACGTAAGACAGGCGATAGCTGATCTCTGTCGTCAAAGTCGATGACGACTGATGTGTTTCCAGGAAGAACATGTCCAATGTCGCGCACGTGGCTGTCTGTTCGCACTCGGTTGACTGTGCACATGATGGTGGTCTCCGTAGGGCCGTATGCGTTGAGGACGGTGAGCTTGCTTGCTAGCGTATCTCGAACACGGTCGGTCAACTTCTCACCGCCGACCCCGAGGAACACGAGCGAGGGCACCTCTTGCGCAACGAGGTCACAGTGGTCCAGCAGCGAAGGCACGCAGCTCATATGCGTAATGGAAAGTCGTTGGATCGTTGCCTTGAGATCGCCAAGTAGCAACGACCTTTCACCCGTTGCAAGGGCCATTCCAAATCGCCACGCCATAAACATCTGCGAGAGATGTACGTCAAAGGCTCTGCCCGCCAAGCCAAGATAGCGTCCTGTGCCACCCATTTGCAGAGAAGCAGGACACTCGGCAGAGACGATCTCGGCATAGGACTCGACAAAACAGCAGAGGTTGGCGCGTGCCACCAGCACTCCTTTTGGTTTGCCAGTTGAGCCGGAAGTGTACAGAAGGTAAGCTCCATCATGCGCCGATGCTTCTTTGGACGCTGTACCGCCTGCTTGGCTACCGGGCTCGGTGCTGCTGGAAAGACGGTGCTCGAAATCGTCATCGCTGGCATTCAGTACCAGACATGTGCAATCACCTTCGACATCACTGAGGCAGTTTCCTTCTGTCACCACCAAAGCACAGTTACTGTCCGTGATCAGGAGACGTTTGCGTTCGGCTGGCAGCTGATCATCGATTGGAAGATAGGTTCGCCCGCACTTGAAGATGGCAACGGTGACCACTAGCGAGATCATAGATTTCCGCATGCAGAGTGCGATGGGTCCGTCGGCAGGTAGATCGAGCGAGTGGATCAACGCAGACACCTGGTTGGCCTTTGAGTTCAGCTCGCCGAATGTATACGTCGACAACGATCCGTCCTTGGTTGAGTGAGTTTCGGACGTTCCAGTGGCAATGACGACAGCAGGCCACAATGGATGGGTCTTGGCATGAAACTCAAGCCAATAGAGCGGATCGTGACCTCGATACACTGTGCCCCTGTTGCCCGTGAAACGAGAGCCTCGCGGCACCGTGCAGATCGAGGAGAGGGACTTGCGGCTGATTCCAACCTCTAGCAGCAGCTTCTGGCACGTCTCGTCGGGATGGCTGATCATCAAGCTGAGGAGAGAAACGACTTGTTCCAGCAGCACCTCGAGCATGTCTTTTGAGATTCGGTCCTCCTTCATCGAGAGCTCCAAAACCAGGCCATCGTCGTCCGTTGTGCCTTGTTCGTACACATTGAGGACCGTGCTGTGCTCGACACGGATCGCTGACGATCCTCCCTCCAGCAGCGCCCATCCAGACTTTTTCTGCTGAGCCCTGTCTTGATGCCCTTTTTGATGGTAGACGTACATGGCCGTGAACATCTCTTGATCCGGTCGTGTGCCCAAGATCTTGGCAAGAGCTCTCAGAGAGGCAAATCGATGTTTGATGGAGGGATGGGCGATGGCTCCACTTTCGAGGTACGACAGCAGTGATTCGTGCTTCGAAGCAGCAGTGAGCAGCAACGAAAATGGAAGCGTTGTAAGGAGCGGACCTACGGCTCCCTCCTCGGTCGACAGACTCGCATGCAGGTGTCGCAGAGATAGAACCTCTCCCAGAACGATGTGACTGTGGCCCTCGGTCTCGACGTACTGGCCCAGCACCATCGCAAACGCCGTCTTGATGAGTGAAGAAGCCCCTATTTTCAGAGGCCGAGAGGCAGTATACCGGAAAGGTCGGCTGGCGGCCACGAATCGAGCTGCTGCTGTCTCCTGGGACGAGACTTTGACGCTCGTAAGATCGGGTAGCAGCGCTGCTGGTCCACGCGCTCGCAGTTGCTGGTCCCAGTGGTGAAAGCTTTCGCGTCGCTCGTCTGCTGTGCACGCAAAAGCGTATTTGTATTGGGCTGATAGTGGTGTAAGAGCAGGAAAGGACGCCACCTGCGATGAATCAAGAGCGGTATATTCGGCTCGAACGCGATCCAGGATGATCTCGATCGAAGATCCATCATACAAGGCATGGTGGATGCAGAGCGCCGAATACGTGATGCTGTCAACGTTGAAGGTCTTGACTGCCCACAAGGGGCGCTCGGCAAGTAACACACCAGCATGATCCATCGCCACTGACGCTTTCCATGCAGACGCAGCTGCATGGACCTGATCTTCGGACGAAAGAGTGTCTGGACGGCCGACGTCCATACACGTCGTACATGCTGTTTTGTACAGCATCTGCAACGCGAAGACATCAATCGTTTTGTCGAAGTTCACGGGACCTTCGAGACCCTCAGACTGGGAAACGATGGCGAAGGCGGTGCGAAGCATGTCGATACTGTTGACAGTACGTTCCCAGGCCTGTGCAAAGCGGTCGAGGTCGACGTTTGCGTCGAGGCGTACGATGTGGTCACTCCAGTAAGCGAGAGGGTCTGCGAGGGTTTCTGTCAGCATACCTTCTTGTAGATCGCTGCAAGGGAAGCACGCCTCCAGACCAACTTGCAGGCGCAATGGTAGTAGCTTGCGGATGCTGGAGTCGAACTCGCTCAGCTTTTTAGAAAGCAGCTGTGATCGTCCATCCTCTCTGAGGGCATCACCTCCTTGCCTGACATGTCTGACCACCTCTGTGACAAGCATGCGCACTGTCGAGCAGCCTAGCAGAGTCGAAATGAGGACTGGCATTCCATCCTGCTTCAGCTTGGCAGCCAGGCGAATGATTCGAATCGAGTCGAGTCCGATACTTGCCAGTGAGCTTGCTCCGTTGATGTCGAGCGTCTGCGTCCCTGTGATCTCACTGATTGAAGTGATGAGTCGTTGCTGAAGCGAAGCGTACGTCTCATCGCATTCCTCTGCCAGCGTCTTTCCGATGGGGGAGGTGGGCAACAGAGCTTGCGGGGCAATATCAGCAGAGGCGTAGGCGGCTTGGAGCTTGGCACGGTCGACCTTGGCGGAAGCGGTCTGTGGAATGTGAGAAAGCACTAGGATCAAGGACGGCACCATGTACGACGGCAACACGTCACGACTTTCTTGCAACGTCCTTTGTGCCAGCTCGAATGCATCGGCGCTTGTCAAAAGGAGACTTGCTGAATTAACGTCGTCCCCATCCTTTCCAGCAGCAGCAGCAGCGAGCTCAGGGCAAGCCAAGAAGCTGATTATCTGCTTCGAGGGACGATCAGGTCGGGTCAGCATCATTGTCTCGGCTCGCTCCACAGCCACGCCGGCTTGCTTCTTCCGCACGGATACGAGGGCAGCTGAAATCTCGCTCAACTCGACACGGATGCCGCCAAGCTTGACGAGATCGTCGCGTCTCCCAATGAACTCGATGCTGCCATTGTGGAGCATTCGCACGTAGTCGCCCGTGTAGTATAACCTCTCGTTCCACTCTGAGGAAAACTTGAACGCGGCCTCGGTCTTTGGCTGATCGTCAAGGTAGCCGCGGCCCACCTGTGCACCTGCCAACACCAGCTCGCCGACAGTTCCCTTGGCGCAAGTTCGCAATGGCTGATCACGATTTCTGCAGACGAAGGCAGAGACACTATGCATCGGCATGCCAACATTGGCACTCCGAAGCTTGTCATCAGCACCAACTCGGCACAGTGTAGCAACGACAGTCACCTCTGCTGGTCCGTAGGTGTTGTACACTGCAACTGGCTCCAATTGCCTTTCTTCATGCCGACAACTCCCCGTCCAGTCGACTGCCACGGACTCCGTCAGCTTCTCTCCGATAAAAGTGATTGAGCGAAGGCTAGGGCAAGAGGCACGAGGCAAGCCAGCCGCAAAAGCAGGTGTGAGGTGCGCATGATTCGTCTGTGATGCCGCCACAAGCTCTGCCGTTGATCCGAGGATGATTTCACGTGTGGATGCAATCACTGTGCCCCCAAGCCCCCACGTCCAAAACAGATCCTGCACAAAGACGTCAAACGTGTACGCCGAGAACTGCAGGCAACGCGGTGGCTTATCTTGCTGAGGGGGTCTCACATGGTGCTGCAGAGCCTGCATGCTCGTCACGGCAGATCTGTGTTCGATCATGACGCCTTTCGGGGCTCCAGTGGTGCCACTCGTCCAGATCAGGTACGCGAGTGTCTCTGGTGCTGCAGTAGGCTCCAGATTGTCCGACGAGAAGCGATTCGACATGCTTGTGTCGCAAGCATCCACCAGAACTGTCAACGGGCCCCCATCTTCTGGCACCGTACCCAGACTGGCCGAGGTGGTGGGGCTCACCAGGATGACTGGGCTTCTGGTCCTAGCTATCAGCTCCAACTGCCTCGTTCGTGGAGATTGGACTTCGATCGGACACCACGCGCCTCCAGCCTTGAGGATGGCGAGCACGGCGACATATAGCTCCGCACATCGTTCCATGCAGATAGGAATAGGCTGATCTCGTAGCGACGTGTGGCCTGTGATCGACAACAAGAGCCGGGCAAGACGATTCGCACGTGCATTCAGCTCGTCATAGGTCCATCGCTGCAGCGAGGTGGAATCATCACAGCGAATATCTAGGCTGGAGTAAAACTCTAGAGCTGTGGCGTTGGGATTGGCGAAAGCGTTCCTCTCAAACTGAGTGTGAAGCAAGGTTGCCTTTGCATCGAAGCCAATTCTCTGGACATTGTGGGAGATGGAGAGCGCTGAAGAGCGCAAGCCTTCCCCATCGATCACTTGCTGGACGGTCGTGGAGTCTGGCTCACGCACCAGACGATGCAGCAGATCATCGTACTGTTGCAGTAGCAGCCGGGCAGAAGGGGCGTCTAGCACCGACTGAGAATACGTCAAACGCAGTCGCAGTCCCTCTTCATCAGCTTGAGAAGCCGGCCATACTTCCACCATGACGGCAAAGTCGTTCGCCATGACTGGGTAGGAGACCGAGGTCCAAGCAGGAGCTTGTTCCCGTTCGCAAGAGACTGAGCCGTCAAATCGTTGCACTGCAAACAGAGTATCGAACGGCATGTAACCAGAGGTGGCAAGCGCACCAAGCGGGATCTCGAGATGGTCCAATGCGGCCGTGCTCGCTGCCGTAGCTTCTGCGAGCATTTGTGCGATGCTCTTGTCCCTGCGATCCCCTGCATCCTTTCCAAGGCGGGTGACGAAGGGAATCACGTTGAAAGTAGGAGCCATGCACACGCGTGTTTCTTCATCGAGTCGCCCGGAGTGAACACTGCCGCTGACGATGCAGTTGACATCCTCATCTTCGGCGTACGCCGCGAGGAGGAGGTTCCACGCGGTCTGTAGCAGCACCAGCACTGTCGTGCGCTGGGAACGTGCCTGTCTGGAGATTTCGTCCATGGACGACCGTGAAAGCACCTCCATCACCGCACTGCTATTGGAAAGACCGGACTGCAACGTCGTCTTGTATCCGTTGACGCATGGGAATCGCGTCCTTCCAACACCATCCAGCTTTTCCTTCCAAAAGCGACGAGATCCTTCCAAATCCCCCGTGTAGTGATGCTGCACCGCACATCCGAGCTGTGTGCGGCTGAAAGCAGAAGACGTGCAGAGAGAGTTGTCGTTCAGCAGGGCAGTAGCCTCCTGTTGAAGAAGGTCCAGACTTCCTCCGTCAAAGAGAGCGTGCATCATGCTCAGTACTACCAAGCTTTCTCCATCACCAACCTCCTGGCTGGGAAGCAGAAGACCGAGGTGCCAAGGAGGCCGATCCAGACGCAAGCTGCCCTCGACCCGCTCGAGATGCTTCTCGAGACATGCGTTCAGTGTTGTTGATGAGGAGCGCTTGCTAACGTTGCCTTCGTCATTACCAGGCGAGAGGATGCACTGTGCAAATGGAGCAAGCTTATCGTCGACGGGCACAAATACCGTCCTAAAGGTATCGTGCCTTTGAATCGCCTGTCGAAAGGCGTCGTAGACTTTGCGAGCGTCCAATGATGATGCCATGTGATACACCGTATGGTTGATGTACGGCCGTTTATGGCCAGACGATGCAGCTCGAGTGAGAAAGCTCGTTAGCATGCCGGACTGCGTTGCAGTGGTGGGTAGAATCTCCTGCACGCGTATAGCGATTTCCTCGTTCGATAAAGCTGACAAGAGCCCTTTACGACATCGATGGCTGAAGGATTCTACCACTTTACTCCACTCATGTCGGCGCTGATCCCTCGAAGTTTCGTCTTCGCTTTCGTCTTGGTTAACATTAAGACCATCTGCGCTGGAGATCAAGCCAGCAAGATCAGCGCAGGAGCCAGCTTTCAATACCTGTGCTACGTCCAAGCATCGAGCCGCCGAAGCGGTCGAGTTGTTGTTCCTGAGGAGCTGCAGAAGGCGCATCGCAGCTAGACTGTCCACGCCGAGTTGAAACAGATCAGCATTCATGGAGACACAGCTTGCCTCGAGCTGGCATACGGTGCCGATAGCCTCTACGAGTGCTTGAGCAATTGGATCGTCGACGATACTGGCTTCCTGGTGCTGGGCGCGCCTGATGACGCTATCCTCGTTGACAGTTGATAACCGCAGCTCAGAAACGAGCTGAGCAAGTCGTCTCCGATCTGACTTGCCTGAAATGGTGACAGGCAGGCTTGATTGTACAACGTACTTCCACGGACGCATATGAGGGGGAAGCTGAGCCTCAGCAATAGCTCTGCAATCAGCCTCTGCATCTTTGCCACTGATTGAGGAGCCGGCAAGCACGATGCAGCATACGAGTCGCTCGCTTCCACTGAGCTGTCCGTGCGACGCCATTGCTCGCCAAACGACGGTGGCCACATTCTGAACCAGTTGACTCGATTGCAGGACGGAGTCGACCTGCATTTGTCACAAAGGAAAACGGAGAACAGTACAACAAGAAAGCAAGCAGCTGTCAACGTGAGTGCCATAGTCTCGCTGGTGTATCGAATTGCACAAGCTTTCACTTACCTCTCCAAGCTCGACTCTTCTGCCGCTCAATTTGACCTGTTCCGCATTCATCCGGCCCAAGATCTCGATGAGAGGGTTTCCAGCACGGTCCCAGACCAGTCTGGCTCGATCCCGGGTCCGATACACGTGTCCGAGGGGTGCCATTGTCGTGAACGCATCGTCTGTTGCTTCTGGCATATTGAGGTAGCCCATGCCGACATGCGGTCCCCCAATGACAAGCTCACCGGTCACACCTCTGGGAACCGCTTCAAGATGCTTCGTTGTGCTTCTCGCTTCGACATGCTCACGGACTATGGCCAGAGAGCAGGACGGCAGGGGTATTCCGATGATCGAACCACGGTAGTCAGCGGGAAAAGGTTGCAGAAGGGTGCAGTTAACGCTTGCTTCAGTGGGACCGTATGCATTGGCCAACCAGGTGCGTCCGTGGTTGGTGGCGAAGTTTCGAATGACTGTAGCGTTCAGACTCTCACCCATTGTCCACAAAAATCGCAGGTTGGGGACCTGATGCGGACGGAGAAGGGTGGCCACGCTGGGTGTCGCCATCATGATATCAGCACCACTGGCGCGCACCACCGTCTCCAGATCAGAAAGCGTGAGAGCACGAGGTGCAGAACACAGCGTACCGCCAGATGAGAGTGTGACAAAGATCTCCATGACCGAAGGGTCGAACACGGTGGAAGCGAATTGGAACCACTTGAAGAGCGTTTGCGAGGTAGCAGAACGCGGTTGCAGGAGGGAAGGGGGAAGGTGCGCTGAATGCGCAGCAATCGATACACTTGCAGAGTGGTGCGAGATTTGAACGCCTTTGGGCGTACCCGTGGTGCCACTCGTGAAGAGCACGTACGCGCACTCTTGCTGGTGTCCGTCGATTGCAACATTTGTCCTCACAGTAGAACTGCCTTGGCGATCGACCCCTGCCAAGGAGTCTGTGACGTTGATCCACTCAACGGACGTCGGTGTCCACTGCGGTGGATCTGAGCTCTCGGCTCCAAGCATCACAGCTGTGTCCAGCTGTTCGAGCAACGAAGCGAGTCGGGCGTCGGGCGCATCGACGGGCAGCGGACAAAAGGCAAATCCTGCCATCAGGATCGCAAAGTAGGAAATGTAAAGCTCGAGCGAGGCAGTCATGAGCATCGGCACCACCACCTGTCCGCAGTGCTGCTCGTTGCTCTTTGCATGTGCGTCGCGGATCTTGCTGGCAAGCACAAAGGCCTTATCTCGTAACTGACCGAACGTGAGGGTTTTGAACTGGATCCTACCGTCTTTGCCGACATCTTCGAGGAACTGGACAGCGATCCGGTCAGGGAACCTTTGCGCTTGTTCTAGAAATGAATGGTGAAGTCTCGTATCCTTCGTGACCCTGGTGGTCGGACTCGCATTCAGAATCGAGAGAGGTATAGCTGATTCGAACAAAGTCGAGTCGAGGACTTGACGGCAGAATCGAGCACAGATACCCTGTGCTGCTTCATTGTGCACCGGTTGAGCAAAGTTGAGCACCACTTCGACACTGTCTCTGTTGCCTTCCTGACTAAAGTCGACTGCGATGGTCAGGTCATCAACCGAAGTCGATGATGGAAGCGACCCTGGACTGGCCGAATTGAAGTAGAATGCGATGCCTGGAGCCGAAACCCCTTCACCAGGAACAAGCTGCTCCTGGATACCGTTTGCAGATGCCACGCTGGGATGCCGAGCACCAGTCTTGAGTTTGAATAACACCTCCTCTGCGTCGCATCCGATCAACTCGGCCACAAATGAGACGAGCGAATGGATCAGCCGATGCTCAGCTTCGGGGCTTGCCAGTACCTTGAGAGATTCTTGGCTTGCTTGAAGCGTAAATTTGAACGTCCTACCCCCACCCTGAGGTTGGATGGCTGCACCATTTGAATAGGGATGAAGCGCAGGTAGGCGGCTCAGCGTCTTTGTGGCCAGCATTTTCGGTTGTCTGCCTGAAAGCGGAGAAAGCTGCGATCTTCCCGAGTTGGTGGATACGATAAAGGCTATCTTTGCCTCGAAGGATCGTTGATTTGCCGCGAAGGTGGCAAGAGGTTGCTATAAGCACTCGTGTAGCGTCCGGACTTCGTGTTGGGCAGCAGAAGAAGGAATCGACTGTCAGAGGGCACTTTGATAAGTGCTCACCTGGATCAGCCATTTCTAGCGACATCAAATTTAACCTTCTAATCTGATAAAGTCGTACTTCAGGGTTTTACGCCAGGATGACACTCGAGCAAGTCTGAAAGGCCTTCTACCAGACTGCTCAGCCTTGTTGCCGCACAGCAGACCAAACCAGTAAGGTGACTCGGCTTGTTTCTTCTCGGAGCCGCAACTCATTGTAGTCGTGTATGATTGGTCCGGGACGCCTCGGAAAGAGCACCACAGAGGCGGAAGAGTCTTCGAAAACACCAACCTCATGCTTCAAAGCCGTGATGGGAGCAGGGCTGCCTGCCTCCCAAGAAAAGTGAGACGATGTCACGCATTGTTGCAGTCGACAGCTCTACAGCGCCTCTGGATCACTGGATACAAATTTGAGACAGATGAAAGGTTCCAACGGAGACGTCTTCGGTCTCTGACTTCCGAAGCGCCAAGACATAGCACAAACTCTGATTGCAGAATAGATGCTTGTGTTTGGCATCGTCTGAGTATTGCACTTTGCTGCTGTGCGTCGCAGATTGCATTGCGTCACGCCGAAGCTAAAAAAGGGGAGGGGGAAATGGTTTTTTTTTTCTTCCTTTTTTTCCTTTTTTTTTTCCTTTTTTTCCCTTTTTTTTGTTTTTGTTTTCGTTTTTTCTTTTCACAGTCTAAGATTTCTGGATCCAAAAAGGAAGGTTCACCCAGAATCGTCAAGGGTGATGGTTAGTGCTGCAACAGGACTTCCGTTTGCACCTCGCATTGAGAAGCTGCCGAGCCACGCAACAACCCGCACAAAGATGTGCGCTCTTGACCACATGACTCGAAACAGGAACTTGATCAAGGAACGTAAATGTACGGTGCATTAGCCCATTGAGGGAAGGAACTTGTTCGAGTCTGAAGGTGTCCGATACTATCTGTAGAAAAGGGTCGTATCATCAATGCTCGAATGAACTTTCTCCTCGTTTGCAACTCAAGGTGATCTCCACTCCTGCCACTTTCTGACCCCAAGATGACGGGAGCAAACATTGCCCAACCTAGTCCAGCACCGCGTCAGCCAGGTCTACGCGCGACATTTCATCCTCGTAAAGAGGAAAGTGTGTTTCTCGCACGCGGAGAGCACATCTTCACCTTGCCTGGTCGCCGTGTCCGCGTCAAAGCTCAAGTGGATGTCGATGCCGAGTCGGACGAGGATGCCATCGATGCTTTCGAGACCACGATCACCATCTCGATCGCAGACCACGAGCAGGGTGCTTTCGAGGCTGCGGCCAGATGGGTCAAGCTGGACCGTCTTGCCAAGACGAGCTTGCACGGCGTTGTCAACGAGGACCGGGCTACCTTTCAGCACGCATGGTCGTTCGAGTTGCTCAATGATGGTAGAGATGCGAACAGGGTGATCTGGGCTGCTTTGTATGCCTGTAAGTCAAACTGCGCTAGAAGACGTTGCTGGAGATGTTTGGAAACTGACCATCACTTGCATGTTTGCTCTTCTACAACGTCAGTTTGGATCCGCCACAAGCGGTCTGATCGTTTAGCCGTGCTGTTTCAAGGAGCCGGTGCGAAGGAGCAGCAACTCTATGTAGCTGAGGTCGGTCTAGGTTTTGCTTCGCCCACTGAGACTGATCTCGTCCTCCTCGATCGCAATGCTTTCTGGCAAGGAGCTGGTGCACCCGCCCATCTCCACTGGCTGCAGACACCTGTTCCCTCAAGTGGCCTCTTCCCGTACGTTCTCGCTTTCACTCAAAGCACCTCTCCACCCGTACTAGCCACGCATCCGTTGCGCCCCCCAAAGCCAGCTCCCGGCTCTGTGGTGTATTCTCGATACGTCTTCTCATGCTCGCAACATCTGGAGCTGGTGCATATCGATGCCTCCAACCCACAGCATTTTGAAGCGTACTGCAGATGGCAAAACAGCGATCGGGTCAACCACGGTTGGCGTGAAAAGGGCCCAGACGAAAAGCACCGCAAGTACATTGAGGAGAAGAATGACGATCCTCACGCTATGGGTGTCCTGGTTCTCTGGGACGGTGTCCCTGCAGGATACGGCGAGATGGTTTGGAGCAAAGAAGATGGCATGGCCGCCTTTGTAGGCGGTTTGGGAAACTACGATCAAGGCACTCACCTCCTTATTGGAGAAGAAAAATTCCGTGGCAAACACCGCTTCACGGCTTGCATGGTGTCCCTCAAGCATGCTTGCTTCCTTCGAGACCCACGAACAGAGGTGGTCGTCGGCGAGCCGCGCTACGACCTCGACATCATCCCTTTGTTGGCTACCTTTTTGCCGCAAGAGGTCCGAAAGGAAGTCGAGCTGCCCCACAAGCGGGCGGTGTTTTTCGTTTTGCGACGTGACCGATTCCTGGAGGAGGGCATTCTTGAGTGAAGCTCACCACATTCTCAAGTCTCTTTGGGGATGTGTTTGTATTGTCAATCAGCAGTCTACTCCAAAAAAGCATTGGATCCTCGCAGTTCGCACGCAACAAGCCTTCAGCACTTTGTGCTGCCCAATTTTTATCTGCTGTGGTTCGAGTCTCTGTCGAGACCGAAGAATACCTTAGCGATCAACAGTGAAACTACAGCTCGAGAGAAGCGTATCGACACACCCGATACAGTGCTATGCTACTTGCCCGTAAAGACTGGTTTTCGCTTTTGTTGAAAGGCGTCTAGCGCTTCCCTGCGGTCCTTGCTCTCGAGTAAGGGCTCGTAACAAGCCCACTCTAGATCAAGTCCACGGGCCAGCTCCACGTTCGAGCCCATACTGATAGCCATCTTTGCAGCTCGAAGAGCAAGAGGAGCAGATGGGATCATCTTCTTTGCTAGCTCCTGACAGAGGTCCAGACAGGATGAGCCTGGAGAGACATGATCTATGAGACCGAGTTGTTTGGCTTGCGTCGCATTGAGCTGGGAGCCTGTAAAGATCAGCTCTTTTGCTCGTTGCTACAAAGGTAAGGGGTGGTCAGTCTCAGTATTGGTTGTGTATGGCAAGACGAGGCTGGCATGGATGGCAATACCCACCAAGCCTATGATCCTTGGAGCTCTTTGTGTTCCGCCTGCGCCAGGAATGATGCCTAACTTGACTTCCGGGAAGCCGATCTTATCCACCGAGGCAGCTGTTCATGATCGGAAAACCGTAGACCAAACACGAGATTGAAACGTCTTCAGTGGGTCACTACCGACCTCAGACCTCTCTGGATTGCACAGACTCACCTGCAATGCGAAAGTCGCAGGCCAAAGCCAGCTCCAGACCTCCACCCAGGGCAGGTCCATCTATTGCGGCGAGAGTCGGAATCGGCAGCTTCTCGACCTGATCGAGCATCTGCCTGACATCTTGAAGGAACTCGACGACCTCGGCGTCCGACATTTGCCTTCTTTCCTTAAGATCCGCTCCAGCACAGAAGGTGGGTCCTTCTGCGCGAAGAATGAGGACACGCGGCATTGGTTCCTGCGAGCAGGGCTCGGTAATCCTGTGCAGCAAAACCGCGAGACATCGTAAAATGTCTTGGAGTAAGGCACGCGAGATAGCATTGCGCGCCTCTGGTCGATTCAGGACGAGATGGTAGACACCAGGCAGGTCCTTTGAGGGGTCTGGTGTCAGATAAGCCAACGAAGAAGCTGTCATGAAGGGCGAGGAAGGATCGACGAAGTAAGTTCAAAAGATACGGACCTGACGGACGCGGATGACCAGCATGGAACTTTCAACAACTCGACGGTCGGTCAAGGGTACTTAGGGGAACACATCAAGCCTTTTCAGCATTCGAAAGGCTCCATCAGATGAAGCGGCTCAAGCCGAGAAGAAGGTCGAGCCCTGCGTCGGGCGCAGCATCCCCAGTGGGAAGAAGTACCGTGCAGCTCCATTTGAGCGCTTGCCCGATGACTTTACACCCCTGTAAACAGGTGGGCTCTGGTTGAGTTCTGCACACCCGGATCAGTCGGCCCAAGCAAAGTCAAGAAACATTTGTGCGTCCTAAAGTGATGAGAGTAGAGCTGTAAGAGGCGGAGCAGGCAAAGAGGGCCTTCTCGTTTTCACGCACGCACGGGGAACCGTTGAATGGAGCCGCTCAAGATCCAGGTCTTGCAACCTCATTCGTGTTGCAACACAGCGTGAGTTTTGCAAGCAGCGCTTCATGTCCTTTCCTACCGTGGGTCTTCAAGATAAGTTTGTATCGCTCTGCTCAAGGATTGTTCTTGCACAACAAAACCAAGCGATGTTGTAGCTTTGCTATGAGCGTGGATTTTTGACATTAATTTTTTCGTTCTTTTTTTGTGCTTTTTGCAGTACAGTAATTGATTTTTATTTTGCTTCTTTTCATCGAGAATCCAGAAACTCGGTTTCCCCCACTCCAAGCCGGCTCGGCTAAGCGCATGGTAAGCTCGCGTCGTGCATTAGCGCAATTGCCAAGCGAAAGCATTTCTGCACGATCGACTTGAGCGCATGCATAGGACCTTTATCTGATTGCGCTCATCTGATTACAGTGTTCCCGACCCGCTTCGATCTCTCGCCGTCTAAACAAGCCACAAAACTTTTCGCAGCAACGCACGTCGTTTGTCGTTATCTGATTGGTACTTTGCACTCCGATCTGACCCGACCAGCTGTCCCAATCATGTGACGCAACCAAAGTGAACTGTGCAACTCTTTGGCTTCGCGGTTACCAGAGCCCTTTACCCGTGTTCCTCTCCGCTGTTGCGGGTAAACCACGGCGAAAATAGTCCGATGGTGTGCATGCCAAGTCGGCATTTTGACCTCTACAGCCGAAACAGTAAAGCCGACTCGTTGCAGGCGAATGTTGATGGAAAAACTGGTACCAGACCGTACCGGTCGCCGTACAGTTCAAGCAGATACAAGCCAGATTCGGTCTTGCATATGTGCGGTGCCGTGCACGATCGCAAGCACCGCTGACAACCGTCTGGACCTGGATACACGTCGAGTTAAAAAAGAAAAAAAAAAAGAAAAAGGAAAAAACATTTAATTCGTTCCCTTTTTTACTGTAAACCTATAGAAGAATGTCGGAGGGGGAAAAAACATGGGTGGCTATCGAGTGCAGGCAATGTCCTTACTGCTTTGCCTTGTTCTGCCCACCCCCTGCCGAGTCTGTGAGGAGAGTAGAAGAAACTGTGCCTTGAGTGTCCTCTAGCTGTGTCCACCCGGTCGATATGACTGAAATCGGCCGAGGAACTTTCTCTTTCGTCTTCAAGCACCGGATCTTCTTGACGAGCTAGGCCTGAAACTCCTTTTCGACCTGCTCCAAGCACTCCCCAGAGTGATTCTGCTTGCTTATTTTCCAACGCACCATTTGCCGTCTGCATCTGATTCGCATTCCGTGACTCAACTCGCCACTTTGCAGACGTTCTTTGTCCACAGTCTCACGTCGCTGGAAGGAGAAAAAAAGTGAACTCATGCGCTCCTAGGACTGCGAAGAAGTGTCTCCAAGCAGTCGTCCGCCTGTCCCTCTTAGGAATCTGTTCCCGTCGTAGTGACTTGTTCAGCTACGCTGTCTTTACCTTTTCGGCCAGCACCACCGCTCGATCCATCTCGACACCAGCTCCGACAAGATACACGGCTGATATCCAGCAGTCGATTTTGCCTCGAGCAACACCATGGCGACCGTAGAAGAAAAGGAAGCGCCGCCATTGCGTTCAGCCCCAGCATCCAAGGATCCAGAAAAGGCTCAGACGCTACAGCTGACCGTCCAGCCGTGGGAGCCGCGACCATGGTGGAAGAAGGTCCCCTTCTTGAGCACTCGGGTGCGTCCCATCATCTCTGCACTGGATCCTCAACATCCCAACGCAAAGATGACGCCAGAAGCAAGCGCGAATTGGTTTTCTCTTTGCTGGTTTGCCTGGATCGATCCCATCCTCACCGCTGGCTACACACGTCCCATGGAGAAAGATGATCTCTACCTTCTCCCGCCTCACCGATGCTCTGAACACCTCGGCGCTCAGCTCATGGCTGCATTGGACAAAAGACAGAAGCAACGGCGGTCCGCTTTGATGGATGATCCAAAAAAGGCGCACAAGCCTGCCAAGATCCCTCCTCTCATGTGGGCGATGAATGACATTGTCTTCCGCTATTTCTGGATTGGCGGCTTGCTCAAGCTTCTCGCCGACGTCGGCACCATCACAAGTCCACTGCTGCTTCGGGCGCTCATCACTTTTGCTCGAAACTCGCACAACTTCAGGAACGATAGAGAGCAAGCACCTCACCTTGGCAAGGGTGTAGGTCTTGCCATCGGCTTGTTCCTGGTTCAGGCCTTGTGCGTCTTCCTCAACGTACACGCCTTCAACCGCGGTTTTGGCACCGGCATCATCCTGCGTGGTGCACTTATTCAAGCCATCTTTCAGCGTGGTATGAACTTGTCGACGCGAGCAAGAACAACAGGCGGCCTCGGAGTCAGCAAGCTCGTCACCCTCATCAGTGCTGACGCTACGCGCATCGACTACGCCGGCCAGTTCTTCCATATGGCTTGGACGAGCGCGGTGCAGATCGTCATCTGTGTCGCCCTCCTTCTTTGGAGTCTTTCGTACAGCGCGCTGCCTGGAATTGCTGTATTGGTGCTCATGAGTCCAGTTCAGACTGCCATCACCAAGCGGCTCTTTGCTCTCCGCAAGAAGAGCATGGTGTGGACCGACAAGCGAAACAAGGCCGTCAACGAGGTCGTGGGAGGGATCCGCGTCGTCAAGCAGTATGCATGGGAACAGCCCTACTCGGATCGCATCGCCGAGCTGCGTAAGAAGGAGATGGCGTTTCATCGTGTTCGTCTCTACCTGCGCTCCCTCAACCTCGCACTTGCCTTTGCCACGCCCACCATCGCCACTGTGCTCGCTTTCATCACCTATGCTCTCGTTGGAAACGAACTGGACGCTGCAGTTCTGTTTTCCTCGCTCTCCTTCTTCACCTTGCTTCGCACTCCTCTGCAGTTCTTGCCCATCGCATGGAACGCCGTTGTCGACGCCAAGAACGCCGCGGATCGTATCGAAAAGGTATTTGATGCTGAAGTGCAGCGCGACCAAATCGTCCGCGATACCAGTGCAGAGAATGCCATAAGGATGCAAGATGCAAGCTTCACCTGGGAGACGACTCCATCCGCAAGCGCCACCGAGGCGGTTTCCACGCTCGAGGCACTCAACCTGACAGTCCCACGTGGTGCGCTGTGTGCCGTTGTGGGCGGTGTCGGAAGTGGCAAGAGCTCGCTTGTTTCTGCCCTAGCCGGGGAGATGCGGCAGACTCAAGGCGAAGTGATCCTTTCCTCTTCCACCGCCGTGTGTGCACAAACCGCCTGGATCCAGAGCACCACGGTCCGCAACAACATTGTGTTCGGCAACGTCTTTGACCCAGTACGGTACCGATACGTTCTTGAACAATGCTGCCTTCTGCCGGACTTGGCCACGTTCGCCGAGGGAGACCAGACCATCGTGGGCGAGAAAGGTGTCTCGCTCTCTGGAGGTCAGAAGCAAAGAGTCAACATTGCACGTGCGCTCTATCACAACAGCGAGATTGTGCTGCTGGACGACTGCCTTTCTGCACTCGACGCGCGTGTGGGAGCCGACATCTTTTCCAACGTGATTGCAGGCTCCGCCATGCAAGGAAAGACCCGCTTGCTGGTCACGCATTCTCTCAACGTGCTGCGTTCCTGCGACTGGATTGTGTACATGGAGAACGGTCGCATTGCGGAGCAGGGCACCTACGACGAGCTTCTCGATCGCAAGGGTCGTGTAGCCGAGCTTGTTTTGACGCATACGCACGAACAGAACGGCCAAGACGAAGGTGGGCTCGGTGAACCATTCAAGGACGACAAGGACCGAAAGGCGGAATCGATCCTGGGACCTCAGATGGAAGACCACCTAGCACGGCTTCACAAGGACGGCAGTGATTCTGCAAGCAGCAACACAGACGCTGTTGACGATGAACGCAAGGCCCGACTGGCTTCTGATCAGTCGAAAGAAGAGGTGGAACAGAAGGCTGAAACGGAAACGAAGAGCAAGGCATTGATGCAGGACGAAGAGCGATCCAGTGGTTCAGTATCACGGGCCACCTACCTCTCGTACCTCGACGCTGCGCCTCTCTACATTCTTCTGCCCCTCTTCGCACTGGCTGTCCTGGTGTTTCAGGGCTCGACGATCATGTCTCCCGTGTGGCTGCTATGGTGGCAAAACGGCACGTTTGGCCTGCAGCAAGGCATCTACATGGGAGTGTACGCAGTTTTTGGCATCACCCAGTCACTCGGACTGCTCAGTATGGGAATCATCTTCTCGACGTTCACCATCAAGTCGGCGACGACGCTGCACCATCGAGCCCTGCAACGCGTGCTGCACGCTCCATTCTCGTTTTTCGACACGACTCCACAGGGCCGCATCACGCATCGATTTAGCAAGGACATGGACACGCTCGACAACATCATCGGCGAAGCGATGCGCACGCTCATTGGCACCATCGTCCAGGTGGTGGGCTCCATTGTGTTGATCGCCATCCTGACGCCGTACTTTTTGATCCCCGTTGCTGTGATTCTCGTGCTGTACTTTTGGATCGCGGCTTACTACCGCTCGACGGCTCGAGAGCTGCGTCGAATCGATGCAGCTCTTCGTTCGAGCATGCACGAGCACTTCAGCGAGTCGCTGCATGGACTGGTCACCATCCGAGCCTTTGGCCACGTGGACGCCTTTGTCGCAGAAAATTGTCGCCGTATCGACAAGCAAAACCGGGCCTACTGGCTTGCTCAGACGTGCCAGCGCTGGCTCTCGCTTCGTCTGGATTTTCTGGGCTCTCTGCTCATCTTGTCTGTCGCGATCCTGGTGGTGGCAAGTCGGTTCGATATCAGTCCTGGAGAGACCGGTGTTGCTCTTTCTTACATCCTCACTGCACAGAGTATTTTCGGATGGATGATACGACACGCCGCCGAGTTGGAGAACAACATGAGCGCCGTCGAGCGTGTGCTGCACTACTCGAACCAGATCGAACAGGAGAAGCCGTATCACGTGGCTCAGGTCGACGAGACGTTGGCTGCACGAGGTTGGCCAGAACGTGGAGAGATCCGATTCGACAACGTCGAAGCCAGGTACACCTCGTCCGGACGCAACGTGCTCGATAAGCTGAACCTGCACATCAACGCTGGAGAGAAGATTGCCTTCTGCGGACGCACGGGAGCAGGCAAAAGCACCTTGGTGACCACCCTGTTACGCACACTGGAGCTGAGTGCAGGCCGCATTACCATCGACGGCATCGACATCGCCACCATGGGTCTCCATCGTCTGCGCAGCTCCATCTCGCTCATCCCGCAAGATGCCGTGATCTACAGCGGAACTCTGCGATACAACCTGGATCCCCTCGGCAAACACGACGACGCTACGCTGCTGGATGCCCTCCGGCGCACCAGCTTGAACGATCTGCCTTTGGACATGACCATCACGGAGGAAGGCGGCAACCTTTCTGCGGGCCAACGTTCGCTCATCTCGCTCGCCCGAGCCATGGTGCGAAAGACTCGCATTGTGATTCTGGATGAAGCGACGGCCAGCATCGACCAGCAGACCGACGTGCAGATCCAAGAGGTGCTCAAGACTGAGTTTGACTCGATCACCACGCTCACGGTTGCACATCGGATTCAGACGATCCTACACTCGGACCGTGTCTGTGTGCTAGACAAGGGCCGCATCGTCGAGATTGGCCCGCCTGGCGAGCTTTGGACTCACGAAAAAGGAGCGTTCAGGGCTCTTTGCGACAGTGCCAACATTCGCTTTGTAGACGGACAGTGGCATTGAGTCAGAAGTCCCCTTCGCTTTCCCGAAGAAAGTTGGCGCTTTGATACTACACTATTCAAAACTATGGCAATCACTGCTAATTCTTGATCAAAACGAGCTCAAAAAAGGCTATAACGTAGTTCATTTACAAAAGAAGCCAGATTCACGTGCGTGAACAACGTCACTTGAGAAGTCCCGGCTTGTCCATCCCGCAAGCCGTCTTGGAAACACCGTTGCTGGTCATGAACAGCAGTCAACGTGAAAAAGCACTCCAGCTCCTCCTGATTCCCGCACGAAACAAAGGACTCCTTCACGAGACGCAAGGACCAATAAAATTAAATAAAAATTAAGAAAAGAAACAATAATTAAAAATTCACACACCCAAAAACACAAAAAAAAACATTATCTGATTGCCTGCTAGCTGAATCAGGCATTCGCTTCGGCTTGGAGACCACCGATTCGGCTAGGAAGGCCAGGTTTGTACCGACGCAGTGATTGGGCCGGTTGCTTTGCCAAGAAAAACGCTGCCTTCGGCTTAGCGTTTTGCTGCAGGACCCATATGGTCGACGAGTCTGTCCCTTGTGCGTTCTGAGCTTGTCGTCTAGGCCGGGCACTTGAAGGGCCGTGGTTTTGAAAAGGAAGAAAAGAAAGGACAACAATAAATAAATAAATAAAGAATCCTTCAACCTGGGTATTCTTTGTCTTTCTTTTCTTTTTTTCCCGCTTTATGTACCGCCGAAACCATAAGTTCTTCGTTTGGCGACGAAAGAGCCGCTCTTTTCTGAGGAGACTTGATCAGTCGTCGCATACAAGCAACCAGGCTGATCGTGTGCCTTTCGTGCCTTTTCCCCCACCTTGACCTGTTCTATCAGATAGAGTAATCTTTCTTCGCGGCGGGTCCTCCGGATCTCTGTTCCAGCCGCATCGTCGTCTTCTAGTTCGGACGATCACGGAATCCCTTGGACGAGTGCCCTACCCAATATCGAGCGTTGTCAGTACTGTTTCAGTCATGCAAATCTTTGACAACCCAATCAGATTACATGCCTCGTGCCTGTGGCTCCAGCATGCCCATGCCGCTGTTTTTATCGGCTGAATTGGTCTGCAGGCACAGTCGGCCTCGTTTCCCTAGTGCGGTTTCCCATGCTCAACCCGTTTTGGCACCGCAGCACGGTCCTTTCTTCTTTGTTTCAGAGGGAAATCTGCCAATGCAGGCCACAGCTCAGTGCGAGAAAGGCGCCGAAAACGTTGGCCTGTTTGACTCGATACGTCTTGCCACATGTGAGAAACTAAAGTTTCTTTTGCCTCTCTCCTGCAGGTGCACAAGGACTTGTGGCCGTAAAAGCGTCTTTCTCATCCCGAAGAAATGTCTCACTCTGTCCGTTGATTCGATCAAGTCTTCACTCGATGAAGGAACTTCACATGACTGGACATTGCTGGAAGTAGAAGGGACGAAAAAAAAAAACTTTTCTGCAAGGTACTGCCGAGCTTCCACCCTTCTTTGCCATCGCATGACAAGCAACTCCTGCCGAGAATCTCTCGAATCCAAACTAGCTACGATACCTGCCGAACTTTGTACAATACCCGGTACAAGAGATGCATATAAGAGCAGTTCTTTGAAAGATCACATCCTTGTATTTCCCTCATCCGTTCATATTCCAGCCCCTTCACCCACAAGCCGTCTTCGCGATCCTCCCGTCTCTGTAAAGATGTCGGCAAAGATCCAGGAACACAACGAGACCGAGCCTCGCGCCTCGTCTTCGAGCAAAGGCTCGCCTTTCGGGGACAACGAAGCTGCTGTCGAGCCGTCTCCCTCTGTTCACAATCCGAGCTCGCTGGCCAAGAAGGATCGAATCAGTGCAGTGCGCGACGCGGACGCTTCGAGCGCGCACGAGGGCCAACAGGCAGGCGTCAGCCGCATCGAGGCGCTCTACCGCGTTTTCCCTCGCAACAGCCCCGTCGTATGGTTGGTGTACACGAGTCTTGCTGCCGTGAGCATCAGCTTTTCTCTCGACCAGTCGACTACGGCCGCCTACCAGTTGTACGCCACGCGCACTCTCGGTGACCATGCCAAGCTGTTTGGTGTGATTGGTACCGTCGAAGCCATCATCAGTGAGTCTCTCGCTCTGCTCTGTTATTCTTGTTACTTTGCTTTCCATGGTTGAGGGATGTATACTGACCATACCCTTGCATGTCACGTTCTTTGATCGAGCAGATGCTGTCTCCAAGCCCTTCATCGCCAAGATCTGCGACATCTTCTCGCGCCAGACCGCTTACTTCTTGGTCGCCGTCTTCTACACTATCGGCTTTGTGGTAGCCGCTTCCGCAGTGACGCCCGGTGCCTTTGCCGTGGGACGCATCATCACCGAAGTTGGACAGGCTGGCTTCGACCTGGTGACCGACATCGTCGTTGCTGATCTGAGTCCGCTAGAATGGCGTGGTGTGGCCACGGCCTTGACATCAGCTCCATACCTTGTTCTGCCTTGGGTTGGCAACCTGATCCAGGCGCGTCTCAACAGACCGGATCGCCCCGAAGGCTGGAGGTGGGGCTACGGCATGTTCGCCATCATGGCACCGGTGTGCGTTGCGCCTATCATTTTGGTGCTCACGTATGCCGACCGCAAGGCACGCAAGGCCGGCGAGCTGTCGTTTGCTTCCAGCCGGCTCGAGACGCAGCGCGCGCAGGAGCAGCAGACCCTGAAGGTGCAACGAGACCCGCTCAAGGAGCGTTTGGCGCATCTGGTCGAACTGTGCAGACAGATGGACCTGATCGGCTTGCTGTTGCTGGCGCTGTCGTTCGCGCTGATTCTGGTACCGTTCAGCATCTACAAGGATGCGGACAAGCAGTGGCGCAATCCGTCCATCATCGCCATGTTCGTATGCGGCGGCATCTTTCTGGGAATGTTTGTGGCTTGGGAGGTGCTCTTCGCTAGCTATCCGGTGATGAACAAGCGCGTGTGGTACAACCGCACCTTTTTGCTTGCCGTCACCATCGACATCTTTTATTTTATGGGTGGCAACCTGCGTTCGACGTACTACGGCACGTTTGTTCTGGTAGGCACCAACCTATCCACAACCAACTGGGGCTACGTAGTGAATGCGCTCTCGACCACGGGTCTGTCGTTCTTCGGACTGCTTGCTGGTCTGTACCTGCGCTTCTTCCACCGGTACAAGCTGCTCCAGATCGGCGGACTTATGATCCGCATCGTCGCCATGGGCCTCTACCTGTACGGACGAAACGGCAATCTGACCACGATGGTGGTCGTATGGTCGCAGATCCTCAACTCGCTCGGTGGGGCCTGTTCGGTGGTAGGCACACGCGTCGCGTCGCAAGCCTCGGTGCCGCACCAGGACCTCGCCTCGATCATTGCCCAGCTCGGCCTGTGGACGCGTCTGGGCGGTGCGATCGGAACCGCCATCTCTGCCGGCATCTGGACGGGCACACTGCCAGACCATCTCGAGAAGATCAACCTGACGGCAGCACAGCGTAAGAGGATCTACGATCGACCCACCACCGTCAAGACGTCGTACCCCTGGAACACGCCGCTGCGCAACCAGATCAACGCAGCGTTCAGCAACACGATGAAGCCGATCTTCATCACATCGCTTGTGCTCGCCTTCGTCCCGCTGGCTGCTGGTATGGTGATGCCCAACTACTACCTCGGCAAGACGCAAAACGTCGTCGACGGCACCGACAACTCGGGCCGCGTGATTGAGTCTGCCGAGCAGAACCCGAATGCCGACATCAACAAGAAGAAGAGCATCTTTGCTCGTCTTGCTTGGTTCAAAAAGTAGATTGAGATTGCAATGTTGTATTGAGTGATGCTGTGCTCTTTTTTGTCTCGACTACTCTCAGCGAAATGGCCAAGCGAATCAGACTGATGCTTGTAAGCGAAAGGGGGGGGTTAGAGGTTGAACGTTGAACAGCAGCAGCTTGGGGCAGAACCCTCATTGAATTCGCGCCGGCGCAAGTTGTTAGCCCATGCCGTGGCTTTCCCGCTCGATTCCATGCTTAGGGGTAGGCTCGGGCAAAACCGCTCCGAGAGCGAGAAAGCTAATCGATGCCCGCAAGTGGGAGAGAGATTCGCAAACCGAATTTGGCCTGCTGCGCTGCAGCCGAGGAGGAGATTCTGGGTGTCGAGGATGAAGGAGGAGTCGCTTTGCTCTTTTCAACGATTGTATAAATTTTCTTTATCAGATTACAGTAAAAGCTTGAAAGACGTACTTGCAGCAGACCAGCAGCAAAGCACGGGAGCCGCAGTAGGCGAGCTGCAGATGAGGTGCATGTTGTTCGATGAGCTGTGCATGCTCGGGTGCAACACACGAGACTTGGCTCGTCCTGAACTAGTCGCTTTCAAGACAGAGGCAGCGTTTTGCTGCGCTTTCTGCAAGCCTCGAGAGTGAGGGAGGGTGTGTGCTCGAGTCACCGGCCAGCCCTCGCCAGTAGTTTCAACGTCCCTACCTTCAGACTCAAGGTGTTGCGTTTCTTTGTTCGACCTCACTCACCATCCATACCTCTGCTTTGACATCCTCACCTCTCCAGTTGGCCCACCATTGTCGGCAGCGCCCTCACTCTCGGGTTCATCATCTTGTTGCTCGCCTCGCTCGCCGTGATGACGATCGACATGGCTCTTCCCACGCCAGGCGCCAAAAGGACGATCGCAGTGCTGGGAGCGTCGTATGCGGGACACCGAGCGATCCAGGTGCTGGTTGCGAGCTTGCCAGAGGACTGGCGCGTGGTGGTGCTCGAACGCAACACACATGCAAACCATCTGTACGCCTTCCCACGAATGAGCGTGGTGCGCGGTCACGAGCAGAAAGTGTTCATCCCTTACACCAACATGTTCAAACCTGCGCTCGCTTTGCGGGAGCAGCACGTACTGCTGCATGCCAACGTCTTGCAGGTGGACCAGGAGAATCGGCACGTCTCGTATGAGCTGATCGACGACAAGGCGGCTGGAGTGCAGTGGCTGCAATGGGACTACCTCGTCTATGCTCTAGGCAGCCACCTGCCGGACCCGATCAACGTGTGGAGCAGCACCGGCGAGCAGGGCAGCCGCCAGCACAACGGAAGTAAGGCGATGGGGGTGCAGTGGCTCAGAGAGGCTCAGGATAGAATCGAAAGGGCAGAGTCGATCGTGATCGTGGGTGGTGGAGCATTGGGCGTCCGTAAGTATCGGCTGATTAGCGCTTTGATGGGCTGTAACATCCACCACCGATCCGATACTGACCAGATGTGATGTTTGCACTTGCTTGAACGAGACCAGAACTGGCAACCGACATTGCGGTGACCTACGGCCGATCAAAGAAAGTGACCTTGACTCACTCTCGCGCGCAGCTGCTGCCTCGCTTCGATCCATGGATGCACGACAGAGCGGCTGCACGGCTGCACGAGCTGGGAGTGGAGCTGCAACTTGGAAGTCGTGTCGACCTTGGCTCGTTAAGCAAGGACAAAACGTCGTTGCGGCTCCTCGATGGACGTCAACTCCAAGGAGAGCTTATGGTAAGTTTTTTGGGCCCATGTCGTCGACCACAAGTAGGCCACCGCTGACCCTTTATGCGTACTCGATGCTGGTTGCGGACTAAAAGCTATTCTGCCTGGGCCAGACCCCCAACACGCACCTGCTGGGTGAATTTGCGTTGAGCGAGTCGGGCATGGCGAGAGTGCAGCCGACGCTTCAACTGTCGAGCAACCCTCGTATCTTTGTGATCGGCGACGCTGCGGATGCATTCGGGGCCATCAATGCAGGCCACACTGCGTGGGACCAGGCCGAGGTGGCGGCCAACAACATCCTCGCACTCATCAAAAACGAGCAAGACCAACCACGGACGGGCGAGCTGCAAGAGTACAAGCCGACGCCACCGGCCATCAAGGTGTCCCTGGGCATCGATCGAGCCATTCGACAGACCATGACGGGCGAGCTGATTGAGGTGGATAGTGGGACGATTGACCTCAACTCGACGAGTATGTGGACTCGACGAGGTCTTGGCACCGACGACCTATGGCTCTAAGCTGTACAAAGGTGAGAGGTCCCCTTCGTCACGAGTCGAGAAGGTCGTGGTGTCTCGTTTGTTTGTTCTGTCGCTATCGATGCCAAGGCTCAATTGTCCCAGCCAATCAACACAGCAGCATAACCAGCAAAGCCTGTCCAGCTTGCGTATCGGACCAATCTTGCTTCAGGAGAGAATGGCTGAGCTGTCCTCGAGTGTTCCCTTGCCTCAATCGACTAGCCGGCTTGCCCGTGCTGGCGACCGCGCCTGCATGCTGCCGTAACGCAAGCTTGACTCAGCGCATTTCTGCAGATCTGGCAATCAGCGGATGTGCCGAATGAACCATGATCGATGCATGAACGAGGAGGGATGTGACCAATGTGACAGGAGATCGTGTAAGAGAGAGTCGTGTTCCAAGGCAAGCAAGCAAGCAACTGGCCAGCGTCGGAAAACACGCCGATGGCCACTTCTCTGCGGCATTTCCAATTGGTGGGTGTCACCGAGTGCCAAGAAAAGAAAAGGAAAGTGTCGCTTTCTCCTTCGGCTTGTTCCGAGGCTTCGGGCGAGATGCCGCCAACTCGTTATCTCAAAAGCACGCACAGACCCTGAGAAAGATAGAAAGAAGAAAAGACAAGAAAAGTTGACTCGGCGTGGGCCAAAAGAATATATAAATCACAATCAACAAGTCGACCATCTCTCGCCGTTGCATCCCCAAATCCATCAAGCAATGCCCAGCAGCGGTATCCGCACTGCGTGGTTGAAGGGACTGCGGCAGTGGCGGCCAAGCAGGCGGCCTACGCTGCTGCTGCGGTGCATCCTACTCATATCAGCAGAGCTCGCCGTCAACGCGCTGTTGTGGGTCGTGGCTGCAATCGTGTTTCGCCGTCGCGCGCGCTTCTTGACGCTCTCACTGCTGGCGTGGACGCTGGGTCTGCGCCATGCGCTCGATGCGGACCACATCTCGGTCATCGACAATGCTACTCGTCGCATCGTCTCGCTCAACCATTCGGCGAAGCCGTCTAAAAGCTCGGGCGCAGCCAGGCCTCGTAGACCAGTCACATGCGGTCTATGGTTCTCGTTGGGTCACTCGACCATCGTCGTTGCCGTCATCTGCGCTGTTGCCATCAGTTTGGGCATCGTCAATCGATTGGGGAAGGTGAGCTCGGTGGGAGGCATTGTCGGCGCCTCGGTCTCTGGATCGACACTCTTTCTCTTTGCGATTGTCAACTCGATCTTGCTCTACCACAGCGTCATGGCCACACGTAGGCGCCCACAGCAGACTAACGAGGACCAGCCACGTTCTCTGCGCGAGCTTGCCTCCTCAACCGAAGCTGCAGAAAAGCAACACGACGACCAGCAGGGCCACGTCCAAGACCACCGCTTCAGGGGCATCTTTACCCGCCTCGCCTATCCACTCTTCCGACTCGTCGACCGTCCATACAAGCTGTACCCCATTGGCGTTCTGTTTGGACTTGGATTCGATACCGCTTCCTCCATTGCTCTTCTCGGCATCGCAGGCGCCACCAACTCCCAAGTGCAAGACACGTCTCTCGAGTCCGACCAGGCCATCCTGCCAGGCGACGACGCCAATCGATCCGATGCTTCCATCGTGCTGTTGGCGCTTCTCTTCACTGCAGGTATGACACTGGTCGACAGTCTCGATTCGGTGCTCATGATCAATGCTTATGCTCCGGGTGAGCTTCTCGCAACCGCAGCTCAGCAAGAGGACAGCAGCAGACCGACTTCCAGGTTTGCATGGCTCAAAAGATTGCGGTTTTTGGAAGATGCCTCAAAGCCAGTCTCAGATTTCGAAACGCAAGACGACAAACTCACCTCACTTCCGGTTTCCGACGAGAAACAGACCAAGTCGGACGTACAAGATGATCACACAAAGGGCGACGACGACGGCGAAGACCACGCCCGCAGCGACCATGGCACTTCTTCCACCTTGTCCCATCTCTTGACGCTACTCTCCATCTTGCTGGCGTTCGCCATCTCGATCATCACTCTCATGGGTCTCATCGGCGAGAACTGCGATCGATGCGCACGCGCAGCCACAAAACAGGACGACACCCACAACGGCGGGCTTGAAGGTCGATGGTGGCTCTTCTGGCAGCAGGCAAACGATGCTTCGGGCATCATTGGCGCATGCATCGTCGGTGGCTTTGCTGCCATCCTGCTCGCATGGTATTTGGGTAAAGCGATGCTCAGATGGTATCGCCGGCGCGCTCGTTGAATGCGCGCAGCTATTATCACACTCACGCCGTATCGGAACCAAGCCAGGGGGTGACATTGGATTGGCCCAGTCAGGGAGGGCGAATCATAGAAAACCGGATCCGTATCTACAGGAAACTAACGAGGAAAGAACAAAGCAATGCAATACTATCATTTATACCGGTCGAGGCGATGTTGACGACAGCGACAAGTGCTGAGCCGGCGTTTGTCTCGACCAACCTAGCACTTTTGCCACATCTTGACGTACTCGATCTCCATACCACGCTGCTTTGGATCCTTCGGCCACGTGGGGAGCCACTGGTTCCTCGCCTCCCAGAATTGGGCGCGAGCGTTTTTAGCATCATTGGACCACGGCTTGTCATCGCCCAGCCCGTCTTTGAAGTAGCCGTTGGTGCCACCGACGGCCACGTTGAGGATGAGGAAGAACTCTTGGTCGAACGGTGCAGCGTTGGCATTCTTGCCCTGGACGCCAGCCCAGGGGTTGGTGAGCATGGTACCGTTGGCCATCTGGCTGGGGAACTTGCCGCGGTTCCAAAAGCCCTTGCCGTAGTTGGTCTGAAGCACCTTCCACACGGGCGTGTGCTCCCAGGTGAACAGCTTGTCCTCGGTCCACTCGAGACCAAACGTATGCGACTGCTGGTTGTACCACTTGCGCCACAGGTTGCGTGCCGAGGTCGCATACCCGTATCCGTCAAAGAGCGTGCTTGGACCGTAGTGAAGCGTCGAGTGCATCTTGTTGACACCGTCGTCGTTGCGGCTCTTGGGCATGTTGCCCTTGCCTTCGAAGATGTCGATCTCACCGGAGCGCGGCCATTCGCCGTAGACGCTGTCCTTGGGCATCATCCAAATGGCAGGCCAGATCCAGTCGCCCGTAGGCATGCGCGCCTTCACCTCGACTCGGCCGTACTTGATGGCGCGGGAGAAGTTGGTCATGATTCGGGCCGACTGGATCGGAGGCAGAACCACTCCCGTGGTCAAGTTGGAACGCACAGCACAGAACGCATCGGTCTTGTTCTGACTGGTGCAGAGCCCGTTGGCAGTGAGGTTGAGCGAGTAGCCGTCGACGATGGCCGCCTCGCCCAGAGCATCGGACGTGAGCGTAGGAACGAGGTAGAGTTTGCCGTTCTCGACAAACGAGTTGTTGGTCGAGTCGGTAGTCCATTCAAACTCGTTGTTCCCGAAACCGCCAGTCTGCTGCTCGTGGAACCAGATGTCCTTGTTGAGCGTGTTGCCGTCAAACTGCTCGTCGAGCACGAGGCAGTACTTGTCGTTGGGCACGGAAGAGTAAGCAAAGTACATGAGCGCCGCTGCTCCCACAATGCCGAGCGACATGGCCACGAGGAAGATCCAATAGGCTTTGCGATCCGACGACTTACGCTTCTTGTCGTCAAGCCAAGGCTTGTAGACCTCTGCGTTGTCATCGATGACACGTTGGGAGAAGGGCTTGCGGTACCTGAGCGCGAGGTTCACCGACGAGTTTTGGCCGGAAGCTTGGTAGACGCCGGCTGCTGGCATGCCAGGCGTGTGAAGACCGTGCATCGACTCGGAGGCGGGAAAGCCGTGGAGCTCCATGGGCTTGACTTCTTCGAGAAAGCGCGTGATGCGTCCATAGAGCTGACCGGGGCTCGCCTCGCCCCCTGCAGATGCAGTAGGAGGAAGAGAAGTGTTTGCGATATCGATCGTGTCGACAGGTGCAGGCTTCCGCCACGACGACGAAGAAGAGTTTGTCCTTGCGGCAGGCACAGTAGTGACGAAGGGGTCGGCGCTCTGGCTGCTGGCGGCGTGGCCAGCTTTCGCAAAATAGCTTTCGCTCTGTGCTTCAGATTCGTCTTGGCTCGTGGTGGCCTGGATCTCGCCAAGTTGCTGGATGACCTTGTCTAGCGAGGAAGACACCTGATGACCCATGGCAGGGGTTGTGGTGGTACTCATCTTGCTGGCTCGAATGTCCTTGTCGCAATCGCAGTCTGTGCAAGGCTGAGAGGAAAGTGAAAGGGGTGATGGGGGGCGAAGAAGATGGAGAGGTTTCCCGAGAACAGCGTTGAAAGGGGTCTGGGTTTATCAGGGATTCGCAACTCGCTCCTATAGGCTCTGATAATAGCGAGCAAATCCAGCACAGTCCTCTTCTCGCTCTCTCCAAACCACTATACGCAGACGCACACCAGTTGCTTTTGAGCTTCATAGCGACAGGGAGCAGTTCCAGTGAGCTTCCCGCGAAGCTGGTTCGGATTTGCAAAATAGGACTGCTTGAACGGAAGGCTCAGCTGAGCTTTGCGAGCTCTCGAAAGGGCGAACGTACAGTACAATCAGCACACGGGAACGCTTTAACCCCCTAGCTGGAACAAGGTACCACCTGCATCACCACCACCGCCAACACATGCACAGTTGCAATCAATGTCGATCAAGGATTGTTATCGTCCAGTCCTCGGGACGCACATGCGGCCCGTTGCAGCCAGCGAACCGGACAAAAAGAAAAGGGAAGGAAAAAAAAAAAAAAAAAAAACATTTTTCCGCCAGACCACCCAGAAACGACGCTTTGTCTGTCGAGGGTCGGGACACGACGCCATCGCAAAGCGTTGTACCCATCCTGCTTTGAAAGAGTACCATTGCATCGGCAGGGAAGGACACCAAATGAGTCTTCTCGGTCTTTTTGGGGATCATTTGAAAAACTAAGACCGCGTGCCTTGCAGACGTTGCAGCATTTGGGCCAGACTCTTTTGCCGGTGGTGTATCAGCCGAGAAGCAGATGGGAGCGGGACAGAAAATCTCGGAACAAAGCAGCAGCCTCCTCAGCTGCAGCCCTAAGAAGACGACTCTGAATGTAGAGATTGTCGAGCTGGGCTGACCACCATCCACGAGATACTTGGCTGCAGACAAAGCTGCTGGATAGAGCCCAGCAAGGATGAGCTCCTTGACCGTAGCCGAGCCACACCGACGCCACTTTGCGATGAGGTATAAGGCGGCAACCTGTACAGAGACACCTGCCAGAGCGGAGAGCATCCAAGGTGGCCACCGACAATCGGGGTCATCCCTGAGAACACTTCATGGCGGCGAGAACGCAGAAAACATGATTGTAATCTTTTTGACGGGATCCAGCAGCAAATTCGTGGCGATCGTGACCTCTGTCAAAGTACAGCGGCTGAAAGACTACTAATTGCCTGCACGGGAGGTTAGGGCGTTTGTCAAATTTATCGTTCAGGTTAAGAACAGATGACCTGGCTCGTTGGTGACCTTGTCTGGGCCTTTTTTTGCTTCCGATTTTTCCGAGAATGCAGAGTCTGACGTGGAAAAGCAAGCCTGCGTCGCCATCTCTCGCACGTCCAAACGCGGGACTCCTCGATGGGCCGCGTGGGAGAGCGGTGAGACATGAGTGCTTGTGTGTGCTGCGGAATTGCGTATATTTTGTCCACGCCGTCCCCTCGACTGCAGCGGATCTGCGCTCGGGAAGCAAGCATTCCCCTGAAAAATGCCTTTTTCTGGCGGCAAGTCGTTCACGCGAGCAGTCAAAGAGGAAGAAGAGTTTGGACAGCGCAGAACAAAAGACATCTGAAACGACCAAACAGATTTCCGGGCCAGGTAGACTGGTGTAAGAGTTCAAGCATTGCGTCCTTACGCCCCGTGAGTCCCTCGGATGCAAGGCACAGATTACTGCTGTCCTGCTTCTGACAGGACACAACAGACCTGAAACACAAACAGATCAGACGCACTCATGCTTCTGGTACCCCTTTGTGACATGGCGACAACGCCAACGCCTAACCTTGCTGGACATTATGTGACAACTATGCGGGGAACTTTAGTAGTGTATCTCGCAATCCACTCGTTCAAAGAGCAGCGCTTGTGGTCAATCACGCTGGCTAGCCGTAGGGACAATGGTTCCTACAGCAGACTGAGAAAGCAAGAGTGGGTGGTGCGGGAACGGGAAGGGCACGCACGTTGGTTTGGAAAGAGCGGTGCTACGGGCTTCTATCGATTAAGGGTTGATCAACAACAGATTTTCGCTACGGCATCTACGCACAGGCTTTGGTGCAAGCCACAGATCAGCATCATCGTCCAGCGATCCCTCTATAGTGTTTCCCACCAAGGCCTTGGTCCTCGTGGCAGCGGCGGGAAGGACGGGAAGCACGCACCGCTTTGCTTATTCTTTTCGCTCAGTCGGAGTTTCGGAATTTCTGCCATGTTCCCAAACGATCCGACTCTGCTTTGATTTCCTCTCCTTTTGTGCGCGACCCTGATAAGTTTTCGAAAGATAATTGTTAGGCCTAGCTGGACCTTGGCCGTCGACCCCCACCTCTTCGCCGGTGGTTGTGCTCCAAGACAGCCATCTGTTGAGCTCGAGTAAGGGCTCTGTTTGGTCTAAAGTTGGCTTCGTTCATATTTGCATCCGAGCGAGGCGCCTGGCCCAATGGTCATTAGATATCGCTTGATATGTATAAGACGGCGCAGGGCTGTCTCACCCAGATGGCTGCGGTGGGCTCTCATGCTCTGTTTGACAGCTCTGGGCGCCGATTTACCGACTTTTCGGAATTTCAAGGGAAAAAAACCACTTAAAATTTAAAAAATGCATAATCAATGTCAGATACTGTAATTGCTGCCCCCCTGTGCCTGTTCGTCCAGCCCTTCCTTTATTTTTTACCTTTTTTTTGTTTCTTTTTTTCTTCCCCTGTGGCTGGGCATTGCGTCTAAAAATAGGCAGCGGAATCCTTGTAAGAAAATACGCCGTGCTGCGCCGTGCTGCGCCGTCCAGTGCGCCGAAACGTCACCGCCCTATTCTGCCGCTCCACTAGTGCCGAGCTCGGGCTTGAGATCGACAAGCGGGCTACAGCGGGCAAGTCATAGTACAGCTGTCCTCGTGGCAAGTGTGAAACAAAGATTGCCTTGATTCAAATGGGATCGACAAACAGCTTTGGCTAATGACGGATAGGCGGATTGATTATCCGCTCTCAAAGTGCTCACGCAGGCAGCCGAACAAATGTCAGTGTCGTCAAACTCTCCCGTGATTTGCAGCCTTGAGGAGAGAAGGCAAACTTATTTGTGCAGCTGGTACATGTCAAGCCTGTTGCAGGCAAGAGGGAAATCGATTTGCCATCGCTTAGGAAAGACGAGGAGCGGACACCGACCATGTCGACACAGTGGCGGTACTGCTACCATCGCAAATTGCAAGAGGCTAGACCAGCCATCTAGTGTACGGATAATGGTCTAGCTCCCGGTTCCACTCGAGCTCGCAAGGTGCACACTAACTCGTATACTGCCTCGAGGACCGACTGGCTGCCGATGAGACAATGGCTCGTAGTCGACAGCCTCAGCTGCACACCGACTCCCGCTGCGGTACCCTTCCAGCAGGTTTCGAGACTTGGATGCTCTCGGTGACAATGGCAGCAAGAGCAAACATGGATTCATTTGAACCATAGGGAGCTCCCGCTCGCCCCAAAGACACGGGGTCTCAGTCAAGAAAATCTAGTCCCGGCAAAGGCAGCCACGGGCACCGCCAGTGAGCACATGTCGTCATCACGATAAAGCCTGGTGGCACGCTACTTGCGATGGTGCAGTCTATAGTTTCCCACGAGCGACTGCAGGAACGCCTGGCCGCTCCTGGGCTGCTGCAACTCTTCGCAAGCGAGAAGCACAGTGGCGATCCTCCTGATCAGCCGGCGGAGGTTTGTGTCCCTTGACCGTCCTTTCCATTGGATCGCAGGTACAGGAGCTCGGTCTCCTTGGCCCGGGACTGCCCCCTTTTTTTTCCCGATACGTCGCCACTTGTCCTGCCTCTCGTGAGATCATCCGCCTCGGGAACGTCAATGAGCGCATAGGTGCCCTCTTGACAATGCCTGCCTGCTTTGTCTTCCCTTGGCTACACCGCGCTGCACACAACTGACAACGAGATCAATTCAGCCATGTCCCCTCCTGAGCAACTCCGACCTGCTCTCGGCGTAGACAGCCTTTGTGCGTGATGCTGCTACTGCGCTGCACGCTCTGGCCCTATCAGCCTCTTCTGTCCAGTTATGCCCATCAAACAGTGCTGAACGGTCCCGACGCGACATTATCGATGGTCCCTTTGCATCTATGCAAGTTAAGTCCGCAAGGGACTTGGAGCTGTGTTGCTACTCTATCTCGCGCTCGCTTTGCGAACTTCATCGTCAGATTGCTTTCGCTTAGTGCTTTCGCTTGGCTACCCCTAGCCCTTCCTCTAACACTGCTCAGCTTCGCCTCGAAAGACGGATCCTTCTTAAAGTCGGGCCACATCAGAATCTTTGGTATCGTCTCTTTCCATCTCGAAGTCAACAGCTCTCCCTTTCCACTTCACTTTCTGGCTCTTTAGCCACTCTCTTCGCCCTTTCCTTTCCTTTTCTGTCTTCGCACTTCAGCACCACTTTCAGAGGGCGACCAAAGATGTTGGGCCTCTTGCGCAAAGCTCGCGGCAGAGATGCCACCGAGCCCACGGCCAGCGATTCAGCGGACAAATCATCCGTCTCGGAGGACGAAAAGCTCAGCGGCTCGAGCTCCGTGGGAAGTATGCAATCGCTCGGATACGATCAGGCTTGGATCGATGCACGCGAGGGATACCAGTTGATGGCGGCTCACCTGTACAAGGCGTGCAACGCTCGAAGACTCTTCTCGGAGAACCACGATGTTGCCAGCGCTGTAGCCATCCGATACGCCAAGGACCAGTACGTGGTGTGCCCAGCCGAAGATGAACGCGTCGAGACCTTTTGTCGTTCGGTCGCCGTTCTCAACTGCGAAGCGGCCATCACCATCACTTCACCCGTGGTGACGGCTATCAACAGCCGAATCGCGCCCGGCACTGTGCAGATCCCCATCACGCCTTCGCAGCACATCCAGGTGGTGGACACGATGGATCAGCTTGCCGGTGCTCGAAAAGCACAGAATGCCTGCTTCATTCGCAAGGACAAGACGGTGGTGATCTGGTGCGACCAGGTCGAGCAGCTGGAAGCGCAAGCCCAGGATCTCGAGGATAAGATGATCAAGTTTGTCTGGAAGAGTTCCTACTCGACCAACACTTCCAACTTGGTCGCTTCCTCCTCGAGCAAGAGCACCCTCGACAGCGCCATGAGCGAGTTTAACCTGAATCAGGCCAAGTACCGCTCGCTGACCAGCTCCGGCGGCTCGACACCCAAGGGAAGCGCGCCTAGCTCCGACGGCGACTCGGCAGAGGTGTCGCCTCGAAGCTCAGCAATCCTCCAGGATACGGGCGCCGAGACGACAAGCACCGACCCGGAGAAACAAGAGACGGTCAAGGAACGTCAACTTTGCTATCAGAGCCCTCTGCTACACGGTCTGGCTGTGGCGCTCGACATTGTGTTGTGCTTCCTGTTTATCTCGAAGCTGTTCGCGGCCTCGCTGCTCGACGGCAACTGGATGCGCATGAGCCTCGCCGCCGCCACTCTGGGCATGTTCCCCGTAGTCTTGTTTTTCTGCGACAACTTGCTCTGTGTTGTCTTCCAGATCCTGGGTCCCATTCGTCAAATCCACCAAAACTCGCGCTACTACTCGGGTAAAGCACCCGTGCGCATTGCCGGTCAGCTGCCCCACATCACGATCCAGATGCCTGTCTACAAGGAGTCGCTTGCAGGTGTGTTGATGCCCACGATCGAGTCGGTCAACAAGGCGATCAGCACGTACGAACTTCAAGGTGGTACCGCATCGATCATCGTCTCGGAGGATGGTATGCAGTTGCTCAGCCCACAAGAGCAGGCGGTTCGTCATGAGTACTACGAGAAGAACAACATCGGCTGGGTCGCGCGTCCGGGTCATGGGGTCGACGACTACGTGCGCAAAGGCCG
Source organism: Sporisorium exsertum (assembly GCA_928724755.1). Taxonomy (NCBI): domain Eukaryota; kingdom Fungi; phylum Basidiomycota; class Ustilaginomycetes; order Ustilaginales; family Ustilaginaceae; genus Sporisorium; species Sporisorium exsertum. The sequence continues at coordinate 1,696,723 of CAKMXK010000016.1, read as the reverse complement.
CTTCAAGAAGGCGTCAAATCTCAACTTCACCTGCCGCCTTTCGCTTGCGATCGAAAAGATGATGGCGCAGGAACGGCCTGTCGAGAAGCTTGCATCGTGGACCGAAGCCGACGAGACCGAGCTGTACCAACGCTGCCTGGCGCACTGCCTGCCCGAATTGCACCCTCTGGCTCAAGCTCGCGGCAACGTGCGCATCGGTGACCTGATCCTGCTGATCGACTCGGACACGCGTGTGCCCGAAGACTGCCTCCTGGATGCGGCTTCCGAGATGGTGCAGTGCCCGGACGTTGGCGTGCTGCAGCACTGTTCCGGTGTGATGCTCGTGTCGGACAGCTACTTTGAAGCCGGTATCGCCTTCTTCACCCGCATGGTCAACTTCTCCATCTCGCACACGGTGTCCGGTGGTGACATTGCGCCCTTCATGGGCCACAACGCTTTCCTGCGCTGGTCGGCTATGCAGGAGGCATCGTTCGTGGATGCCGAAGATGGCATCACCAAGGTGTGGTCCGAGTCGCACGTGTCGGAAGACTTTGACATGGCGCTTCGACTGCTGATGAAGGGCTACATTACTCGGTGGGCCACGTACTCGAACAACAAGTTTGAGGAAGGTGTGTCGCTGTCGTGCGATGACGAGCTGAACCGCTGGCAGAAGTACTCGTTTGGGTGTTCTGAGCTGATCTTTAACCCTCTGTGGCAGTGGCCTTACCGTGGACCGTTGACGAAACTCTTCCGAACGTTCCTGTGGAGCAACACACCCGTGCACTACAAGTTTTCGGCGTGCTCGTACATCTTTTCGTACTGGGGGATCGCCGTGTCGCTTCCACTCACCATTGGCCTCTTCTTCCTGCAAGGCTGGTTTATGCCTGTGCTCGAGCTGGCTTTCTTACCTCCGTTCTCGGTATTGCTTTCGGTGATCGTCGTCTTCGTCTTGGGTGGCAACGTTGCCAACATCATGGCCAAGTACCGCGCCAAAGTGGATGGCCTGTGGAATCTGACCAAGGAGCACCTGAAGTGGGCTGGGTTCATGCTGATCTTCTTCGGCGGACTGTCGTACCACGTGATGACGGCGCTGCTCTCGCACCCGCTCGGCATCAACATGAGCTGGGGAGCAACGAAAAAGGATCTGGAGGACAGCAACTTCTTCTTGGAGGCGCCTTTGATCTTCAAACGATTCTGGAAGGTGTTGATCATCTCGGTGGTGTCGATCGCGGCGGTGATCGTGTTCCAGCTGCCTCACGTGCTGCCGCTGGAATGGCAGATCCATGGCTTCAACATCTTTTTCCCGCTGGTGCTCGTCTCGTCGCTGCACGTGTTGTACCCCATCGCGCTCAACCCTGCGCTGCTGCGATTCTCGTTCTAAGCTATGCACTCTCCCTGTTGCGTCGCTCTCGTGGGTTTGTATGTTGTCACTCTAGAGTTCCCTTTTGCGCGTTAGTTTGTTCGTTCGTCGTTGTATATAGCGCTGCTCGACGTCACTCTCCTTTTATAGATTATACGGAATGCTGGACACGTGTTGTATATTCGATGATTGCCGCTTTGTGTCCAATGGTCTGCGCCTGACTGGACAGGGAGACGAGGTCGACCAGCCTAGATGCGATCGCAATGTCGGATTTACTTGGTCTGTCATCGTGTGACAGCTCGGCAAGTAGAGCGTGGTTGCACTGCAAAGTCCCGAACAGCGCAGTTGGATGCTTGGCCAGAGCACCGGATCGCGCATCGGTGCATCCGGGAAGGCGAGGAGGTTGGCCCACGGCAAATTGTTGGGAGCAAAGATTGATTCCGAAATCCGAAGACGATCCGTCCGCGGAGGAGCAGCCGACCGAGATGGAAAGACGAGATGAAATTCTCTGCTCTTTTCGTGGCAGCGGTGTTGGGAAACAGCACAAGCATCGGTCGGTAATGGTTACCGGATGCTCTGCCGAAAAGCACAACAAACGCAGAAAACTTCTTGGCGGTCACTCTGTTGGAGATCGCTCGTTCGGACCCTTGATTCTCCTCATTATTTCTCCGTTCGGTCTCCACCAGAAAACTGCGTCTTCGAGTAGGATATAAAAACCCAACACGACGAGGTTGAGAGTCATCGACTTTGTCTCTGTTCCATGAACAACGAACAATGACGATCTCTCCCTCCTCAAAGGCAAGCTCGACGAGCGCGATATCGCTAGCAGCTCCACTCGGCGCACTCGGCGTGATGCTCACACCTTGGGGCTGGTCGACGCTCAAAGCGCTGCTGCTCGAGCCTATTCGCATCAACCCTCCAGCATGGATCCGCGTGCTGCTCGCTGCGGTGGTGCTGTCCAACATCCGATCGACACCGTTCGCATGGCACATCCGCGTACTCTATCCCGCCTTGAAAGCTCTGCTTGTCGCCCAGCCGTGGTGGCCATCCTCATCCCGCCGTGCTTCCTCCCAGTCTCTCACGTACAAGCCAAGTCAACCTCGACTCAACCTGCGACGCCTCCCGCTCGGCCGGGACATCTTCGAGGACATCTCCTCGCACAACTTCATCGCAACGCTAGACGAATGCGACTGGAACGGTCATCTGTCCAACTCTTCCTACTCGAAATCGCTCGATTTCACCCGAATGGCACACAACTCTCTGCGCTTTCTCAAGATGTACTACGACGGCGGATGGGTGGCGCTTGGCGGGTCCGGGTTCAACTTTCACCGCGAGATTCCGTTGCTGGCAAGGTACACGGTTCGAATGAGCTTGGAAGCATGGGACGACAAGTGGCTCTACGTTGTTGGACGCTTTGTTGCGCCTTCCAAGGGCAATGGCGAGGAGACGCTGTACTGCACCTCGATCTCGCGCTACGTCTGCAAAGCCGGCCGACGAACCATCCCTGCCTGGCTGCTGATTGCTACATCGGGCTACGGCACCCACACGACGACGAGGTCCAACTGGGAGAAAGCGGAGCAGCTGCGCAACTTTTATCTTGACAAACACCGCCAGCAGTACCTCGCAAAGACGGGCAAGAAGACGATCCCAGCTAAAGTCGAGGCCAAGTTGGCAAAGGAGGCGGCCTTGTTCCGCCAGTTTCGCACAGTGAGCGAGAGGGAAGGCACGGAGGAGGAGGCTTGGATGTCTAAGGGGTATTGGCACACGGACGAGTGGGAGACACGCCGCAAAGAAGGATTGGAGAGGCTTGCTGCCAACGTAGGCATCCTTCCGCCTCTGGAGAAGTGAAAAGCAGCGCGATTCGGCGTCAAGCCAATCGCTGAATAGAAGTATACTTCGAACATTGATCGACGTACCATCCACCAATAGAAGCAACGGGAGCAATAGAACCCGTCTAGACAAGGCTTTTGGCGTTGGTTGATTCGCTTCAGACCACAGATCAAGAGTATAGAGGTGATGGCTGAGAGCTCGGCCTCGGATAAACCCGACCAACGAGGGGCGCAGATCACTCACATCGAAATTTGGCCTCGTGTGTGCCTGTGACGCGCGCTTCGTCCTATTGCAGGGCATAATTTCAAGACGGCGTTTGTGGTTGCGCTGAATCTCCTTAACCCCCTCTTGCATTGCGGTGTCCAACTGTGCATCGTCACTATCCGATCGAGCTTCTCCCCACGCTATCACATTCAACGGCTTGTCACACGTCGCTCGGCGCTGAAGCCGAGTCTGTGGTGGACATCCTCGAGCAGTCACATCCTGTCGCGCTGCTTCCGAGACGCGGCCCGTGCGGTGACATGACAAATGAAGAAAAGCGCCACAGAAGCTGATTCACGCGAACATTCCGCCTTCCCTCCCTCTCTTTGTCTGCCTCTCTTTCCCTCTTGCAACGCTGACCAACTCCATCGGCTCCTGTGCCGTGACTCCTTGGGAGGCAACTACAGTCAGCCATTTCCCTTTACCACGACTGCGACCGACCGCACTCTGCCATGAGCTGCGATTCGCATCAGCCGACCAGATTCAGTCAGCATCCTCATGGCACGTCGCCAGTCATCACGCTCGGATTGCAAAGCTGAGCGCTCTGATTGGTGGGAAGCGGTTCAGCTCACCTGACCAAGCCAATGCCGACTCACTGAGCACGACCGTCGTTACCAGACGAGCTCCCACTCGAGCTATGAGGCATCTCTGATCTCGCCCTTGTCTGCTCGAACGAGAGGAGAGCAGCTTGCGAAAGCTATAAGTACCCGTCTGGAGGTCCATCTCTTCATCCCTTCGCAACGATTGCCTCTTCTTTCAGCCTCTGAAATGGTTTTGATCCGTCGTCCCTTTGCCTCTCGCAACGCCTGCTTTTTACTTCAACGCTCGACTCTCACCGCATCTGCCATCACCACTCAACGTCTCGCACCTTTTTCGCGCACCTTTGCTGTTGCCGCCATGTCGAGCCACCGGCTACTGGATGAGATCAAGGTAGAATCAGCTTGCATGTGCCTCGAGTATTGTTACTGGTGAATGATTGCTAACGCTTTCGTCTGGACGGATGGCACAGGTTGACCACGACAACATTCGCGACCTTCTCGAGCGTTTCAAAGACGCTCATCAACGAAAGGACGAGGAACAATGCAGTGCCATCGTCAACACGATCATCCACGAAGCTGCCGTCCACTCGGATGCTGAGGTCAGTCTTCGCCGACACGTTGGATTTACTGCTCAACGACTCATCCTTTTCTTCGTTGCCTTTTCGCTTGTCTCGTCTCCCAACAGGAATTGTCGCTCTACAAACTCATGGAGAAGCAAGGCATGGCCACCACGGCCGAAAAGGATCGAGACGACCATCAGCATGTCAAGCGCGCCATGGCTGAACTCGACCAACACTCCATCACGGGCGGCGGTCTCGATGTGTTTGCCAGCCACGTCTACAAAGCCTGCGACCTGTTCATCGAGCACGCTCTGGAGGAGGAGAAGGACCAACTTCCTCGCCTCTGCCGCGAGCTCAGCAAGGAGGACGAGTCCAAGGCCGTCGACGACTTTCTTCACGCCCGCAAGCTGGCTCCTACCCGACCTCACCCTGCTGCGCCTCAGACGGGTGGCCTGACTCAGAAGGCCGCAGGCGCCATGAGCAAGCCGCTCGACATGGCGGTCGGTGCGACGCGCAAGTTTGTCGATCTCAAGCATCGTCACTCGGACGAAGTGGCTTCGGCTGCCTGAGCTTCACTCGCCACGCATCGTCCTTTGTTCTTGTTCTCTCGACACGTTTGAATTCCGATCGTTCGTTCTGGCCTTGCGTGATGGGATTCATCCTGTGAAGTTTTTCTTGAGCTCGGCCCATGCCTTCCAGTAGTCTTGTTGAACCTTGCCGCTCTCTCTGCGTTGAAGGCAAAAAACTTTGATCAGCTTTTCATCAGATTGATTGTGTTGACTGGGTGTGTTACTCACTCGATGGCATACTTGGTCGTCGCAAGCTGATACGCCGACTCGAACATGAAACTCATACTCCCCTCACCCACCTTCACGGGCTTGAGAGGAGCATTGGACGCCTTTTCAAACGTCTCTGCATCCGGGCCATGGGCTGAGTTCATGTTGTGCAGGCTCGCGCCGCCGGGCAGAAAACCGGTGGCTTTGGCATCATAGACGCCCACAATGTTGCCCATGAATTCGGACATGCAATTGCGATGGAAGTAGGGCGGGCGGAACGTGTCTTGCGCCACAAGCCAGCGCGGGGGGAAGATGACAAAGTCGCACACGGCCGTGCCGGGCGTGTCGCTGGGGCAGGTGAGCACCGTGAAGATGGAAGGATCCGGATGGTCGTACGAGATAGATCCGATCGTGTTGAACTTTGCCAAGTCGTAGCGGTAGGGGACGTAGTTGCCGGAGAAGGCGACCACGTCGTAGGGCGAGTGAGGTTGGTTGTAGAAGAAGAAGCGACCCATGAATTTGTTGATCACCGTCCAGTCTTGCGAGCTCGAGTTGTCGTCGTCGTCGTCGTCGTCGTCGTAGAATGCAACAGGTGTTTCAAAGTCTTCCGGGTTAGCCAGACCGTTGGCGCCAATGGGTCCGAGCTCAGGCAGCTCGAAATGGCCCTTGAACGTCTCGCAGATGTAGCCGAAGGCCGGGTTGCTTGCTGAAACAGCTGCATCCCCTGTAGCGGCAAAGTTGACGGAAAACTTGATGCCACGTTGAATGACGGCAATGTGAAGCGGTGGAACTTCCAGCAAACCGAACTCGGTCCTGATCAGCAGCTCACCACGCTGGGGAACAATCAAGAAATCGCCATCCGAGTTGTAGAAGCTCCTGGTGCCCATCGACTTGGTGGCCGTGTATGCATGGATCGCCAACCCGTTCTTGGTCTGCGTGTCCCCTGCTCCTGCCAGCGTCACCATTCCATCTACAAAATCCTTTTGCCCGGCTGCGACGTCTTCCACCAGCGGGTCCCAGCGCAGCTGCTGCGGCGTAGCGTGGATGTGCGGCGAGTGAGCATGGAACGACCCCAACACTCGGTGCTCCAGTAGCTGCTGCTCGTACGCTCGAAACGGCGCGTGATTCACCGACGGGCGAATGCGGTACAGCCACGAACGCTGGTTCTTGGCACGAGGCGCTGTGAACGCCGTTCCGCTCAGCTGCTCAGCGTAGAGTCCATGACTGACTTTCTGAGGGGAATGGCCGAACTTGGGCAAAGTATCCGGCTTGGCTTCCGACGTAAAGCTGTTTCCAAACCCACGTTGATACTTGACGTTTGACATGCTGTGTTTGAAGTTCGACCTCTTTGCGATGACCGACAGGTGGGTGAGGAAGACAAATAATGGTCACGACCGAACGACAAACAGCGATCGACTATCGGCACTGTTTTTGTATGTGATTGCTAGCACCAGATGCGGACGTGTGTGTGTGTGTGTGTGTGTGTGTGTGTGTGTGGTGACGATGGTCAGCAGTCTTTACGTTGGATTGATGTACCCACCGCCGAGGCGGCTAAAGCAAAGAAGAGACGCACGGTTAAACCAACTCGGCTTCCCCGCAACACGGCTCATTTGCATCGGCTTCGGCGAAACACTCACCCCGTTTGATTCCCCCACAGTGTGCCGATTGCTGAGATCCGAACCCGTCGAGGCAGCAGCCCCTGGATCGGAACTTGCGGGGCATTTGGTTCTGCCGGATAAGGCATTTCTTTTGGGCTTGGTATGCGACCATCTCACATTTAGTAGATGGCGGGCGCTAACGCTCGCACCGCACGGGAGCAAAGCTTTTTCTAAACAGCAGACGCCAGCATGACGAGTGTGACATGCGCCGCATCTTGGAGCCAGTCAGCGGATTAGCAGGGGACGGCCAAGGGTCAGAGCGATGTGTGACTTTGTTTCACTTCCCGGGTTGGAGCCTTCCGTGTGTGGGCGGCGCATCGATCCCATCTGCTGTTCATTTGCTTCTACTGCAGCAAATTAGACCAGACGGCTGACGGTTCTTCGTGGAGTTCGTACCTCTTGGTCATGTCGGCTTCTCGTGTACCACCCATACCAAAAGTAATCCTGTTTCGACGTTCTGTCCCACCCTTCCTCTCGGTGCTGAGTCGCCGAATACTTTTCAAGTCTCGATCTCCAAGCACAGTGCTTATACATATAAAGGACCTCGCCTTCCTGCTCCCGTCATCGCACTCCCCTTCAACAATCCACTCAAAAGCAGCCAAAGATGAGGCTCAAAGTATCCGGCGAAACCCTGGCATCTGTGCCGCACGTTGCATGGCTCGGTCTGGCGCTTGTCGTCGTCCACCTCGTCTACTCTGCCACCAAGAAACCCAGACTCAATTTGCCCGGCCCTCGTGGCTGGCCTTACGTCGGCAACCTGTTCCAGCTGGGCGACGATGCAGCTCAGACCTACTACAAGTGGTCCCAAAAATATGGCCCCGTCTACAAGGTGAAGCTGGGCGAACGCGAAGTCGTGATCATCAACACGGCGCAGGCGGCCAAAGAGCTCCTCACTGATCTGGGTAGCATCTACATCAGCCGTCCGCTCTTCTATACCTTCCACACGGTCGTCTCTTCCACTGCCGGTTATACTATTGGCACCTCCCCCTGGGACGAGTCGTGCAAACGCAAACGACGTGCTGCTGCTATCGCGCTCAACCGCGTCGCCGTGCAGAGCTACGTTCCCATCATCGATCGTGAGACACTGTCGTTGATCGAGGATCTGTATCGCTCGCAGTCGGCGGCCATCGAGCCTTTTGCCTACTTCCAGAGGCTTGCGCTCAATGTCTCGCTCGTCGTCAACTATGGCTCTCGTCTCGACAAGGTCGGCGATGAACTGCTTCGGGAGATCGTAGAGGTGGAGACGCACGTGGCCAACTTCCGGTCCGTCTCCAACACTCCTGCTGACTACCTGCCCATCGTACGCTACCTGCCGAGCGCGGGACGCAACAGCAAGGCGTTTGCAAGCCAGATCAGGGCGCGCAGAGACGTATATATGGGTCGACTGCTCAACGAACTCAAGCAGCGCGTCCGCAATGGCACCGATGTCGCTTGCATTACCGGCAACATCCTCAAAGACCCCGAGGCCAAGCTGACGGACGAAGAGCTCTCCTCCATCTGCCTCTCCATGGTCTCTGCTGGTCTCGACACGCTTGCAAACACGTTCATCTGGTCCATGGGTTTTTTGGCCAAACGGCCGGACATTCAGCAAAAGGCGTACGACGAAATGTACAACGTGTACCAAGGCGAGATCCCGCGCTCGGACAAAGAGACGGTCGACTACATCACCGCTCTCCACAAAGAGTGCTCGCGTTACTTTAGCGTGCTCAAGCTCGCCCTTCCCAAGGCGACGCTCGGCGACTCCACCTACAAGGGCACCCACATCCCCTCTGGCACCACCGTCTTCCTCAACGCATGGGCGATCCACCAGGACCGACAACGCTACGGGGACGTCGAAAATTTCAGACCCGAACGCTTCCTCGAACCGGGCGAGGAGAACAAGCAGGCGCACTACTCGTTCGGTGCAGGTCGCCGCATGTGTGCTGGTGTCCACTTGGCAAACCGCGAACTGTACATTGCCTTCTCCAAAGTGATCCATTTCTTCAAGATCGAACCCAGCCTGGATCCGGCGGAGCAGGAGTACGATATCAACCCAGCGACCGGGTGTGCCAATCCCAAGGGGCTCAGTTCCACCCCGAAGCCGTTCAAGGTGAGGTTCGTGCCCAGGGACGCTGCGACCATCGAAGGATGGATCGAAGACGAAAAGTCAAGAACTGAGCTTCAGATGGCGGCCAGTATTGGCAACCACAAGCAGGGCTAGAAACAAATCGCACTGCAACAACACTTTGTACTGAGACTCGAAATGCTATGATCAAGTTTCCAACGTTCACTGCCTCCAACGTTCACTGCCTCCAACGTTCACTGCCTCCCCCCAATGCCATCGCAGCTTGACCCGCGAATCTGGTTCTGGCGGTAGCTCTAAAACGGACATCTCGGCAAATCTTCTCCTCCAAGCGAGGTCATGTGTGTGTTTTGTACTTCGCTTGGCAACGTGTGCGCCGTGCAAATGCGGGGAAGGGCAGTGAGGGACGGAAAAACCAAATCTGCTCTACCAGTTATGCCGAGCGGCAAAACCAATGTGCGGTTTCTGTCACGGCTAAACCGGGAGCATCGACATCGTGTTGCCGCGTCTTCTTTACGACATCGCATTCTCTACAAGCTCCGGTCTGGATCTCTGCACTAGCTGAAGGCCGACCTATTCCAGCGCATTTACAAGGAATCTACTTGGAAAGTCAAGCTTCCTCGTTGGCAGCCTCCAACACCGTTTCTCTTGCACTCCTATACACGTTACGGTGTCCAATCTACGGAGCGCAACAATGAAGTGCATTATCGACTACGCTCCTGATCATCCGTTTTCGATCGCCAACTTGCCATATGGGAGTTTCTATACGGACAACGACCCGTTGACTCGACGATGCGGTGTAGCTATTGGAGACTATATCCTCGACCTGCAGGCTTTGGCGCTGACCAAATACTTCCCTGACCTTGTTTCGAGGAAAGTGCTGTCTGCGGTGAGTCTGCTTCTGCTCTCTCCTCGTAACTTGCTACCTTTGTCTAACCTTTGTGATGTCACAGCCGACACTGAACGCATTCATGGCACTCGAGAAACCCACGTGGCTCGGCCTGCGTCTACACCTCCAACGCCTACTCTCCGCCGGCTCACCCATCGACGTCAACACGACCATCACCGGGTCGAACCTTGTCGAACACGCGGATGGCACTGGAGGCGTGGGGAGGCGGCTGTTCATCCCGCGATTGGCCAACGATACAGTCATGTGCCTCCCCTGCATCATTGGCGACTATAGCGACTTCTACTCGAGCATCGAACACGCCACCAACTGCGGCTCGATCATTCGTGGTCCCCAAAACGCTCTTCAGCCGAATTGGAGACACTTGCCCCTAGCGTATCACGGGCGTGCGTCGTCTATCGTGGTCTCGGGAACACCGGTCCGACGACCCGTTGGTCAGATTCTGGATAAGCCAGGCGATGCGCAGCCGATGGTGGCGCCGTGCAAAAAGCTCGATTTTGAGCTCGAGGTTGGATTCGTAGGTACCCAAAGCTGTGGTTTGTTGTAGCCGAGGTTGCTGACCGTCCTTATGTTTTTTTTTTGGTGCGGGAAGTTTTACGGTGGGAAGGAGACGCAGTTGGGAGAGAGACTGACGACGGCACAGGCAGCGGATCGTGTGTTTGGCGCAGTGCTGCTTAATGACTGGTCGGCTAGAGACATTCAGACGTGGGAGTATGTTCCGCTTGGTATGTACCATGTCCTATTTGGGCATTGCTGTTTATGGGCACGCACGGGATCGAACTGAATATCCTACTTCCCCTCTGTACAGGTCCATTTTTGAGCAAGGTGTGTACTCCATCTCATCCTCTTCCTCTCCCTTGAGGAACAAGCACCAACACCTCTTGCTCCGTGCAACAGAACTTCGCCACGACCATCTCACCGTGGATCATCCCCGTTCACGCTCTGGAACCCTTCAGCCATGCAGGCTACACGCACGATCCACCGCTGCTACCGTACCTGCGCGATGCCGACAATACCAACTTTGACATCCCCCTAACCGTCGCCATCCGACGTAAGTTTTCACCCCTTGCTCACCACTCTCTCTTTTCGCTCCCCCTGACGCTCAAACTCTCTGCATCGCGTTCCAGCCGCCGAATCGAAGCCCACTGCACCCTTTGAGACCATCACGCACTCGTCACTACGCTACACATACTACACGATTCGACAGATGCTCGCACACCACTCGACTACTGGATGCCCCTTGCGCGCGGCCGACCTGCTCGGCACAGGCACACTTTCTGCTCCCGGCACAGCAGGGTACGGATCGCTGCTGGAGAAGTCACTCTCGGGTCAACGGCGGTTTAGCTTACAGGATGGGCAGGTGGAGAGGACGTTCTTGGAAGATGGCGATACCGTGCAAATGACTGGGCTGGTTAGAGGCCAAGATGGTCATGCCGTTGGGTTTTGGTGAGTGTGTTGGAAGGCATCTTGCCCGCGCTGCCTCTGTAGAGGTGCGAAGGTGTGTGTGGACGTGCGTGTCAAACACTGTCGTTGATGTTTTGCGTGTGATTATAGTAAGAAGGGCAGAAAGAGAAGTAGAAGGAAAGTAAGAGGGAGCAACGAGTGTGTAGAGCAGGAAGGGGGGGGGGGAGATCAAAGCGAGCCAGTCTTGTTTCCCCAGCAAACAGGCGGTGGTGGTCCTAAACAATAACGCCCGAACACGTCTTCTTGCCAACGGCGTACTGTCTCGCATACGGCATCAGATCGGGCTCACAGTTCTGCTTAGGTCCAGCAAGCACATTGCCAGCTGCAACCAACAGCAGTCCTTCAGCCTGCAGCTTCTGCTCCGTGGTCAACTTGTCTGCAGGCAGCGCGTTGCAGTCTGTGTTGCCATAATCGCTGCTCTGCGCCATGCCCGTGCTGCTTGCCAACGCGGATTTGCCCACGACGTAGCTGAACTGCGAAGTGAGCGTGCCGGCGTGGTCGATGATGAACAGTGGACCACACACTGTTTGGGCCTGGATGTTTTTCGCGCCGAACAGGTATGACGAGTCGAGCGGGGAGTTGTTGATCTGTGGCTGGACGATGTCGTCGGTGAAAGAATAGAGGTTGGTGGTGGGGACGATTTTGTCCAAGCCACCTGCGTTGGCGAGCGCGGTGGTGAGCGCGGAACCAGACTGCTGCTGCCAGACGGACTGCGATGCGAGGCCAGGCGTGGTGAGAAAGGCCGCGAGCACCGTGCCCTTGTAGTCCGGTGCAAAGGCCATCAGCCGATCGACCTGCGTGCGGATCGACGGGTAGAACGTCAGCGCCCACTGCGTCGCCAGCCCCCCCTGCGACCACGTCAGCACAGGAACCTTAGCCCCAGACCCGGCGTAGAGCGTCTTAACCGCGTTGACCACGTACTCGGCGTTCACCTGCGTGTCGTTGAGCATAAACGGCGGTGCCGAGATCCAGCACGGCGAATACCCCAGCTGGGTGGAGAGAGGGATCCAGTTCGAGTCGAACGACTGTGGACCCGTGGTAGCCGTGCCCGGCACGAGCAGGATCGGTTTGGTCTGCGAGGATGGGGAGCCGGTCTGACACGTGAGCGCAGAGGCGAGTTGGGCTTGGGAGAGCGTGTAGGCGGGGTCCGAGCCAGAGGGGAGTCGCTTGACGAGTGGGCTGGCAGAGACGAAGGCAGAGCAGGTGGCGAGCACCGAGAGGGCAGTGAGGAGCTTCATGGTGGGCAAAGAGGGTCCGAGAGGTGGGAGGTCTGGGGTTGGAGAGGAGGGAGCTTGAGAGAGGGGGAGCCTTGTATGAACAGACGATGATCCATTATATACACAACGATCACCTATACCAAGATTGGTATGAACACTCTGCGATCAACCTTGCCGAAGAACAGACTTCTTTACCCCATCTTTACCCCGCAAAACGACTCGCTCTTGGCATCTGGTCTTTAAACGCACCATCCTTCTCTCCCGAGCAGTCCAAAGATGACAGGCCGGCAAGAGCTGGGGAATTGGCAACGAAAAGGCTCATGCATGGAACGCAGTTTTCCCCGGACCTCTTTCTCTTTCGATGCTTGAGGGCCTCATCTCGAAAGCACACAGTTCCCATCAGAGGCAAAGCGGACTTCGAATCTAGAAGAAAGGGCTCCCTTTGGCGAAGGCACTGTTCCTGGGTAGGGTTTTTAGTGTTGTTTCAGATGCGCACAACGTGTGAAACCAACACAAGTGACAAGACCATCGTTAAGCGTGGGGCAGGTTGAAGGTAAGAATAGAACCAGTGCGCCTTGGCTTTGGGCGATGACGATCCCCGCCTTCGATTAAGCGGCTGTGCGCGACGGCCAGAACGAGCTGTCCACTCCTTCTCCTTACTCTGTCCCAGTGGTCTAGTCAAAGGATCAACGATCGAACAGCCATGCCACACGACAGCCTCTCTTCAGAGAATCAAAAAGTACTCATACATTTTGTTCGTCAGCGCAAAGGACTAGCAGCCCCAGAACCGCACGAAATGTTTCAGTCCCAGCCAGTCAACCTTCGCGGTGAAGCGCTTCTGCCACGCAACGTCATGTGATGCCACCCCTTTTACCATCAATAGCCGTTCAACGCTAGCACATGGTAGAGTGGGCGTGCGGATCGACGGTCAAACGTTTCCTTTAGGTGGTTGGGAAAACAATAGTGCGGGGTAACTATTCTTCCGCAGAACGTCGATCTTGGCAACCAAAAGCGTCAAGAAGCCGCACTTGTCCGAATCCGAAAAGTTCTAGACTCCGGCACATTGTGAACGACGAACAAGCTTTCAGCCCGCAACGATGCCAAAGAACCCCTTCTCCCTTCTCAACAGTGCGCAGTCCCGTGCGGAAGTGTGACAAGTGTATGCATTGAAGTGCTAATATACAAAAGAGCGCGATGGCCGTCACAGGCTAATGCTGATCGATCGCGGGTTCGTGCGCAGCGGGTCCAAAACCTCCTCCTACGATTCGGGATGTTGGTCGAAACGCGTCCTCTTATACGCATCTACCCCGCCATTGACGCTATCCTGCTGCTGCTGCTGGTGCACACCAAATCCATTCTCGCGCGGTAGGTCCACCACATTACCACCAGAAGCGTCGCGCGGAGAAGGCGGCGTACGATGCTGATCCTTCCTCCTCCTGCTTGTCGTCGAGGGCGCTGCGAGAACTGGTTTCTCATCCACCTGCATCGCGGATAGGGGACTCGTGGTGGAGGAAGGCGCGCCACGACTGCTGCCGCTGTTGGCTGAGGTGGAGCTGCTGGTGGCGGTGGCGGTGGCTACCAGGCCGCCGCTGCGATTGACTGTGGAGGATGGAGTGTAGGGGCTGGCGTTGCTACTGCTGATGGGGAAAGGCGAGCCGTGTTGACTGCTGCCCATCGCCGGTGTAGCATTGATGCGCGCTGCTGCTGCGAGACGCTCGACGCTTGGTCCGCTTGCATTGCTGCTACCGCTACCACTAGCACTGCCCCTGCTCTCACTCGACATCCCATTCCCATTCCCATTGACCCCTGCTTCAACGGCGTCCACCTCCATGCCCACCTTGGGCTCAGCCAACACGTAATCCTTATGGCTGCGCACCAAACTCGCATAGTAATGCTGCAGCACCGCTCCACTGCAAGTCAACCTCCAATCGATGATCTGCAAAAACTCTTTCTCGAGCAAGTTGATCTCCTGTAAACTGATTCCGCCAACCTTGGCATAGTGCTCGTTGGTGTTAAACGCGTCGCACAGCGCCTTGGACGCACACAGGATGGCAGCGCAGATGAAACGGTGCACGGTAAGCCCGCAGATGGTGAAACCTTGGAGTTGTTCGCAGACGCGGTCGATGTAGACGAGCAGGATGAGCACGCAGCATTTTTCGATGGCTGTGTACTTTGCAATGCGACGAAGGTAGGCCGAGAGCGTAATGTTGGGGGTTGCGCGTGAATGGAAGCGCGTGAGGGCGGAAGGATGGAGTGGGAGCGAGTCGTTGTGTTCGGTAAGCTTGACGAGCATGTCGACAACGAGAACGAGGACGTCGTCGATGTGTGCATCGTCGAACAGGTATGGCAGCACTTTGGGGGTGCCAGCCGACGTTGACGGCGCTGCTGCTGCTGCTGCTGCTGCTGCTGCTGCTGCTGCTGATGATGCTGATGCTGATGCTGATGCTGCTGGTGGTGGTTGTGACTGTGCTGCTGCTACTGTTGTGAGTTTGGAGGAAGACGGCTGAGGCGCAGTCAACGCATGCACTGCCGAAGTTGAAGCATGCGAGGGGGATTCGGCGTGTGCCGAAGCAGGTGTAAATGAGGCCGGAGCAACCGCACCTGGTGTAGGAAAAGCCGATGGCGCATGCTGCGAGGAGTGAGCTGGAGACTGCTGCGACGAGAAAGACGACGAGGAGGACGATGTGGAAGAGACGGGCTGAGTCATGGCGGGCAACAGGGATAACAGTTCGGAGGCATCCCGACTACGTATTTGGCGGTTTCGTCTCTGTTCAAGTGCTTCTTTGCCTCTTCAATTCGACCGGTACGGGAATGCCGCTTCGTCTCGGAATGCCCGTTATGCAGAAAGATGCAAGAATTTGGGGCTTTTGCAGCCAGGCTCGGGATGGGCCGAATGCTGCTGACCGTCGTCGATCGAGAATCACCTGAGTTGAAGCCGTGCGATAGGAATCTACGGCGAGGGCACTGCCTCGGAGGCCATGCTTTACGAGCGAGTCTGAACCGATTTGCTCTGCTCGATGGATGATGATAGACCTCCTCGTTGTCGTGGCCCTTGCTGAGGATCCCAACCAGTCGCCGAACGAAGAAGACGAAGCAGTCGGCCTCTTGATTTGTCGTCGAAAGCGCGTCCGGAATCGAGTGACGGATGATGAAAGGCGAAGGAGGGGAGCAGCAAACGACCGAGATGAAGAGGAAGAACACGGGGATGATGGTCAGTCAGAAGGAACATTGCGACGTTTCATCGAATCAATATGGAGATGGAGTCCGTGTTGCTCTGCTGTGCCTCGATGCAGAATTGATTTCATTTTGCATTCCAAATCCCGGCTAAACTTTCCTCATCCTCATTGAAAGCAGCAGCAGCAACGAAACAAAACTCACGCCTCCATCTTTCGACGATGGCGATGATGCTGTTCTGCTACGGAACACAGATGAAACATTGCAAGGCTTGTGAGGAAGAGAGAAGCACCCTTTTGCCCAGTCGACACTCTCTAAGTCCGAAGAACGAGCCAAAGCGCGTTTTGGCGGGCCGTTCTGCAAACTGAATGCAAATCGGCAACGTGCGCCTCTCGCTAAGCTGAGGGCGAAAGCGACGATTTTCCGTGGCAAGACTTTGTTTGAGAATCGCCGATCTCCATTTGGGTTCTGCCGATTTCCTCCACCTGTTTTTTTGGGCGATGATTGTGACTCAATTATTGCGCTGCTGGGCTCCCCCTTTCGCCACCGACCCAACCATCACAATCACCCTCATTCGCACACTGGCCCACAATGGAACAAAAGGACAACGCAAACCCCATCGTATACCAGTCAGGCTCGAGCTCGACACAGCGTCGCACTTCGTCCAGTGCCAACGCAGAGTGGTGGCGCGACCACTCGATCCACTCTTCCGCAGCAGCGCCGCAGTCGGCTGCTAGTGGTCGATCGCACAGCATCGCTGGCGTTGGAGCTGGTTCTTCATCTACCAACGTCGGCAGCAGCTCTGGTCTCAATCTCGCTTCTTCTTTCTCACGAGCTACGCGATCCACCATCGACGATGATGACCAACTCGACGAAGAGGACGAGGACGAGGATGAGGACGAGCGGGATGGCGATGTGGAGATGTCGTCTGCGAATGGAATGCGGTCTTCGGCCTCAGCTCATACCAGCAAGGCCGACCTCCCATCTGCAGCCTCAGACGAACAGATCGATAGTCAAGAGATCTACGACCTGATCCGCTCCATCACCGACCCGGAACACCCGCTCACGCTCGAACAGCTCGCGGTAGTCAACGCTTCGCACATCACCGTCTCGCACGGCGACGCTGCCACTAACAAGCTCCCGCACGTTTTGCTCGAATTCACACCCACAATCCCGCATTGCAGCATGGCGACACTCATCGGCCTCTCGCTGCGTGTGCGTCTGCTGCGCGCCTTGCCGGACCGCTTCAAAGTGGATATCCGCGTACGTCCCGGCACGCATCAGTCCGAGAACGCGGTGAACAAGCAGTTGAACGATAAGGAGAGGGTCGCGGCTGCGCTGGAGAACTCGCATTTGTTTAATGTGGTGCAAGGCTGTTTGGCGAGTGCGGGAAGGAGGGGTAAGAGCGTGGAGGAGGTGGCGTCGTATTTTGGTGGACCGCCGACGGGCGACGCCGTGCACGACCAGGACCACCAGGCAATTTGGAAGACTGTCGACGAGATTACGACGAGGATGGGCATTGCTGTTTGAAGTGCCTCAATTCCTTAACTCATCGCCTAGCGAATCTGATGCCGGTATCTCTACTTGGAACGGTGCGTGCGAAAGTATGCTTGCTTGCTGAGAGACGAGTACAAAATACAAAACAAACGTAAATGCAATGCTTCTGAGGAAGATGATGTTCGAGAGAGATTACCGTGGAATGGGGGTTCTGGCCGCACTCGAAGGATTCGAACTGGCCTGCATCCCACCCGCTGCCACCCCCTCATGCTTGACCTTCTTCTTCTTCTTTCTCGGCTTCACCGTCTCCTCTTCATCCGGCTCCAACAGCGCCTGATCGATCTCGGCAACCGGACCCGGCTCCACCCTGAACGCCGCCTGCATCAACTCTTTATCCAGCGGCACGATGTTCTGCGGTGTATACTCGGGCTTGAACAGGATCGAAACGAGCGATGCGCCTTTGGCGTCTTTGGCTGCTCTCGCGCCTTTGCGAGGTGGACGCACTCGGCCTGCTAGATCATCGACGTAGTGGGCGTACGTCGGCGGTGGCTTGGTCGGTTTGCGCGCCGGCGGAGCTGCTGCAGCTGATGCAGCGAGCTGACCGGGGGAAGCGGCGAGGATGGCGGACGAGTCGGTGTGCAGCGAGAATGTCGGGGGTCCGCCGTTGAGCTGGAGGGCAGGGGTGGAGATTCGACCGGTGCTTGAGGCGTTGTGCGATGGATGGCTTGCGAGGCCTGTTGTGGCTGCTCCACCCGTGGGCACGTTGGTGGGGCGTGGTGTCGCATTCGACAGTGCCGATGCTTGGGGGTTGCTCGATGGCGTGGCTCCCCATGCTGCGCCTGACCCGCCAGCTCCTGCTCCTGCTGATGCGTTAGCGGTGCTCCCTGTAGCTAATGTCGCACTTCCTGCAGCCGCTCCTGGTACAGCCGTAGCGGAAGAACTCGATCCTGCATTCTCTGCTTTGATCGTATCTGGGTTGTACGGGCGCACAGCTCGATCATAGATGGGCATGAGCCCGAACAGGCTCAGCATGTCCTGTGTTCCGTTGAGATAGGCACGTGGCAAGTCAGCTGGTTTGCTTGTGGTGGATGGTAGATAGGCGGGCAACTTGTGTGTCGAGTGGGACGAGGATGAAGCAGCGCCATCGTGGAGCTCCTCTTCCTTGACCGCCGATGGTCCAGCTGCGGCTGCTGCCACGTCGGTTGACATTGTTGGTCGGTGGTAGTTGATGGGGTGAGGACAAGATTGAGAGAGTCGTTGACGACGTCGGTCTGTGCTGTTTGGCTCATCTCCCGATTTGCAATGAGAAGCCCGATGTGATCTTACAGAAATCAGCGCTGTGATTTTAGAGAGGGCATTGATCGCTTTGGCGCTCGATTCTGACGTTGAGCGTCGCTGATCGTCTCTTCCTTCCCTTCCTCATCACCATCGTCACAACCGCCGCTGCTGCACTCGAACAATGTTCGACTCAACTCCTGCCGCGAGTTCAACCGGCTCTACGCTAGGTCGATCCGCATCCTTCTCCTTCTCGCAACCTCCCGCCAACAAACCATTCTCAGGTTCATCCGGAGGCTTCTCGTTTGGTGGTGGCGCTGCTGCCAATACAAGCACAGCAACGGCAACGACAGGTACAGCTGCTCCAGCTGCGGGCGGGTTCAGCTTCGGTGCTAAACCAGGTACGACGACGACTGCTGCGCCAGCAACGGGCGGCGGATTGTTTGGATCTAGCACAACTGCGCAGCAACAACAACCACAGCAGCAACAGTCGGGATTCGGTGGTGGACTGTTTGGAGCATCGAACAATACGGCTTCAACGTCGACGGGCGGTCTGTTTGGCAAGCCTGCTGCCGCACCTGCAAGTGGTGGCTTTTCGTTTGGTGCTAGCAACAACAACAACAACAACAACAACAACAACAACAACAACAACAACAACAACAACAACAACAACAACGCGGCATCTACATCTACGGGTGGGCTGTTTGGCTCTTCCACCCAACCCACTCAGCAGCAACAACAACAACAACAGCCATCGACATCGCTATTTTCGTTCGGATCAAATCAACCGCAGCAGCAGCAACAGCATTCACAGCAGCCGAACAACGCCTTCCCGCCGTTCCAGTCGCAACCGCAATTCAACCAATCTGCAACAGCAGCAGCCTCCCCCTTTGCCCGGTTCGGCTACTTCCAAAAAGAACGCTTCAACGACCTCCCCGACGACGCGCGCAAGCTCATCGAAGAGCTCGACTCTCACATTTCGATGCAGGTGCAGCTTCGTGATGAGCTCAAGACGAAAAACTTTGGGTCCGAGATCCGCAAATGCGCCGCAGAGTGGCACGAACTCGATTCGGCACTCAAGTCGCTCTCTGCCACCCTCGACACCGACGAGAACCAATCCATCGACGTTGGGCGGCTGCTGGAACGCGATCGCACTACCACATCCACTCTGTACTCGATCATCGTCAATGCCAAAGAGCCGCGGGGAGCCGCAGCTTCGGACGGCGCATCGTTCGCCGAGTGGCTCGAGCGATTCTTTGGCGAGCTCGCCGTGGAATACCGCGATCGAATCGCGCGATACTCGAGCACGGTAGAGACGATCCAGCACCATCTGGCGTCGTTGAGCTCGAGAGAGACGTACACGCCGCAGGCGATTTCGGATGCGATCCATGCTCAGCACGAGAGCTTTATGACGCTGGCGGCGCAGGTGGCGGCGTTGCATGGAGAGGTGGATGCGTTGAAGAAGGATTATGCCAGGTGGTACAAGCAGGTGCACAAGAGTGTTAGGGATCCGTTTGGGAGCATGACTGCGTTGGCGGGGAGTGTGCCGCCTGCG
Organism: Sporisorium exsertum; assembly: GCA_928724755.1. Classification (NCBI taxonomy): domain Eukaryota; kingdom Fungi; phylum Basidiomycota; class Ustilaginomycetes; order Ustilaginales; family Ustilaginaceae; genus Sporisorium; species Sporisorium exsertum. The sequence continues at coordinate 1,676,609 of CAKMXK010000016.1, read as the reverse complement.
TCATAGGAGGGGCATGATGCAATATCGATATTGTTCTTCTGCATCTGATTTGTGGTCAACAACACAGTGTCTGTGACTGACTCTGAAGGAGCAAGACCTCGATGTGGAAGATAGGAGAGAGAGAGATGGCTTTCATGGTGCCGATCTCGTTGAAATTTTGAGCTCAAATTCGTGTCTTCCGCATTGACCATCACCGCCATTTGAGCGGCACCCTTTTCTCGAAATCCACTATCATTCTCACCTCCATCATCGAACCTACTTCCTCCTCGCCGCTTCGCTCTGTGCTTGGCCGCGTTGCCGACAACGATGCACGACTTTGTCTCACACATCCTACGTCGCTACTTCGAAGCAACGCAGTGGAACGAATACAACTCGTACCTGCACCTCACCTCGTCGTCGTCCGCGGTGCTCGACTTCCCCGTGCCCACCGGTCTGTCGCTCTCGATATCCGCTTCGCCCACCCCGCCGTTTTTCACCACCTACCGACTGGGTGCGCTGCCGAACCTGCACGCGGGCATTGGGTACATCTACGCGAGCACACGACGGCGCGTGGATTTTGGAAAGAGCAGCAAGGATGTGCGGTTGAAGCAGGTGATTGAGCGGTTTCGGATCGTCGAGGCGCCGCGCAGGAGGGAGGGGAAGGAGAGGGAGTACTACTGGCTGGGTGGGGAGCGGTTTGAGGATGCAGCGGAGAAGGAGGTGGGAGGAGGCGAGTATTTGGTGTATGGATGCATGCACGTGCCCTCAGCACGCTTGGATGCTCTGTGGACCAAGCGCGTGAGTCCGACACTGCAGCTCATTGTGACGGCTGTGAGCACGCCGCCAAAGTACCCGCTGAACGCATTGCAGAGTGCGGCGATGGCGACACAGTCGGCGTACGCTTCGTCGATGGGCGGTGGCACGGGCAAGGGTGGCACGACGAGCCTCGATTCGTCCACCCACAACTTTGGCTCCTCCTCAACTGCCCAACAGGCTTCGACAGCGACAGCAGCCACGACCCCGGCAGCAGCGACGCAGGATATCTACGGACTGGGTCCACCCGGCTCGACGAATTTGCAGCTAACGTTGCAGAGGGATACGGGTCGCTGGTTTACGGAGTACAGCTACTCGATCGACGATGCGCTGTGGGGGTTCAGGGTGCTGCATAACTTTGGCACTCCTGCTGATACCACTGCCAACAGCACTGACGGTGGAGTCGACACAGTTGCTGCATCCCCCGCGCGCGTCGGCACCTTCACCCGCAGCACCGGCGAGCAGGACACAGACGCCGGCGGCGGTCTGCGCGGGCGGTTCAGTGCCGGCGCCGAAGTGTTCATCAGCACGGTCGAAAAGTCCGCCGGTCTATCCACAGGCATCCGCTTCTCCACGCTCCCTGATCCCCAGCCGATCATCACTCCGCCCGACGCCTCTATCTGCTCGAACGAAACGACGACACAGCAAACGGTAGCGCCGTCCCAACCACCGACCGTGATCACAGCGACACTCAACCCGATGATGGGCCACCTGAGCACTGCGTACGCCGCTCGCATGGCGCGGGATGTGGTGGTATGCTCGCGGTTCGATTTCAATGTGTACAGCTACGAATCCGAGTGGACGGTGGGTGCGGAGTACTGGTTGCGACGCAGCGCTGCGGCGACGGCATCGGTGGGGGATTCACAGGAGAATAGCGCGGAGAGGAAGGTCGAGTTAGGCGCACATAGCAAGGTGCTCTCGTTGCGCGAAGAGCCATCTGACGTTGTACATCGGCCATCATCACTCCCCGACAACTCGGATTGGTCCCTCCGACCCTCTCCACCGCCACCTCCTCCAGCCACAAGTTTGTCAAACTTCATCTCCCCCATCACGGGCGTCCTCAAAGCGCGAATCTCCACCACCTCCGACATCCGCCTGCTCTGGCAAGGTCGTCTCTCGTCGTGCCTCGTCTCGCTCGGTGTCAAGGCCGATCTCACGCCCACACACCGCGCCTCTTCCTCTGCTGGCACAGGCAAGATGGGCATCGTCAAAACCATCGGGTTAGAAGTCATGTATTTCAGCCAGCCGTAACTTCTAGTGCCAAACATCCAACCGACTCAGCGGGCAGTAATACCGCTCCAACTGCCAGTACTTCTGCTTTACGCCCGCCCATTCTTGCTCTCTCACTTTGGGCTGGATGGTGTGCCATTGGGTGGAGAGGCCGATCTCGCGCAGGTCGAGTTCGGCGATGCGCGTGTAGACCTCGTAGAAGAACTGGTTGGTGGCGCCGAGGCCGTGGAAGAAGCTGAACCGGCTCGTGGGGCCGTTGAGGATATTGGGCAACGAGTCGAAGAAGATCTTGATGGAGCGGTAGTCCTGGCTGTACGTGTCCCAGTAGACGGCGTCAAAGCTGCCAAGTTGCGCCATCTTGGCGAGATCCTCTTCGGCATCGCTATCCTTGATCCAGTCCTCCCACCGGCCTTCGAACAGTTCGACGCCGGGCATGGAGTCGAAGCCGAGCTGGCGCGCGTAGGCGAGGGCGTCCGGATGCGCTTCGATGATCACGTGGCGTGCCGGTTTATACTTTTGCAGAAGGGTGTCGATGATCCCCAGACCGAAGCCGACGTTGAGCACGCTGAAGTTGGCCGGCTGGTTTTCGCAGAGCAGCGAGGCGGAGAGCTGCATGATGTCCGTCTCCCAGGGAGCCATGACCATGTTGTTGTCCATGTCGAGGCAGCGCACTTGCCCGAGAGGGTCGGGGACGAAGCGCAGAGGAGTGGAGAGGTAGCGCAATGTGTCGTTGGCAACGTCGCTTGTGGAGGGCTTGAGCGTCATGTGTTTCCCATCGCTGGAGGTGGTGACTGTTGCTTCTGTTTTCGCTCGTTTTGCGTCACTCGGCCTTTCTTCTTCGGCTTGATCAGCATGTCCCTGCAGCGCACTGAGGAGGAAGGTCTGCCTTACGCCTTCTTCAAATATCGCCCGGTACACCGACTCGTGGTTCATACTCCACGCCACCTGTGCCGCCGTGAACCCGTTGGCGTCCACCGCATTCCAGATGGCTCCGTGTCTCAAGAGCAGCTTGACTACATCCAAGTGTCCCTGTTCAGCAGCAAAATGCAAAGCAGACCAGTTGGCGCTCGAGGGGTCCTCGTACCACACATCGACTCCACCGTCGTCGTCCTCTTCGTCGGAGGAGGGTGGGGAGGAGAGGAGAGATTGGACGACGGCGATGTCGCCCGATTCGGCGGCGAGGTGCAGTTCGAGGTTGCGGGCGACTCGGCTTGGAGGCAGGAGGTCGGTGATTTGCTCCGCTGCTGCAGTGGAGGAGGACGGGGTTGCCATCGTGGGCGAGAGTCAATATACTCGTCGTTGTTGGTAAGATGTAAGGAGAAGGAGAGGTAGCAGAAAAGGGTCCGAGAAGACAACTTTTATGCGGTCGAGGAGTGTTGGAGTCCGAGTTCCGACAATTTGAATCATGTGAGATCCTGTTTATCAACAATCAGCCGCTTTTCTTCGCCGGATATCGGTGACCGCCGGATATCGGTGACTCCAACGGACCGGCGTTTTGATTGCCGTGCTTGGGACGACGTCGTTGTTTGTGAACTGCATTGTCCCCACTCGCTCGGTCCCTCGAGCCTGTCCCCCTTGTAACCATCGACACCTCCCTCACGAGGCCAGCCGCTGCTCCGTGTCGTACCCCTGACCACCATATCTCGTCCTTACAAAAGCTGCTGAAACCAGTATCGTATCAAGAAGACCCTAAGCCAAACCATGCCGAGCCTCCAATCCGCCGTGCTCTCGAGACTGGACGAGTCGAGCATCACGCCAACATCGGCAACCTACCATGCCTCGATCGATACCACCTGGTGCATCGGCTCGATCCCACAGGGCGGCTACTCGCTCTCAATCATCCTCAACGCGGTGCTCGCGTTCATGCGCACACCGGAAGTCGTCTCGACCGACATCAAGAAGGTCTCGCATCACGACCCGCTGCTCCTCTCTGCCACCTACGTCCGGGCAGTCTCGCACACGCCCGTGGAGGTGCGCATTGCCGTGCTCAACCGTGGGAAGAGTCTGAGCAATCTGCAGGCGGATTTGTTCCAGGATGGAGTGGTGCGGATTACGACCCAGGTGCTGATGACGGATTTTGCGGTGCAGAAGGCGAGTGCAGACCGAACGCGCGCGGGCGACGATGCAGACGATCCAAGCCAGAACGGGTATACGATCACCCCGCGCTCGCAATGGGCACCCGTGTTCCCGCTCTCCCCACCCTCCCAATGCCCCCCACCGCGCTTGCTCGGCACAGCACCCTCCGGGGCCACAATCTTCCACTTCGGTAACCACATCACCATCTCCGAAGACCCGCACCACACCCATCTCTCCCAAACCACAAACAAGCTCTCCGCAGGAGCTTACTACGCCCTCGTCCCACAACCCCCGCCTGCCCTCGACGCACAACTCGTCGCCACCGGCCGCCTCAGCGAGGGAACCAACATCCTCCCCTTCTTCGCAGACATGTTCACCAGCCCACCCATAATGCTCCCCTCCAAAAACCGCCGCGGCTGGTACCCCACCCTCCACCTCACCATCGAATTCAAACGCCCCCTACCCCCCAACCTCTCCCGAACCGCTACCCTCACCACAGGAACCTTCATGATCAACGGCCAACACGAAGCCGACTCCCAACTCTGGTCCCACCCTGACGACAAGCCCTTGTTCCCCAACCCCGTCATCCTCGCCATCGCCAGACAAACCGCCCTGGTGCTACCGTTTGCAGTCAACAAGAACAAGAACCAGAGCAAGTTGTAGAAAGCAGGTTGCATAGACGGGATGAATGGGTTTTTTCGCGTCAGACGTCGATGCGTGTGTGTGAATCAAGTGTTACAGATGATGTGTTGGAGCTAAAAGAATGTGCGATGAGCACAGTCTGGCATGCAGCGAGATTGTGATACGAGTTCGTAAGCCTTTTTTGGGGAATCGCCATCGGTCGAAACGTTGCTGCTCAGTTGGCGCCACCACGGCGAGCACCATTACCACCTCGCACAGCAGCCCCTCCCCTACCAGCCCCACCACCAACCCTACCGTTTCCAGTAGCACCGTTTCGCGCAGCCCCACCCGCACCTGCACCACGTCCACCAGCCCCAGCACCAGCAACAGGCTTTCGACGCTCCTCAATCGTCACACTGACGCCGTTCTTGCCTACAGCAACACTGCCCTTCGCCACAGCCTTACGGGCCCCATCGACGCTCGTAAACTCGGCGAAGGCGCACGAACGAGCCGCGAGGATCTGCACGTCCTTGACGGTGCCGAACGCCTCGAGCGCCTGACGCAGGGCGGCGTCGGTGACTTTGTCCGCATCGACGTTCTTGATGTAGACGGAGGGCGACGAGCTGGCACTGGCCGCAGCGGCGGTGGCAGCGGCGGGGGAGGAGGCGGCCGATTTCGGAGTGGCGGCGCCAGCAGCGGCGGCGGGCTTGGTGGCGGCGGGAGTGGTGGCGCTAGCAGGGCGCGAGGAGGAGACGCCTTTAGCTTCGGCAGAGACGTTGGATCCCCAGCGAGTGACGTCCGAGGCAGCCAGCGTGGCCCAGGTCTTTGGCTTGGGTGGGCCGGCGGGCTGAGCGGGCGCAGCAGCCGGAGTAGCCGGGGCAGCAACAGCGGCGGCGGCGGGAGCAGAAGCAGTGGCAGCGGGAGCCGTCTCGGTCTTGGCAGCGGCCGCAGCGTCGGTGGCGCCCTTGGGAGCAGCGGGAGCCTGGTCAGCCTCGACAGCAGTTACCTTCTTGTCGACACCGACCTGCTCGGCCTCAGCCTTGGTAGGCTCAGCGGCAGTCGAGGTAGCCACGGCCTCATCGACGGCAGAGCCGGTATTGTCGACCTGGGCGGAAGAAGCAGCTGCCTCAGCGGGTTTGGCTTCGTTGGACGACTCGAGGGCGGCCTTGGGAGTCGAGGTAGACGAAGGCAAAGGCAGGCGGGGCATAGCATTTGCATTGCCAATGTTGTTGACCTCGATCGTGTGCGGCACCTCGACACCCTTCTTGTCGGCCTCGTCGATTTCGTCCTGAATCGCCTCGTCGAGCGCCTCAGCCTCGGCCTCGATCTCCTCCTCGTCCTTCAAGTAACGGAAGATGTCGTTGAGCACATAGTACCCATTGGGCTGCTCGGCCAAGAAGAAGGTCTGCGCAAACTTCCTCCAAGGTCCACCGTTGTTGCTCAGCTCTCCGAGCACCTGGACGAGGATGCCGCCGCTGGCAGAGCTCTGGGTGTCGACGTTGGAGACAAACACCTTGGCGTCCTGGAAGTTGAGCGAGGTGATCTTGTCGTGGATCTGCTGCTGACCGAAGCACGGCGACGACTCCTCCTGCTCGGTGCCGTGAACCATGGTGGATTTCTTGGTGAAGAAGCAGTGGAGCCGACCGGGGTTCTGGTTGAGGAAGGTGTAGTACTGCGTGACAAAGAGCCAGCCCACTTCGGAGGGCTGAACAGCTGGCTTGCCAGTAGTAGCTACGGCGGAGGAGGATGCAGCTGCTGAAGAGGAGGAGGAAGAGACGCCATTGGCGGCGTTGGCGGCGGCGGTGCTTGCGGTGACGGCGGCGGACATGGTGATCTGACTATGCTAACCCGGCTACGAGACCCAAAGATTCGAAGAGAATGACCAGCAAGAGAGAGAAAGGAGAAGGAGAAGAACAAAGGAAAGGGAAAAGAAGAGGGTTATGAATGCTGTGATGATGGTGATGGTGACAATGACGATGGCGATGGTGGTGATGAGTGAGAAGAAAGGACACCCGACGCACCGACCGGGGCTCGGTTCAACTCGCCTGGATCTCGTGACTGCGCAGCGCTGTTGAATCAACTCACTTGGGTGGAGGGCAGCGATGCGCACACCAAGGCTCTGCATCCGACACAGCGATCAGTGTTGGCTTTCATGGCCTTCACTCTCTCAATTTCCCTCTGCATAAACTCAGACTGAGCAGCCTCCTCGAGCTTTGTCTGAGAACAACACCGGGACAGGGCGTGAGAAGACCAGAGGCTCAGCGGCCGAATTTCTTACAACTCGAAAGAGCGCGCGGCGAATTTGGAAGAAAGCGTCGGAACAAGCGACGACCAACTGTGTTGGTTTGCGTGGCTTGAAACCAACAAAAAAGCGTTCTCTCTTCTCGTCGGTCTCATCCGAAGTCTCTACCGCCTCTACCTGTGACTGTGCTCGGAAGTGTCGGATGGCCCTTCAGTGAGTTCCTCGCAGTCTATTCCCAATTGATTGACTCGACCTCTCCTCCTTCAAAGTAGCCGTCAGCAGCAACGAGCGAGCGAGCGCTTTGACTCTCAACCCCGCCTTTTTCTCTCTTCTTTGTTTCTTCTTGGGGACTTCGAGATGAATACAAAAGGAGGCCTTGCCTTGAAAGCCTTCGCTTTGAAATGACGCAAGTAGATTCAAACGATTTTCTTTTTCGAGCCCATGTAGCTTCGGCACGGCCTAACAAGCTGAAGCAAAAATGCTCATGCCTCCTGGAGTTGAAAGCGGGATATCAGCGTCATCGAGACCAGTTGTCCGTCTAGCTTCGGCTTCGAGCTGGAGCCCCCAATTGCCGACAGCCCAACACCCGAGCTAATATCGTGTGCTTCAACGTCCAATATGGGCAACGGCTCTTCCGTCTTAGCTTGACTTGAGGCTGGAGGCAAAAGGGCGCCAAAAGAAAGCAAGAACAACACTCGCTGTCGCGCACGGGGCTGCTCTGCGGTGTGCGTGTTGCGTGTCACTTTGAGGGGAAATTAATAGAGAGCGGTGCAGCGCGTGGGCCCGCCAGTCAGCCGGCCAGTCAGAGCAGGAATTGTGAAAGCAACGAGGTGACACGGCTTTCCTCTCACTGTCCATCCATCACCTGTGACGAGTCGGACTGCCTTCCGAAGCGCATCACACATCGGTCAGCATGGAGCTCAACGTCGACAACGCAAAGCAGCTCCTTGCTCAGCACGAGCACGAACTGTCCACTGCCCAGGCTGTGCAGTCGCAGGTGCTCAAGGATCAGCCGATCACCGCAGCATCCTCGCACCCCAACGGCTTCGCTGCTCCTGTCCAACAGCCCATCGCCGCTCCAGCTGCGCCATCCAGCGTCCCCTTTGCCACAACAGTTGCCCCAACCACCACCGACGAAACAGGTCGCATGCAACTGATCGATGAAGACCAAAAGTTCAACAAGTCCCAATTTGCTCCTCACCTCCAGAACTGGGGCCTCGCAGATGCTGGGTTCGGATATGATCTCTGCGCCGTGCTGGGCTCCCAGTCCACGGGCAAATCCACACTGCTCAACAAGCTCTTCGGTACCAACTTCGACGTCATGAGCGAATCCGCACGTCAGCAGACCACCAAGGGTATCTGGATGTGTAAGGGGCTCAACATGAACGTGCTCGTCATGGACGTTGAGGGAACCGACGGTCGCGAACGCGGTGAGGATCAGGACTTTGAACGCAAGTCTGCCCTCTTCTCCATGGCTTCCGCTGAGGTGCTGATTGTCAACCTCTGGGAGCACCAGGTCGGTCTCTACCAGGGCGCCAACATGGGTCTGCTCAAGACTGTCTTTGAAGTCAACCTTGGCCTCTTCCAAGCTGGCAAAGCCAAGACCGCGGGAGCAAAGGACAAGACGCTCCTCCTCTTTGTCATCCGTGACCACATTGGTGTGACGCCGCTCGCCAACTTGTCCGCTACCATCATGGCCGATCTCACCAAGATCTGGGTCTCGCTCTCCAAACCAGAGGGTCTCGAATCGTCCAACATCACCGACTTTTTCGATTTCATGTTCACCACTCTGCCACACAAGATCCTCCAACCCGCCGAGTTCGACAAAGCCGTCGACGCGCTGAGGACCCGTTTCGTCGATCCGAAGGATCCCGACTTCGTGTTCAAAACCCAGTACCACAAGCGTATCCCCGCCGACGGTCTGCCGCACTACCTCGAATCCATCTGGGAGCAGGTCATGACCAACAAGGACCTCGACCTGCCCACACAGCAGGAGCTGCTCGCCCAGTTCCGATGCGACGAGATCGCCAACGCCGCCTTCGGTCACTTTGCTACGGGAATCAAGGACTTCCGCAAGCTCATCGAGGGCGGGTCTGTTCTCGAGACGTTGGGAGCCGATATGGCGTTGCACCGCTCTACGGCGCTGGCCAAGTTCGACCGAGATGCGAGCAGATACCACCAGGACGTGTACAAGCGCAAACGCCTCGATCTGCTCGAAAAGCTCAACGGCGCGCTTTCGCCGTTCTTCCTCGGACAGCTCAAGAACTTGCACAGACACGTGCTCCAGTCGTTCAAGCAGAATGTGCTCGAACGCATGCGCAGCGAGCTGAACTACGATTTCGGCCAAGTGGTGACCAGCGAGAAGCGCGCGGCTTTGGCCAAGTTTACTGCCGCAGCGCAGGCGGTGTTGCTCGCCGACACCGACTGGACCATCGACGACGAAGTTGCACAGCTGGATGACGAGATACAGAGCATTTCGGACACGATGCGTGTCGAAGAGACCAAGAAGATGGTAGCGCAGATCGAGCGGACGTTTAAGAAAAACATTGCCGAGCCCGTCGAGATGGCGCTCAATACGCCGACGCCCGACCTTTGGGATAAGGTGCTCTCTGCGTTCCGAACAACGTTGGAGCAGGCGGAGGCGACGTATCTGCGCAAGGCCAAGAGCTTCAACTGCACGGACGAGGAGAACGAGGTGGCGCTGGTGGCGCTGCGTCGCAAGAGCTGGCTGAGTTTGCGGGCCAAGGTGGACGAGCAGACGGCGGATACCGTGTTGGCAGCGAAGCTGCGCAACAGCTTTGAGGATCGGTTCAGGTACGATGAGGCGGGCGTGCCGCGGGTATGGAAGCCAGAGGATGATATCGATTCGGCGTTCCGTCAGGCGCGTGATGAGACGCTGGCGCTTATTCCACTTTACGCCAAGATTGCACCCCTCGACGCCACGCTCGCGGTGGAACTACGGTCCACTTCCGACGACCCTTCGCACCAGTCCTCGGTCGAGTTGGGAGAAGAAGAACCGTTCGACTTGCACTCTACCCTCACCGTGTTCAGCGAGACGCGCAAGAGCGACATGGCTACACGCTTCCGCAAAGAGGCCGACGCACTGTACGTCGAAGCGAAGCGCTCGACGGTGTCGTCCATCGCGCAGATCCCCGTGTGGATGTACGGCGTGATGGTGGTGCTCGGGTGGAACGAGTTTATGGCGGTGCTGTCGAGTCCGGTGTACTTTGCGTTGCTGTTGGTGCTGATCGCCAGTGGCTATGTGGTGTACAAGCTCAACCTGGGCGGGCCGCTGATCAGTGTCACCAAGGCGGTGGGGAGGGAGGTGCATCGGTTGGCAGATGAGCAGTTAAGGAGTCATTTCAGTCAGCCGGTCGCTGCGCCGGCGGTGTTGCAGGACCAGAGGCGTGCGGGCAGTGCGAGAGAAGGCAACAAGGTGGAAGAGATCGAGTTGGTGGAAAAGTCGTAGTGACAAACACAGATGCGGGTGGGCAATAGAAAAATTAACCTAGACGAGCCGGAGCCTGTTGACAGATTGTGGTGGGCATAGAACGGGGCGGTGGTTAGAATCGCCCGACATCTCTACCGAACAGCATATTGGATGCCCAGTTGGCGGGGACCAGGAACCGGTTTCTCCAGCTCATGCTCATTATTGTATATGCCGAGCGCCAGAGTACCCAGGCGAGGGCACCGGATTCCTTCTTGACCGGACTATCGATGAGAGCCTTTCCGGAACCGATGGAGGCCATGCTGCCTTTGTCGTTGAACTTGAACGGTGAGGGGGGTATGTTGGGGGTGGGGGAGGAGGAGGAGGAGGAGGAGGAGAGGTGGGTGTTGAAGAGGTTGGCGAGGAAGTGGCCTTTTTGGGTGGCGACCTGGGCGGTGGCGGGTAAGGGGCGGTGGAGCTGGCTGGAGCAGTCGCCGAGGGCGAAGACGTTGTGCATTGGTACCAGGTGTGTTGTGTCATTGGGGGTGGAGGTGGGGGGATGGGAGTCGTGTGGGTTGAGTACTGATCCGCCGATTGTGGGTGCTGCTGGATCGATGAGCAGCTGGAGGAGGTGGTTGGTGAGCACCTTGCGCGTGCGTTGTTCTTTGCCGACACCTCGGAATGCCTCGATGAGCGGAGAGGTGGTGATGCCGGTGCTCCAGACCACCATGCCGGCGCCAAGGCGTGTGGTGCCGCCGTCGAGGAGCACGGCATCGCGCTCGACGCGCGAGATCTTGGCGTGCAGCTGCACGTCGATGCCATCCCGCGCGAACTTGGCCATCGCGTACTCGGCCAGACCGGCATCGAACGACGAGAGGATCGAGCTGCCCGCGTCGAGCAGCCGGATCGAGGGATAGGGACGCAGGTTGGGATACAGGCGCCAGAGCTCCGCTTTGATCTGTGTTCCCCACCGTTCAACAAAAGAGATGGTGTCAGTATCTTCGTATGAAGCGGTGATTGCCAGGTGTGTGTGCACTTACGAGGTCATGCAGTTCCGCAGCAAACTCCGAACCCGTCGGTCCACCCCCAACGACAATGAAACTCAACAACCGCCTCAGCTCCTCCTCCTGCTCCGACGTCACTTCTCCATCCCCCTCCGCCGCAAACGCATGCTGTTTGGCATTCGCCGTCTCAAACAGCCCGAGAATCCGCCACCGAATCGCCCTTGCGTCGCTGACGTCTTTGAGGAAGAGCGCGTTCTCCTTCACCCCCTGTGTGCCAAACGTCTGGTTGTACGACCCCACGCTCACCACCAGGTAGTCGTACTCCAGCGAGTACGTTGCCCGTCCCGCACGCTCCTCTTCCACCACCTCGCCAGTGCCCGAAAGCAGCGGGTCCGAGAGGCGGAACTGCGGGTTGAACGCACTCGTCAGCTCGATGCGTTGCGCTTTGAAGTCGACCGCATCGCACCATGCGTGGTGGTACTCCATCCGTGGATTGCTGTGGATCGGTTCGACTGCGCAACGGAAGTCGAGCGTTGCACAGCTGGCCTGTGCGAGTAAGGGCGTGAAGGAGAAGGCGGTGGTCGGGGAGACGACTTTGACGTCGAACTGGCGCAGGGTGGAAGGCGAGAGTTTTTTAAGAAACGCATAGCCGCCCCAGCCTGTGCCGAGCACTACGAGGCGCTTCTTCCGCGACGAGGGGGCTTCGGTCGCATAGCTTCGATGGGAGAGAGCGAGGATGGTTCGAGAGGATACGACCGATGTGAAACGTGTCCGCATCAGCGATTGGGACACGCTGGCCATCGCCATGCTTGCAGATCTCCCAGGTAGGTCAGGAGGTGTCAAAGTCAAGACGATAGATCGACAAGAGTGCAAGGTACTGACAAGATCCCAAGATAAACGTCAAGGAGCAACCTTCCTCCAACTCGGCTCGCAGTGCCACCTTAGTCACACGCCGAACAGCGCATTTGTCACCGGCCGCAACAATGCCTACAGCGTAAACCACGAGCGTAAATCAGCGTAAAGTGCACGATGACATCCCAGAAAATGAGGGTCCGTGAGGCAGCGACCGCTTTCAGCACACTGTCTGGCTGCGCCCCGTGCAGACTTGATTTTCCCAATGGCAATGCCGCCCAACCCTCTCTCTTCTTCCGGTCAAAGCGCGACCCGAAACCCGTCCCAATCCGTTCATGGCTGGGCGTGAAAGCCCTTCTGCGCCCCGCCGCAATCAACCGGAATGAAAGCGGCATCAGCATTCACAACCCGCTCTGACCCCCTTTCACACCACAAGTAGCAGACACTTTTTGGGATGGACGAAACCGGCGATAGTATGCGAGATGGTATGCGAGCGAAGCTGGAAAGCGGATGAACAAGTACAGATGTGGTTGATGCTAGTGTCGACAACAGACCGAGGAGCGGAATGGTAGGTATCATGGAAATGTGGGCCACGGTCGTGCAATATTCATGATCATGATGCTATAAGTTCAAGAGGGCAGTGCACGATTCAGAACGTCGCACTGCTGGCAGAACTGAACCGGTTGACGCTCACTTTGCGTGGCACATACACCCGCAGCGTGTTGCCGTCAAACTCGGCCTTGACGTTCTTGAGATCGCATTCCTTGTCAGGGAAAGTGATGCGCCGTTCAAAGTGGCCGCCTCCTTCGGTATCCCACTTGTCCGCAACAATGTGCAGCGTGCGATGATGCTTGTGCTGCTTGGTAGCCAGCGTGATGCAGTCGAGCGAAAAGCCAGGCAGACTCGTCACGAGTACGTATCGTGTACGCTCCGTCTCGATAACCAGATCTGTCTCGGGAGGCGCGGGTCGACGCTCCAAGAACGGCAGAGACGGTGGGTTGATCGGCGTCGAAACGCTGCACGACGAAGTGCGCGTCTTCATCGGCTGACTCTGCAACGCCTCCACCTCATCCCCGTCGTCGTCGTCGGCCGCAGCACCTGCTTCCGATCTGGCTTTGGAGGGTCGCGAAGCGGTGGCGGTGGCGGCGTCGGGGGACAACAACTGCGTGCGCGTGGTCGTGATTGTCTTGGTGGTGGTCGTGGTGGTCGTGGCCAGCAGCCCATCCTGCGTCGCCTTGACCACGCTCTCCGACGTCTCGGAAACATGCGAAGGGCTGTCGACGCGCGCTTCATGCCCAGGCTCCTGAGACAACACTGCTGCCGGCGAAGACTTGGAGTCGGGCGCCAGTCCGGCCTCTGGAGTCAATGGACCCGATGAGACGGGCGAATCGGTACCGCGGCCGTGTCCGTGACCGTGACCATGACTGCCGCCATACCGACCGCCGCGACTCGTGGGCCAGCTGTCGCGCTCGCTCGAGTCGTCCTCGGCAGCGCTCGACTGAGACAGCTCGGGCGTCATGTTGGATGCTTCCAGCGAGTCGTGGCCGTGCGGCGACAATGCATTGGCAGCAGCAGCAGCAGTAGCAGCAGCAGAAGACGACGACTCAGCGCATGGCAAGACCGAGGGAGCAAACTTCTCCGAAGGCGACTTGATCGAGCCAAACGATCCATTCGTGTCGCGCATGGAAGCCAGCATGATGCGCGTCGCAGCAAACTGTTTCGAGTTGTTGGGCTCGACGCTGGAAAAGCTACAGTGTCGACGAGCAGCCGAGTCGGCGTCGCTGATGGCAACTGTGGTGCTCGACCGCGGTGCATCGAGCGCAAAGAAGGCCGAGCGGTGGTTGTGGCCGTCAAACGACGTTGGCGAGTCGAGGCGCTCCGAGAGCCAAGGCGAAGTGAGCAGAGGCGATACATCAACGCTGCGCTGAGCGCTGCTTGTAGCGTTTGCGTCGCGAGAAGCGTGGAAGCGGTCGTCATCGGGCAGCAAGCTCCTCCAGCTATCCGACCTGGCCGAGTCCTGGCTCTGCATGGGCGACTTGCTCAAGCCAGCCAGCGACATGGCCGAATAGCCGCTCATGGCGGAACTGAACGAGGTGCGCGCCGTGTCGAACGACGAAGTCGACATGCGGTCGTGCACAGCCGCGCCAGGCGATGCTTTGGCGGCAGCATATGTCTCAATGTCAAAAGCGCTCGTCGCGGGATGCAAACTTCGCGGAGAAGCGGAGCGCTGATGAGACGAGGCACGCAGCTGACCCTCAGAGGCAAAGTACGGGTCGTGCTCCGGCAGCAGCGAGCGCCACGAGTCCGGGCTTGTCATGCTGGCCCGGTCGGGAACATCGGCGTCGAGGCTGGGCGACCTGTTGAAATGATCTGCACTCGAAGCAGCCAACATGGAAGCGGGTATGGACTGGACGCCCGACACAAAGCGAAGACATGACGAGTCGGGCGCTTGCAGGTGGCGCGGCGATTGGGTGGCAGTGTGCGGCGACGACTCGTCAGAGAGCGTGGAGCCCCTTGCTGTCGCATTGGTGGCAGCGGAAGACAGGCGTTCGAGCTTGGCGGGACGCTGGAGCACAAGCCTGTCGAGGCGGGCGGATGTAGCATCGACCTCGCGCGATGGTGGTCGCATGTCAGCCTCAGGCTCGATGGTCTGGATGTGGACGGGTTGGTTGCGCTCGTAGCTCGAGGGGTACGTGGACGAGGACGAAGGAGTAGAAGAAGCTTGAAGCGCTGCGAGCGCCGAGCCATCATCGGCATCGTACGGCCAAGACTGGTGCTGGTTTTCGGGCGTGAAAAGTTCGACAGACGAGCCGCTTCCGTTGGACGACATAGACAGACGCGGTTCAGCGCCGTCACGAGCAAGATATGCATCGTTGAGCGACCGATGCTGTGCTTTGTCATCAGCGGACGACGCTGCAAAGGTGAGCGGGTGAAGCACAGGCGGCGAAGACAGCGATGCAAGCGACACGTCGGACGCGGCGACGATGGTGGGTTCGACCATGGTATGCAGAGGCTTAGTGGAAACGTGCGCCGAGGAGCGTGATGCTGAGGTGGATACGGCGGGCTGATTCAACGCTTTGATGGTGGCAGAACGCTGCGGCGCCGAATCACGCGCGGGGGCGACGTCGCCAGGCATGTTGGCTAGATGGTCGTGCGCTGACCGGGTATCTGGTGGGATGCCCCACTGGGTTGCTGACTCGGAGGAGAGGGAGGAATGGGTGGAAGCAGCCGAGGAGATGGAGGCGTGATCCGAAAGCGAAGGGAGCGAGTCGGGAACGGAGGGATGCGAGTCGTGGCTCGCGACGCTCGTTGGCATGATCGCAAACCTAATATATGAGCGACCTTTTGGGAGCCAGCGAGAATGGGGCTCTACGGACCAGGTTGGAAGCTGACGTCACGTTGCGCTGTGTATATATCAACGTGGGCGGAATGCTAAGAAGGTTGCATCTGATCAGACGCTGCAACTGCGCACCATGATCACGAAGGACAAAAGGGGTGGTCGATGGCGTGCGGGTTGGACGAGAATGGGAAGATGCAAGATGCTGTCGGTGGCCAAGGTGGGTTGCAGACCAAGGCCAGAGTTGTCGGCGTGGAAATGCTACGTCGAGTGATGGGCGTGTGTGGGGACGGCGATCAATGCTGGAAGACGAGGGGCGGGGACGGTCGATGATTCGTGGGGACTGACGTGCAAGCCTCGCAAGCGTGTGCAAATGAAACGAGGACGAGCACGAGGAGACCAGGAACGAACAACCGTATGCGAAAGAGGCAGCGGATATCCGAAGCCAATATCACGGATACGCTGTTGTGAGGGCGGAGAGTGGCAAGTACGACGACCAGCCTTGATGCGAGGTTGATGAGAGGCGGTGGATGCAGAGAAAGAGGTGGGATGCAGTAACAAAGAGTACGATGCAAGGCAGAAAGAGGATAGAGATGTTGTCCACGTTGGTGGTGGTGGCGGGACGAAGAAGAGATCGCAGACACGACCAAGCCAAAGGTGGCAAAGCTATGCTGATGGAGAAGAGGAAGATGGCGAGACGGACGGAGGGAGGGCGAGGACACCAGCTCAGGGCAGGCAATGAGCAGATGACCAAGCGTGGAGGCAATGGCAGAGCGCAGTGGAACGACACCGACAGCAAACACAAGACGAGACTGCGCTGTGCTGTGCTGTTTGTTTTTTTCGCACCCACACACACGCACACACATGGTACAAGGCTGTCTGGAGCAGCAGCAGAGCAGCAGGAAACAGGAGAGCAGCGCGTCTACAGCAGAGCACAGCAAATTGTCCCAAAAATGGCCTTTCTGACTGCCAGTCGGGAACCAGCCGTGGCGAGAGGCAAGGCAGCCCAGTGACGCCACGCAGAGCAAAAGAAAGTCCTCCCGACCTTTTGTTTGTGAAATAAAAAATAATAATAAAAAATAAAAAAACGCATGGAGGGTGGCGTGGCGCGAGACCGAACGAATCTTGCAGCGCATAGACAGTGTAGATAATAATAATTGCTGCGTAAGTCCGTCGTAGAAACCTTGTCACAGAGCTCATCCCGATTTGCCCAATCTGCGTCTCCAACGGTCGGCCTGAGCAGCATCCTCGGGATGTGCCGATGTTGGAATGCGCAGTCGCTGGAAAGCACAGCCCAAGCCGAGCTGGCCTCCGAGGCGGGACAAGGGAAGAGCGAAGTCTGTTTGATGACACGGCAAAAAGCGCCGGCCGGGACGAGAAGGGAGAGAACCCCTGACGCAATATCGAATTCTTGAAGCGGAGCAAGCCTTCAGCGACAATACTGTCGATACCAGTAGCAACTGGTCGTGGCCCTTCACTCTTTACAGCAGCCACACAGGCTAGTCGAGTCGACCAGGAAAGTAGCGACCCACCCTTGCCATTGTCACAGATAGCTCGGTAGCATAGTCGACAAGTCAAGCTCACGGAGGAAAGGAAAGAAAGACGCTGGAACAAATCTAGCTCGGGTCCAAAGCGGGCGCCACACTGGTAATCCGTTGTTCTGTTCTTTTCGGATAGTCAGAGTTCAACGTCTTGGGGTCAACCTGCGAAACGACGACGAGCGTTTTGGCAGAAGCGGTTGCGTCGGTCCGCGGGTCGGAGCCCAAAAAACCCTGCCTTGTCGCTTGTGGCCCCGCCTGCCGTTGCAGGGGTTGGTTGTTGGATCCGGACCCTCTCGCTCACGACATGGCACACAGCACGAGACCGTAGCTAAACCCTTGTTTTTCCTTTTTCTCTGGCGAAAAGAATTCTTTTCTCTCGTCCAACAGGCTCTGAGCGTTGTTTAGGTGTCGATCGGATCGCCCTTTCGGTTGATCCACGACTCGAAGCTCGAATACGCACTAAATATCGGATGACGCTGCTGCTGCCGTTGCTGTTGCTGCTGTGCACGGATGACTGGAGGTGCAGGCGCCATTCCGACAGGGGCGGGCCTCGATCCGCATGTACTTTTTATTTTCCCTCTTTCAGCTCGCCAGCCACGCATCCGACATGGGCGTCTTCTTTGGCTTGCTCTCTTTCCCGACAATGGCTCGGCCGGCGTTCAGAGACGAGACCGTAAAACCTTCTTTGTCCTCAGCTCGCAATTTCGGTTCGCATTCGGATGGGCAGCGAAAAGCGTGCGGTCTGGCAAAAGTCGAGAGAGGTCAGCAGATCAACGAGCGGCTCTCTCTGTCTTGCTGTACCCGTCGCTTGGATCTCTCTGAGTCGAGAGGGAAAAAAGAAAGAGAGAAAAAGCCTTTGGTAGCTACTGTACGCCGCGTGCGCATGAAGTGCACTAGAAAGAAAAAGCCCCTGATTGGACAAAAAAAAAAAATTAACTCATATTTTTGAAAAAGGTTGTTGGTGCTTCAGTTCGGAACATGACATTGGCCTGATCGCTCGATGACGACATCAAGGGTTTTCCCGAATTGAAATTCACCCCAAGCGAACTGCACCGTTGCAACATTTCGACTGCTCGGAAGCTTGGTGGCACGGTGCGCGGGCAGGACAGCCACTCGGACTCGCCGACGCGGCCGACCTCGCCGGTGCACCTCTTACGCTCTTGTCACGGCGCGTCCTTGCCTCTCTTCCGCAGGTCGCGCATTGGACTGAATTCTGCCTTTCGGCAGCTTCTTGTCGGCTCATTTTTCTTTGCTTGGACAGCAGTCGGCTTCATTCCGACTATCGCTATCCCGAATGTCTGTCTTTTTGCTCTTGTCAGTGTCGGTACGAGGCACCGTGCCTTGAATTTGAATTCGAACGAATCTCGCACATTTCAGTCGGAGCCCGAAAAAACATGAGGACGGGAGTTGGCCGACCGGTGTCTGCCGAGCAGGCAATTCACGCAAGCCAATTCCGAGTACTACGACGACGACGACGACGTCGACGAAAGGACCGTCTGAGAAGCGATGCTGCCAATTCGGCTGTGGCTCGCTTACAGGCCACTTGAATCGCCGACATATCTCTTTGACTCGTTCCGTTCCCACGCTTTCACCCTTCGTCCTTTCCTTCTGCCCTCAGCTTTTCCCAATCTCATGCCGGTCAAGACGAGCACAGCAACCTAGCTTGGTTGAACCCCAGGGTTCCACTTATAGCTTAAATTCGCTGGTGGTGGCGACCTTGGACCCTCGATTCGGCCAACCGCTTTTCTAACGTTCTCCGCCGAGTACTGTACAGTAGGTCCCTTGCCGTGCCTCCGCCTCTTCATGTGGGCGACCGTCGCACTGGGCTTGGTTAGATGACTTGGCCTGTCGAGGAAGCTGCTTCAAGATGCAACTGCTTCACATGTGCGGTGATTGGGCTGAGTCTCATTGTTGACCGATAGGATCGTCGTCGTTGCTGTTGCGTTTCCATTGGTCAAGCTTTTGCACGTCGCTTGGCGTTTTCGACCTCGTTCGATCAGACTCAGAAGGCAACTTCAAGTCTCCTTTGCAATACACCACCAAGCGTGTTTCATGCGGACGTTTTCGTGCTAGTAACACTTGTCACTGCGCATGAACACCAATTAAGATCGTTGACAGCCGTTGCATACAGTACATTGGAACGCCTTTTTCGTCTATCGCCCAAGCGAATGGCCGACGCTCAAGCCACTCGCCCTCTCGTGACGCTAGACACTTGAGACCCGCGGACTCGGATTGAACTCAATCGCTGCGTACTCTACTGTATCGATCGACACGACCGAACATGCTTCCAGTCTTCTGGCGCGATCTAGATGGGACTCTCGAAAACGAATCGCTAACGGACCGTCGCATCACGAGCATACAAATCCTGCCCAGCACATGGACGTCTGCAACAGTAACAGCAGCAACTGCATTAGACGTTTTCGCTTGCATCAACGATAAGCAAGCAGTGCATTGCATGGCGCGTGTACAGTAATGACTCTGCTTGCTTGCTGAGCAGCGCGCGCTTCTTGGCGTGTCACCCGCCAATCACATTCGCTCTCTCTGTCTGGTGGAAGAATCTTCTGTCGACCAGCATGCATGTGCGTTGGTGGAAACCAAATTTCTGCACGCACAAATTCGCCGAGCCCTGGTCTTGACTCGATCGTCGTCTATGTTCCTCACTAAGCACTCGACCACCTCATGACACCTGCAACTTAGAAGCTGCTTGTCGATTCGGACACCGATAGCCAAGCCACAAATAAGACTTGTGCTGACTCGCCGAAGCACAAGAACCGACCTCGACCTTCCCTTTCGACCTCGACATCCCACAGGAACTTTCGCTTTTGCTGCCTGAGCCTGAGAGAAGATCTAACGGCCGTCGTACACGGAGCTCTGGACGCATAAATCGGCGCCCGATCTCGCGTGCTATTTCTCCACGCGACATCGCCGTGCACGAATATCCTCTTCTCGGACGCCGAGATCAACCTCCCACAAACCTATTCACTCGACTGGCATGCAAAGTGAGACCAACACCCATCGTGGGAACGCAAGACCCATTCGCGAGCACAGATCGTGGGAAAAGGAAACGCGGGGGAGAGGGTTGCGGGGACGGAAGAGTGAGACAAAACAAGCGCAAGGATCGGCATGTTTTTTTTTTGCCTGCTCTGTCTCCAGCCGAGCCGAACCTTTGTTATTTCTCTCCACAAAATACATTCCGTTCAACAGCTTTTGCTTCGTTTTCCTCGTGGAGATGTCTCAGCGAAGGACGTCCAGATGAGCTGCGCGCCACTTGGATGGAGAAGAACTGTGAGGCTTGCGTCCCGCTCCAAACCAGCAGAAATGCTTTGCTCACCGCGCAGACCACGCGAGCCAGCGATGACTCTCTGATGCATCAACGTCGAATCGTCCTGGGTCCAACATCAACTTTGCCGGCACGGTATGGAGCGAGAGTGTCTGAGAAGGCGAGCAAGGATCTCACAAACCCTTAACCTCTAAGCTGACGTGAAACAAACTGATTCGGCTGCCCGCCCTCTCTTTGCTAACCATCAAAGGGGCCGTCTCGACAACTTTGCCCCAGCTTCCAACCCGCCCCGCCAAAGCATGCCGAAAACGTTTGCATTGCCAGGCACTGCCAGGCACTGCCAGGCACTGACCATGCTGAACCTCTCCGTCCTGACTGTCTCTCACTCTCTCTCTCTCTCGCGCGCGCGCAACACTCATGCGTGCGAGATCGTAACCGCATCGACCTGATCGCCCGAGCATCGGCTAAACGGCGATGCTTGTTCTGGTCCTTCCTGCGTTTCCTCTGAGGACGAGTCTTTTTTGGTTCCGGGATCTGATCTAATGCTGAAAGAGCCGACTGAATGGTATGTTGGCGTTCCTTGGTGCGATGCGTAAATTATGAGACCGAGTCCTAAAAGTACAGTGTGGTTGGTGTTGAGATGATGCTGGCCAAGAGCTTTCGTCGTACGAGCAAGTTCGTGGAGGTAATGATGGTCTTTGACGATGCGAAATGTGTATGTGTGCTTGCGTCCGGCACGCGGGATGTCGCAAAAGCGGTATCACTTCTTCTTGCCCTTCATGGCCGCACGTCGGCCCTCGCCTGTCAAACGCAGAGACGCAGACCAATAAGGTCAACGAGCGTCAGTAATCACACAGCACAAGGATACCAGCTCTTTCAGCTCCGCCTGCCAAAGCCATATGCTGACAGGTGTGATCGAAACTTACCCTTTTTCGGAGGACCTTTGCCGAGCATCTTCTTCCTCTCTACGTCCTTCTCTCTCTGAATCTCGCGGATATCCTTCAGCCTGCCCAGACCAGGAGCAATCTTTTCGAGCGACCTAAAGTTGACGGTGGGTGGGTAGTAGGTCAACATGGACGGACCCTGCAACCGTTGACGCAACACTTTGGCTCCTGTGCGTGCATGTGTAGGGTTGTAGGTGGTGCCAAACACTTTCGCCTGCAGCGCCTTGAGCGAGGAGACCGCGCTCGAGGAGGGTGCTACCTTCATCTTCGGTCGGTGCAGCGGTGATGTCGATCTGGGTGCTGCGATGGAAGGTGATGAGGGTCAAGATGATAATGGTGACGACGAGAGATGTGCGAATTGAGAAGGATCGAAAATTAGCAACGGGCATATCACGTGTTGCAGCATATATCGCACGAGAGAAAGCATCGACCGGCATTTCAGGCTTTCATTTCGTCGCGTCGGAGGCTCTGCCGCCAAATTGGCTTTCAGCAGCACAGCTCGAGGAACGCTTGCTGCTGCTGCTGCTGCTTCTGCAGCTGCTCTAGAACTCTAAAGTTGAAGCTCAGCTCGGCGGCATTTCCACCTCGTTCTCGGACCCAAGGCGAGAAAGGCAACACAGCCGACGAAATCTCGACCTTTCTTGAACCCCACTTGATCGCCTCACTTCATGCCACCATCTTATACACTCGACGCTAACTGGCAGCAAGCCTGAGCAAGTACCAAAGGCGCGCCTTTCTCGCACGCACACACATACACCTCAGATTCGAATCGATCGCAACCATGGCATACCCAGGTCAAGGCGGTCACCATTATCAGCAGACACACGGCGGCGGCGGCGGGTACGGACCACCTCAAGGGTACGGTCAGCAAGGCTACGGCTACGGGCCACCCCCGGGACCACCGCCCCAGCAGATGGGAGGCTACGGAGGAGGATTTGCGCCACCTTCGCATCCTCCGCCCGGTGGCGCCCACGGCCAGATGGGCTACGGCTATGCTCCACCATCGGGTCCCGTCGGTCCACCCGAGTACGCCACCAACAATGTTCATTTCAACCCGCAGGGCGGTATGATGGGCAACCAGCGCTACGAGTATTCGTCGATGCGGGGCAAGCGCAAGGCGCTGCTCATCGGCATCAACTATTTCGGACAGAACGGCGAGCTGCGAGGATGCATCAACGACGTGCGCAACGTGCAGAATTTCCTGAGGCAGCGTGGATACAAGGACGAAGACATGGTGGTGCTCACGGACGACCAGCGCGATGCACGTAGCATCCCGACGAGGCAGAACATGACGGCGGCGATGCACTGGCTGGTGCGCGGTGCGCAGCCGGGAGACGCGCTCTTTTTCCACTACAGCGGCCACGGTGGCCAGGCCAAGGCGACGCAGGGAGACGAAGCGGACGGATACAACGAGACCATCATCCCCGTCGACTACCAGCGGGCGGGACAGATGGAGGACGACGAGCTGCACGCAATCATGGTGCGCCCCTTGCCCGTCGGTTGTCGACTCACCGCCATCTTTGACTCGTGTCACTCGGGCACCGCGCTCGATCTGCCGTACGTCTACACCACGTCCGGCAACGTCAAGGAGCCCAACGTCATTGCGAGCGTCGGTAAAGGCATCATGGGTGCCGCACTGGAATACGCTCGTGGCGACGTGGTCGGCATGGCCAAGGGACTCTTCTCCACATTCAACACGGCGAAAAACACCAACGGAGCGGAAGAGATCACCAAGCAGACGCGATCGAGCGGTGCCGACGTGGTGATGCTGAGTGGATGCAAGGACTCGCAAACGAGTGCCGATGCGACCGAGGCGGGCAAGGCGACGGGTGCGTGCTCGTTTGCGTTTTTGACCGTGATGAACCAGTATCCGCAGTTGACATACAAGCAGATGCTCAACGCGGTGCGCGACGTGCTGGCGAGCAAGTACAGCCAAAAGCCACAGCTGAGCTCGTCGCATCCCATCGATATGAATCTGCTCTTTGTGATTTGATTCTTTCGCGGTATTGCTTTCTGCTCTTTGTTCGATATTTGCCGATCTAGTCGGTGGTTCTTGCATGTAATCGATCAACTGCCCGCACCGTCGCTGTTCAGAAAGTGCTTTCGATCCGACATCGGCGTGACCATGCGACGTAAAGCTGAGTTTAGCGGAGTCGGATGCCAGCCGAACGTGCAATGTTGCATCGTCACGAGCAGTCGGCTCGTCATTCACGGCCCTGCGCTGATTCTGACTGTGCGCGAGTGTGAGTTCGGTCAAGCCGATGACGTTCTTTCTGCAGCAGGGTCCACGGGCCTCCACACGCAGCCCAAAGAGATCGCCTTTTTCGTAACTGAATTTCATTGTCCCTTTTTTTTTTTTTTTTTTTTTCCTTCCCCGCTTTTTGGTTTTCAAAAAGAGCGACTTGTGCTCAATGGTTCTCACAGGAAGAACCGAGAATCGCACTCCCCCTCTCAAACGTCACACTAACTTAAACAGAAACTTGCTCAGCCCTTTCCCCATCCGCCTTCCTTTCTCTCTTCCACCATCCCTCCCTCCTAAACTCGTCGTCATCTTGGGCAGGACGCGAGGCTGTCTAGCGCTACAATGCTCGAATCCGTCTTTCAGCCCGTCGCCGATGCGGCCGGCGCACCCGTCGACTACATCAAGCTCTTCAGCTGCCTTCTCGCTGCCTTCCCCCTCGCAGCCGTATTCCCATACCTGCCATCACCCACATCCAAGCACCTCTACAGCTTGGTTGTGTCGTTCATCTTTTTCGTACCCGTGCTCAATCTCTACTCGGGTTTCCTGCAGCTCGTCGGCTCGGCGCTCGTGACCTACTTCATCTGCAGATTCAAGATCGGCGGCAAGAACATGGGCTGGCTGGTGTTTGCACTGCAGATGGGCCACTTGACCTACAACCACGCCGTGCGCAAGTTTGGCGGTATCCCGCTGTCGACCATCGAGATCACGGCCATGCAGATGGTGGCGGTCATGAACCTCACCACGTTTGCATGGGACTGCTACGACGGCCGGATTCGCACCGCAGAACAGTGTGACGACTCGCAAAAGCAGAGCCGCATCACACAGATGCCGTCTCTGCTCGAGTTTCTGGGGTATGCCTTCTATTTCCCAGGAGTGCTCATCGGTCCTGCCACGCGCTTCTGCGACTACAAGGCCTGGAGCACCGGCGAGCTCTACGCCTCTCCCAAGGGCAAGGAGAAGGCTGCCGCAGCACCTTCGCTTCCTCAGGGCCGTCTGTTCGCTTCAACTGTCTCGCTGCTCGCAGGTCTCGGCTTCATGGCCATCTATTCGGTCTTCGCTCCCGCCTACTCTTACGAAAAGCTCATCGGTCTGCACGGCGGACTGGGCCACATGCGCTGGTACCAAAAGCTCCTCTGGATCCAAGTGGCCGGCTTCATGGCACGCACCAAGTACTACGGCATCTGGTCGTTGACTGACGGAGCCTGCATTTTGTCCGGGTTGGGCTACAATGGGGTTGATGCAAGGACGGGTAGGACGAAATGGAACCGATGCCGCAACGTCGATATCCCCAAGATCGAGTTTGCCAACAACTGGAAGGAGCTGCTGGATCACTGGAACATGAACACCAACGTGTGGCTGCGCAACAACGTGTACAAGCGCATCGCACGTCCCGGCAAGAAGCCGGGCTTCAAGTCGACGATGACCACCTTCTTCACCTCGGCGTTCTGGCACGGTCTCGAGCCTGGCTACTACCTGTCGTTCATCTTGGCCGGATTCATGCAGTCTGCAGCCAGATTGTTGCGACGTCACGTGCGCCCGCTGTTCTTTGCTCAACCCAACGTGCCTAACCCCACTTTTTCGAACGTGCTCACCTTCTCCCCCGCCCAGCTGGCCTACTGCACTGCATCGGTGGTCGTCTCGCAGGTGACGCTCAACTACGCCGTAGCGCCGTTCATGCTGTTGGAGCTCAAGGCGTCGATCCGGGGCTGGAAGGCGGTTTACTTTTACGGGCATGTGTTGACGTTTGTCGCGATCATGGCGTTCCAGAACGGGTTGGGCAAGGCGTTGGATAGGAGGAGTGGCAAGGCGAAGTCGAAGAGGGAGGTGAATGGGGCGGCGTTTGCGTCTGGATTTACGACGGATGCGGATAGCGATGCGGAGGGGGTGAGGAGGAGGGTGGCGAGGAACAGGCAGAAGGTGGAAGAGCAGGCGGAGGATGTGACTGCGTTGGCTCCGGAGCCGCTGTCGTAAGTTTTGGGTATGGGAGCTGGGTTCAGTCGGGTCGTGTTGAACAGTCAGTGATCGACGCTCGTGTCAAATGTATTTCAAGCGTTGAGAAACTTTTGCAATGCTGTATCTTGCTCTACAACACACAGACGATGGAGATGCTGTTAGAGTTGAACAAAATGCTTTGCGAACCATGGACAAGGTGAAAAAAAAAGGGAAATGTCCACACCACGCTCCCATCTTTTGCCTCATTCTACTCTTCCTTGCTCTCTGGCACCGGCTGAGGCTCGTCCATGGGATCGTCCCAATTGATGTTATCCTTGGTGCCTTCAATGCGCTCCTTCATGGTGCCGAAGAGCATATCCCAGAGTCTGGTCTGTTTGCCGTAGTTGCCGCTCTTCTTCCATCCCTGGCGGTGATGGATGTCGTGGTCTTCTAGGCAGAGTTCGGCGCCTATGTATCTGAGCCACCAGACGGTTGGGTTTTGGAAGTAACCTCTGAGACCGCTGTGGCCGCTGGCTTCGATGAAGAGGATGTAGCAGGTGCTGGTCCACCAGGTGGGGAAGTTGATGGGGTAGGTGAGCCAGGCGAGGATGGGGATGCCTACCATGTCGAAGAATTCCTGTTCGTGGTCTGCAAAGGCGCCGAGGGCAGCGATGGGGTGTTTGGAGGTGTGGTGTTTTCGATGGTAGCGCCATAGGGCGGGGACTTCGTGCATGAGGCGGTGGTACCAGTAGAACCAGAAGTCGACGGCTATGGCGAACGCCGCACAGTTGATGGGGAGCATCAGTAGGGTTTTCGCATCCAGCAGTGGTTCGGCCGGGTTGTACAGGTAAGGAATAGCAATGAGTGCCCGGCTGATGACAACCATAAACAGTCCGATCGCTACACTCCTCGTATCGACGTCTGGAACGCCATCGCGTGCAGCAGCTCCGTCAAACGTACCGAACCTCTCGGTCATCGTGTTGTTCCACGAAAACACCCCGACACCAAACCACACAAAATAGCCCAGATAGGCCACAGTTGCGAACCACTTCGGAACCATCACCCCCGTCAGCGCGGTGAAGAGATGGTGGACCACCAGCGGGGCTAGCGCGCGCGGTGCGATCATGGCATGCATTTTCCACACCGGATATACAGGCACCGGCGTGGACTTCGGATACACCGGCGGCTTACGACGTGGATTCTCGACATTATCCGGCGTCGCAACACCCAGCCAAATGAGCCGCTTCTCGAAGTACGACCATTTGGACGAAGGGCGCGTGTGCCACGTCGACGTCATCCGGCCTTTGTTCGGCCTCTTTGCAAGCGTGTCCCCCGGGGACGAGGTGACGGTGGATGTAGTTGTCGCCATGATGATGTGGTACTCTTCCCAGGAAAGCTGGATGGAGTGCGTGGAAGTGTGCAAGAAGCGAGGTGTTCCGGACCGGAAGGGGTTATATACCAGGCGTGCTACATGGCGTTGGTGGTGACCCTTTTCTAATCGGTTTGCGGCTCTGAGCTGCTCAGTGCGGTTCTCTGCTCTGTTTGACAGGTTTATCGCGTGAAATTCAGCCGAATTTTCCCCATACTTTTTTTTTTGTTTGTTTTTTGAGCAAAATTTCCACGCTTTGGTGTGCGCTTCGGGAGGTGTTCGTCGCTTGCTTACTGCCGCTTCTGTTCCTCTCTCAGACGGTATCTCCGACCCCAACTCTCTTTCCCTTTCTTGAGCACGTCTTGACAGCGCGCTGAGGTTTCTGACTATCCTTGCGTTGATGGGATCGACGCATGGACGAATCGCAGAGACGCTGTC
The DNA here is from genome assembly GCA_928724755.1 of Sporisorium exsertum. Taxonomy (NCBI): domain Eukaryota; kingdom Fungi; phylum Basidiomycota; class Ustilaginomycetes; order Ustilaginales; family Ustilaginaceae; genus Sporisorium; species Sporisorium exsertum. The sequence goes on along the minus strand of CAKMXK010000016.1, from coordinate 1,649,282 downwards.
CCACTTGTCCGGGTTGAGAGCAGGACCCCTTATGCTGTCACGTTCCTATTCGGCAAACAGAGCCATTGCGCTGTCATCCTGCAGAGCACCGCCGCGTTTTCCAGCCCTACACAACCCTTGCAAAGTATCACACTCCTCCTGTTTGATCATCTGCACAACTGGGTTGAAAGACGCTCTTTCCCCACCACACAGAGATATCATCCTATACACATCAATCCATGTTTTATTGCTGGTGCAGCTACCGAATGCGCAACCCGCGCCTCAGCCGTTCGGCAATGTAAAAGCTCTGAGCGTTCGCCAGCTCGTCCTCTCCGTCCCCTTCCCGTCCCTCTGCCACTGCAACGGCGACCGCTGCAGTCGGTGGGGGCGGAGGCGGCCTCCTTCTCGCAGCACTCTTCACCGGCATGTCCTCGTGCGCAGGCGACGAGTCGGCCGAGCTCGACGCACCATACGGACTAGCCGATCTTGAACCCGCTTCCAACCGGGACAGCTGCATCGCCCTCCTCGTCTGTGCTGGCGGCTGCGGCGGTTTGCGTCGTTTCGGCGGTTCCCCCCACGCACTGGCTGTCGTTCCAGTAACAGTCGAATCCGAGCCCTCAGCGAAATGCCTCGCACCGGCTTCCAGGATCTGCATCGTCCATTCGCTGCTCAGCGGCGAACCCACCCTGGGCGCTGCTTCTCCCGACACTGTTTCGTAACCTTCACCCCGACGTTTGCCCGAAGCCGACGGCGGATCATCAAGCATATGCGCATGCCACGAACTCGACGTCGACATCGCGTCGTCCCCATCCCCATCCACACCCACGGGCAAAGACAGATCCGACATCCGTGAGTTCTGACGCAACGATGACGCCATCGGCGAGCCAACGCGGGGCGGCGTACATGGCGCCGACTGCGCCGATACCGCCCTCCGGCTGCCGCTATTGACGCCATGCTTGCTATCATTGCTATCGCTGCTGCCTCCGCTGTACTGCTTGGCCGTCGCCCTGCTGAGCGACGCAGCCGACGTCGGGCGCAGCAGCGTACTCGCAGCCTCCTCCGGATTCGTGCGTGGATTCGAGAGCGACGCCACCCGCTTATCGCGCGTCCGCAACGTCGCCGGCACACTGAGCGACCCGGACTGCTGCGGCAGCGACGCCTCGGCCGACTCGGCGCTATAGCTCGTGCGCGAAAGCGTCGTGTCGATGCTGATCGGACTCGCCACTTCGTCCTCGGTGGTAATGGCGAGCGAGTTCGCTGTCGCCTGCACCGAGTCGCTGTTCTCCTTGATCTTCGCAGCCAACATTGGCAGCCCTTCGGTTGTTACGCCAGCATGCATCGCTTTGACATGCGCCTCCCCTCCGCCGATCGGCGCGACTTTCGCCACCCTCTCCGTGCCATCCAACCGCTCCAGCTCGACACACCACTCGGCGCGCAAACACCTCTCCACCAACCGCTTGGTCGTCGTCGAAATATCGTTCAGATGCCCATGTGCAATCAATGCCTTCAACAGCCTGCGGATCTGCGGCCGCTTGTAGGGGTACGTGCAGAGCTGCGTGTTGGTCAGCAACGGATGGAGTACACGAAGGTACGTGTGTCGAAGCGACTCGCTCTCGTCCGGCAGATCGTGCAGTTCGCGGATAAAGATATCGACGAGCACGCGCAGATCGTTGGTGTAAAAGTAACACGCCGTCTCCTTGGTCGTGAAAAGCAAATAGAGAAGCTTAAGCACGAGCAGCTGCATGCATACATCTTCTGCATCCGAACTACTCGCGCGGTTGAGCATGAAGATCAAATTCTCCCCAAACGTCTTACTCGCATTCAGGCGCTGCGACAACACGCTCAGCACCAGGTTCACCGCTCTTGTGCTAGACGGTGGCGCCGAGTTGATCTGTCCAGCTGCGGCGGACGAGTGAGCAGGCGCGCTCGAGGCAAGGGTGGAGACCATGTACTGCTCGTTCATCGCCACGAGCAGCTTGATGAGCCGGTAGTTGAAGTCCTCATCGTGATGATGCCGGGTCTCTTCGACCAGGTCGAACAGGTGGTGGATGAATCGCTCGTCAAACGCCTTGAGGTGGGCAGCTTCGAGCTTTTGCACACGACACACTTCGTACAGCATGCGCACCGCTTTCTCGCGCAAGCTGATCTGCACCGCAATGTCTTTGGACGCCGACGACGAGGTGAGGCCTCTAGATGTGTACGAAACTGTGGTTGTGCTGGATTGTGGTTCGTTGGTCGGCTGCTCTGCCTGGTCCCAGTGAGCACCGTTCCAGCTGTCGACGTTGGAATGGTTGTCGTGGGCTTGATCCGAGATGCCGATCTTGGCTTCCGCCTGCGCTGCGTAGCTTCCCGCCCAGATCTGGTGTACGAGTCGATGCAAGAAAGCCCGTACACCCACGAACGACACGGCGGACGCCGACGCCTGAATCGACTTGTACGTGGACGGGAAAGCGTCCCCATACTGAAGCACGATCTCGTACGTCATAAGCAGCACGGGGATGGACGTCGAGGTCTGCATGATGCGTATCGCCTCTTCCGCCGCGAGCTGGTGCATGGCGATATTGCCGTCAGCCTCGGCTTTCGTCGGATCGACATCGTCGCGGAATGCCGTTGAGCTGAAGAGCCGGTTGATGCAGTAGTCCTGGTTGTACTCGGAGGTGAGGTTGTCGTTGAAAGAAGCCGCACAGAGATGCAAAAACTTGGCGAGCACGCTAGCGACGTAGATGCGCTTGGCGTGCAGAAGAGAATCACTGTCTGATGATGATGGAGGATGGACGAAGGGCGTATCCAGAATATCGTCCAGTTCGGCCCAGAACTGTTGTGGATTGTCGATGGGCTCGTAGGCGGCAAAGGGATCCATTCTGAGTTCGCGGGGGGGAAGGCACGCAGCAAGGGGGCAGCGGCGAACAACGAGGTGATGCTTGTCACCACATCCAAGCTGCTTGCGACTCTCGCTGCTCCAGAAGAATGGACCACTTTGAGTGGTATGGATCGACGAAGATGATGGAGGATGGTCGAGATGATACGACGATGACCCCGCATCGGCCCATTTGGCGTCATTCGAACCGTTGACGATGCAATCCCGCACCAACGATCTAACACTCGGACGTTCTTCAGCAGGAATGTGCAGGCGGATGCAGTCTAACATCGTCGAAAAAAATGCTATCATGCACAGCTGAGAAAGCAAAACCGAGTCTGGCGATCTGCAACTCCACAACCGCACAGACCCTGAAGGGTAGCAGCACCTCAGAAGGCACAGCGACTGGACCCTGGCATGCAAGAAGCTCACCGTGCACCTGATGATCAGCAGCGCCTCTTGGAGGAGAATGTCGTTAGCTAAGAGATAGCCTGCGTGTGTATCATGCTACTGCTGACTGAGTTCGTAGGTCTATTTCTCCATCGACCTCACCCTCCCTCTCACACATCCAAGATCCTCACCCGTCACCGCATCAATAGCAGAAACGCAACACCGTCCAACCATCACCCCCACAAAATTGCACAAAAATGAGCAATATCAAGCTCCCCGTCGAGTCGCCGCTCACCTCAGCATCCAAACTACTCTCGAGTGTAGTCTCGCAACTCGACAGCTCGAAACCCGCCACTCCCGAGCAACTGCGTCAACTGCAACTCGTCTCCTCTCTGCTGTCCGGACTCGACCCGTACTTGGACAGCGTCTCGTCGCCCGCCCCCTCGGTGCAGCGACCGCTGCTCAAAGCCACAGCCGAACACGACTGGGCGGGCGCATGGAGCCGCAAGCAGACGCTGTTCCAGCTCTCGGCCGCATGGTCCGCGGGCGCATACGAGGGCAACTTTGTCGGGCTGCTCACCAAGCTCACGCACGCCAAAAACGCGCTCGAGATCGGCATGTTTACAGGCACCACGACGGTGTGCATCGCCCAGCAACTGCCCGAGGGGGGAAAAGTGACGGCGCTCGAGATCGATCCGTACCTGGACACCTTCACTCGCCCACTCTTCCACGAGTCTGGATTGAGGCACAAGATCGATGTCAAGGTCGGAAACGCCGTCGACCATTTGGAGCGCATCTCAAAGAATGTCTTGAGCGACGAAGAGGGGTACGATATTATTTTTATCGACGCCGACAAACCTGGGTACAAGACGTACTTCCAGACGATCCTCGATAAGGGTCTCTTGAAGAGGGACGGGCTGCTGGTGGTGGATAATACGCTGTACAAGGGCACGCCGTGGACGGAGGGATTGGTGGATGAGGAGCTGCTCAAGATCGGCAAGGAGAATGCGGATGCGATTAGGGAGTTCAACCAGGTGGTGAGGCAGGATAAGCGGGTCGAGGTGGTTGTTTTGCCAGTGAGGGATGGTGTTAGTTTGATCATGCGCAAAGAGTAAAGCTCTTCGTTGTGCGGTGACCGGCTTCTCAAAGCACTGCAGCTTTGGTATGTTGAAGTGGTTGTCGCTACAAAGTGTTCTAGAAATACAAATGGATGCCGATGCGTACTTTTTTTGTGTGTGCTACGTCGAGTGCTCCAACTCGCTCGAGATCCTGTCAACGCATGCTCGGGTCGAGCTCTCTGTACTTGACAACAAGTCAACCCTCTTCGCCAACCCCGTAGCAGCACCACTAGACTGAATGACCCTGAAGTTACCCTTGTTCTCCATCTCACCTCGCTGCTTCAACTGCTCGCTACTGATCAAATCGTCGAAGTCCTGCACCTTGACCTCCTCGCCACCCTTCGTTACAAACCTGATCCGAGAACACCCCTCAATCGTAACAACGCTACCTCGCTTCGTCGACAACTCGACCATCGCATCCCTCGACTCGTGCATCCGGAACTGATGGCACGACGGAATACTCACCAGCGAGTCCACAGCTCCATGAACCATGACACTCCCCTCTATCGGCGGTAGGAGGAGTGCCGAGTTGGCAACGCCGCGGATTTGCACCGCAAGAACGGAATGCCCCGAATCGGCGAGGGAGCGAAGGTCGACAATCGAGTCGGAGACGCCGGTGACATCGATCGATATGTGCGGGTTCGACAGCGGGGAGGCAGTGCTAGGATGGGTATACCGAGTGTCGTGCATGGCTGAGACGGTCAAGTGGTTCGCCTGTCTGTCCTGAACTGCCGCTGGGCTTTGCTCTGTCGAAGTCTGCACCGTGGCCGAGTGTGAGCCTGCTGGTGCCGCCACTGCCGCAACAGCCGGCTGCTTTCGCTTGAACGCAAACCCCCCTTTAGTCTTCCGCTCCGCCTGCCCTCGTTGCGCGACAACCTTCCTCTTCTCCTCCAACGCAGCTGCCACCTCTTCCAACCTCCGCTTGTGCACCCCCTGATCGTGAGTGGGCAGCACCCCACTGTCTACTGCTTGAGTCAGCTCGGCACTCAGCCTAGCATACGTCTGCAACGCTTGTTGCAGCATCTCGGGCGTCGTTGCTGATGTCGGAGTATCCGAGAGTCGAGTGAAGAGGGAATCGGTCGCGGTCCGAAAGTGCGTGTAGAATGCTTGGGCCGATGAGGCGTTGGCCAGGGACGCGTTGCCCACGGACGAGGATGATGCCATGATGGCGCAGCGACAACGAGTCCTTGTTTGCGGGTTGTGTTGCTGGCGATGGCAAGTCGGCAAGGTGCTGAGAGTGTTGTTCTCGATTGACACAAACAGGCGAGGCCAAGGCACGCTTAGATTAGATTGGACAGCATCGGGTTGGAGTGTGCGAAATCGGGCTACTGCTGTATTGCCCAGGCATAAAAACACAGAGTCGGAAGATGCGAAGGAGCGAAGGAGCGAGTCACTTTTCTTCCAATTTCAAATATCCCTTTCTTCAACGCATCCTCTCACCTCATCACCATCACCTTTCCTCGTCAACATCATCCCATCCGGACCGTGTGTGTCAGCATGTCTACATTCGGCACCCATTTCCGAGTCACCACGTACGGAGAATCGCACTGCGCCTCGGTCGGATGCATCGTCGACGGCGTGCCCCCCGGCCTGGCCCTGTCGCCCTCGGACATCCAAACGCAGCTCTCTCGTCGTCGTCCCGGCCAATCCAACCTCACCACGCCTCGCGATGAGAAGGATCGCGTCGAGATTCAGTCCGGCGTCGAACGCGGTGTCACCCTTGGCACCCCCATCGCCATGCTCGTGCGCAACCAGGACCAGCGACCGCACGACTACACCGACGACACGCTCGATGCCTACCCGCGCCCCTCGCACGCCGACTTTACTTACCTCGAGAAATACGGCGTCAAGGCCAGCTCCGGCGGTGGACGCAGTTCTGCGCGCGAGACCATCGGCCGTGTAGCTGCCGGTGCGTTGGCTGAAAAGTACCTCAAGGAAGCGTACGGTGTCGAGATCGTCGCGTTCGTCTCGAGCGTCGGCAAGGTGCACATCCCCCGTTACCCCGGTGAAGAGCTCGCGAAGCATGTCGTCAACGGCGCAGCCGTCGCTGTTGGCGATATTAAGGACGGTGTGCAGGTCGAGGGGAAATCGTTCTACGGCGAATCCGCGACCGCTGGACCCCCCCAAACGAAAGTGGACAACATCATCAACACCGACGGCCTCACCGAGGAGGAAGTGGAAGAACCTTTGTCCAAAGAGTTCCGCCAGCTGCTCGCCACCATCACCCGCGCCCAGGTCGACGAAAACGCCATCCGATGCCCGCAGGAGCTCGCAGCAGAGCGCATGCGCCAACGCATCCTGCTCGCCAAGGCCAACAACGACTCGATCGGCGGCACCGTCACATGCATCATCCGCGGCGTGCCCTCCGGCCTTGGCGAACCGTGCTTCGACAAGCTCGAGGCCAAACTCGCACACGCCATGCTCAGCATCCCCGCCACCAAAGGCTTCGAGATCGGCTCCGGCTTCCGAGGCACCGAAGTCGCCGGGTCGCGGCACAATGACAAGTTTGTGCTCAAACCCGACGGCCGGCTCGGAACGGTGACCAACTGGTCCGGCGGCATCCAGGGCGGGATTACGAATGGCGAGGATATCTACTTTCGCGTTGGGTTCAAGAGTCCCGCGACGATCAGTCAGAATCAGAGCACGGCTACGTACGATGGCAAGGAGGGTACCTTGAACACCAGGGGACGACACGATCCGTGTGTGGTGCCGAGGGCGGTGCCGATCGTGGAGGCGATGGCGGCGTTGGTGGTGATGGATGCCGTGTTGGTTCAGAACGGTAGGACCGCCACGGCGGAGAGGTTGAGTAGGGAGCCGGTGGACGCGTTGCCGAACAGCATGAAGTTGCCGCAGAGTAAGAGGAGGAAGACGGGCGAGTAGATCCGTTCGTTCTCAAAAAGCAATAAGCATTTTGCAGTGTTCGTATTATCATCACCTTCTCAATGCGATGCAGTTCTACACATCACTACACTCGCAACGCACTTTGCACACGGCCAAGTATTGTTTTGAAAGGTACTAAACTTCAACAACGGAGTTCGGGCGCACTTTTAAGCCTGTTCGGCCTTGATAGCAGCGACAGGGTCCCAGGCGCGGTAGAGGGTGCAGGTCTTGCGCTCCCTGCTGATCAAGTTTGCGTTGTTAGGGCCCAAGATGTCGGCGCGCCATTGGGTGGAGCAGGCGTGCTTGAACTCCTGGGTGTCTTCGGGAGCGTCGTTGTCGTATTCTGGTTTTGTATTTTGGGCAGTCATTACGGCTCGATTTCAGTATCTCTGCACGGGCGAAAACAATGGAGGCAAGAAACTTACCGTGGAGACCGAGGCACTTGGGGACGCCCTCTGCCATGCCCAGTTCGGCTTTGGTGCCGTGGACGCCGTTGTCGATGAGTGTGAAGCGTCTGCTTCTCTTCCAGCCGTGGATCTTGCTGAGCATGGGCACGTGTTCCTGTTCGAACCACCGATTGTACTCCTCCTGCACCTCCGGTTTCACCTCGACGCTGTTGGTCACGAGGTACCTTGCTGTATCCGTCGCCTTCTGCACACCCAACGCCAACTTTGGCCGCTCCACCTCGATCCGGTTATCGGCATCGCTGTCGTAGTCCAGCTTGTAGATTCTGCGATCGACGAGCGCGAGGCGTGTGAAGAGCTCTGCCTCCCGTACACTCCGTTCGCTGCGCAGGGAGGTATAGGTGGTATCGGCGAACGTGGAGTTGGTCGAGACCGTGTAGAATGCCCCCCACGTTGTATCTTTCGGCGCAACCGCCGTGGCAGGGTGGAAGGAGGTCGATGTGACCGAGTAGCGTGCGGCAGAGCGGAACGTCGGGAATCGATGGATGCGCAGCGGAACGTGCTCGTTGTCGTACCACTCGTGGAACTCTTCCAGCGTCACATCCGACCCAGGCTGCATGAAGACCAGCAACAGTCCGCTGTCTTCCGCTTTGAACGGTGAAGTTGCCATCGTGTAGGATTTGGACAGTGGACAAAAGTGTGTGGTGGTGGGTGCGAAAGAGTGAGGGTCGATGAGGTGGAAGGGGGAAGGATATATATGAAAGCCAGAAAGGTCCGTCTTTTCCGTGGCCCCTTCCGTGCACAGACACGCTTTGGGAACAACAATCTCCCGCTCTGCTTTCTCCGCTCTCCGCCCTCCCCGCCATCCCCACTGTCGTATCCACTTGCATCTCTCGCATCGCACACACACCTCACATGAATAGATCAACTTGAAACCAATGCATTGACAACCCAGACTGCACTACACCCTTATGCAGCCGTAACACCATTGACCTTACCAGCACCACCACTAACAGGCTGCTTAACCCGCACCTCCTTCTCCCTCTCCAGACTCTGCTTCCACCCCTCCTCAAACGCCGCCTCATCCTTGTCCGGACTCGCGATGCTCGCAGCAATCTCGTTCTGCTTGTGTCGATTCGTCGACTGCAGCTCGCCCCTCCACTTGTCCACGATCTCAGCCACCCTGCTGGGCGCATACGTCCTCGCAAACAGCGCTGCCTCCGAAACACGTCCCGCCTTCTCCAGCACATCGATGCACGAGTCGACATCGCTCAGCGACAGATACGCTGCAAACGCAACATTCGTCGACCCCTTCTCCGACGCCAACCGAGCCAACCGCGCCAGCAGCTCCCGATCATTCGTCGACGTAGCCACCAGCAGCATCGACGACAGATCCTGCGCCTTCTCAAAGCACTCTTTCGCCAACGCAACGTTCCACCTCGCCAGAGCCTTATCCCCGATCGTACGCCATCGCGACTCCGACCCCACCTGCGGCCCACTGCGCGCAATCTCGAGCGCCGTCTCAAAGTCGTCCAGCGAAATCGCCAGGTCGAACCGATGCTCCGGATCCGTCGACACTTCGAGCGCCAGATCCTTGAGGTCCTGCGTCTCCAAGAAGCGCGCGACGCGGTTGCGCTGATCCGACGGCACCTGGTCCAGCAGTCCTGCGGCAGCGTCGAGGTCGCCGCGCAAGATGGCAGTCTGATACTCGACCAACGCGAGCGACAGCGAGTAGCTGAAGATGGACAGGTCCTTGTTGACCACGTAGACGCGTCCGTGCTGGGGGATGTAGCCGAGCAAGAAGATCTCGTTGTCCGAGTGCGTGATGGTGTGCGTCTGCTCGCCGACGAGGTACTGCAACCGGTTGGTCGAGTTGGTGTAGAGGAAGCACTCGCCTGTCCATTTCGCGGTGCGCACGCTCTCCGACACCTCGGTCACCACCTCGAACGCGTCCTCGACCCCCTCGTCTTCCACATCTGCGCCCGAGTCGAGATAGGCAGCGTAGGCATCGCGGTCAAATCGCAGCACGTAGAACGAGTCGTCGCACACGATGGCAACCAGCTCGCCCGTAGTGGACCAGTGGATGGCCTTGGCCTCGACATCGACACGTCGCACCAGCGCGCCCGTCTCCCAGTCGTAGAAGCAGACGAACCCGCCGCCGAGCACCGCAAGCAACGCACCGCCCGCAACAGCCTCGACGTTGTACGCCAAGGTGAGCAGACCGGGACGCTCCTTGAAGTTGCGGAAGACCTTGACCTTGGACCCGCCCTCGTGGACGGCGTACGTGTTGCTGTCGCCCGCCCAGGCAAAGCCGTAGCCCGTGCCGAACGCCTTGTTCCTCCATGCGAGCGCCGTATAGATGATATACTCTCCATCACCGCACACCGTAACAAATCGTCCGTTGGGACTGTGCTGCAAGAGCTGCGGGTAGACTTCGGTGGTGCCCATCTCACGCACTGTGACGGGAAGCCTCTGACCATCCGGAACCACCTCCTCCGCTGTTGCGCCCACATTGGCGCTGAGGACCTCCGAGTTGCGTGCCCAGACGACCTTACCTGCTGCATCCATGCTGACACTCGGCTCCTCCTTGCCGAGCTTGATGACCACAGCACCCTCGTCGTAGCCGATGGCGACGTCGTTGCCCGACTTCTTGTATGCAACGCACCAGACGCGTTCGAGGCCGTAGTCGAGCGTCGACTCGAGACGGTACGTGTTCGAGTGCCATAGCTTGACGGTGCCGTCCTCAGAGCCCGAGATGATGAGTGGCAGAGAAGGGTGGAAGACGGCAAACGAGACGTTGGAGGTGTGACCGGTGAGGGTCTGCACGCACGACTTGGAGAGATAGTCCCAGATCTTGACGGTGCGGTCGTCACCCACGGTGAGCATGTACGGCTTCTCACCGCCGTGGAAGTACTCGACGTAGTTGACGCCCTTGTCATGAGCATCGAGGGTGAAGTTGGCGACGCTGGAGCCGAGGGTCCAGACCTTGACTGTGCGATCGAGCGAGGAAGAAGCGAAGGTGTTGGAGTCTTTGGGATTGAAGCAGAGGTTCATAATGTAGTGGGTGTGGCCCTCAAATGTCTGGACGTGTCGCCAGTTTTTGTCCCAGTCCCACATCTTGATAGTCATGTCATCGGAACCGGTGATGACGTATGAGCCGGTAGGATGGACGGCGAGGCAGCGAATGTAGTCTGGATGTGCCTCGAAGCTGATGACCTTTTCGTGTGTGTTGTAGTTGAAGGCGCGAAGCTGGAAGTCGTCTGAGCCGGCGACGAACCAGTTCTTGCGAGCGATGAACTTGACACATCGCACGGGCACGTTTGTTACCTCAAAGGTCTTGACGATGGCACCGGTCTCGTAGTTCCAGATGTTGACCGAGCCCGAGTAGAGACCGGCGAGGAGCCATGGCTCTGTCGGGTGGAAGTCGAGCGACTTGACACGCTCCGACTTTGCAAAGAGCTTGCGCTGGATATCGAGAAGCATCGGCATGGTGGGCGGCAGCAACTGCACTCAGCACGATGAGGATGATGACCAGCAAGGCAGAAACCTCTCGTCGATGTCTGGCTGAGCAGATGGGCCCGCTTAGTGTGCTGCTGCGCGCGCAAAAGCGGGAAAGAGTTGTTTGCTGCGATTGTCGGATGCACTCTCCGATGCTGAGTTGTCCGTTGTGATAACGAAAGGACGGCAATCGAGAGAACAGCGAGGAGATGTGTTTGTGTGTGATAGAGAGAAAGAGAAAAGTCGATGCGTTGGAAGAAGCGCTTCTGAGCGGAAGGACCGAACGACGTGGGCTCGAGCCAAGCGGCTGCCTGCTGGAGTTCAGCTGCTCCTGCTGCTCCTGCTGCTGATGGCTCGCGCTTCCCTTGCTCGAGGCAGACGCTCAGAATGTTACACGTCTCTTCTCCAGCAAGCACCAATACAGCCAAAATTGTAATCGGCTCCAGCGAATCCAATACAACCTTTTGTAGTCGGCGACCCCATGCATTTCAAATTAACACCATAAAAACAAGCATGTGAGTCGAATAAGTTTAACAGCGGTGAAAATTGGACCCGCCGCTCGCTCGTTGTCGTCCGAAAACACTCTGAGACACTGCTGGGCGTCTCAGTGCTTCGAGCAACGCAGACGTAATCGTGCGATCGGCTCCGTCTCGGTTTTTGTCACGCTCCCTGAGACAGCTCTGCAAGCTTAGGGCGCGTCCTTCACGCGCTGAAGAACATCTGATGCGGCAAAAAAGGACTCGCTGATCTGTTTGTTTGCTCGCCAAGAGCTTGACTTTCCAACTGCATACTGCGACCAGCGACATCATGTTTGAGAGCATCGCTACTTCGAACAGCATTTTGTACAGTATGATACATGCGCCGAAGTTCGTTGTCTGTCCGTCTGGGTGCGATGGCGACGACCAAAATCCAAACTGAGGCACGACCGAACCAAAACAGAATAAACGCGGCTGGCAAGGCAGGCAAACACGGAAGAACATGAGTCAAACTCAAAGACGCTGCTGAGAATCGCATTCGGATTATTTTTTTCCTGGTCGCCAAAACAAAAAAAAAAAAAACAAAAAAAAACGTCAGTCCTTGTGCTGTGCTGCAGTTTATGATGATTATTTTTATTTATTCAATGTGTGCCTGCAGACCAACACTTCGCGCGGCAGCAGCGAGCAGCGGCTGACTTGTCTGAATCCATCCAAACCTCCTTTGCTCAGTTCGCCCGCCTGTTTCGTACTGTAACATCACTCCCTCCGTCTCTGTCTCTCATCGGGTTCAGCCGCCGCTCATTCCTCTCTTTCTCTCTCTCGCACTCTCTGTCGCTTCCTTCCTTCCTTCCTTCCTTCCGACACTTGGGTGCCAATCTACAATCTCTTCACCCGTCACTTTCGGTCCTTCTCGATTCCAGTCGTGGCGGTCCTCCTTCCTTTGCCAGCCATCGCCGACATCCTCGCATTCCCTCACAACAACCTCGACTCGGAAGAATCAGACTCAAGGAAACCATCGACTACTCCTTTTGGCAGTGGCAGCATCCGATTATCTCGCCGCTTGCTCCTCGCATCGGAACACATCGACACCCCAGACTGCTCGGAGAGGCTTTGCCAAAACACATTTGAGAGCATCATTCACCATGACTCGTCCGGACGCGGGTCAGCCCGTGTCATCGTCGTCCAAGGCGTCTACATCCAACTCCAAACCTCAGGACGCTATTGCTTCCTCAACAACACAGCCGGCGCCGTCGACACCGCCTGCAAACTCTGCCGACTTACCCACACCACCAACCTCTCACAACGACTTTCGTCCTCCTCCAAATCCAGTCGCTTCCTCGTCCAGAACCAACAACGATGAAAACCTCCCGGACGCTAGCCCCACCACCACTGTCTCGGACAACATGGGCCCTCGTAGAGCTGCTGCACGTCTCAGTGGAGGTAGCGCCTCCTTTGATCGCAATGCAGACGATTCCTTCTCTTCTTCTCAGCGCAGAGCGAGCAGGCGTTCCAGCATCGATCTTAACGACGACCGCACCGTAGCTGCAGAAAGACCTCTGGATCGCACCTCGTATCGCTCCCGTGCCACCCATTCGCCCTCCCGCTCGCCCGCTCGCTCTCCCACCCCTTCCCCCATCCTGGGTCCAGCCTTTGCCGATCATCCCTTCGCTCCACGTGCTGGCGACAACGACGATGCCGACGATCACGACATTCTCAACCTCGGCCACCTCTCCTTCCCCATGCTTGGCGTCGGTGTCGGCCCCACCAAGCAAGAGATCGAAATGCTGGTCTACGGCTCTTCCTCGTCCAACACCGCCGACGCCCCCGACCTACCTTCGCCAGCAGACGAATCAGGCAGCGTCGAAACCATCCTTGGCTCTTTGGCCAACATGGGGTTGGATCAACCCACCGACAGCTCCGCCAGCGAGCGCGAGCGCGAGCTCGCCGGCATGGTCAAGATGCTGGCTGACCGATGCACTACCCTCACCCAGACGCGCGATCGAGCCCAGACCCAACTCAAATCTACCCGTCTCACCGCTCTCTCCGTCATTTCCTCGATGAAGCAGGCGCACGCTCACGCCCTTGCTGCTCATCGCAACGTTACCGATCGCCTCGAAGCCGAGTTGGATGGATGGAAGGCCCAAGCAAAGATGCTCAGTGCTCTCCTCAACCGCGCTGAAGCAAAAGGATTCGACGAAAGGCGCTCCACCTCGGTCTCTGCACCCATCGTCACCTTTGCCGATCGAGTCAAAGCTGCGGCTGCTTCCGGTACCTCGCCCACCAACAACCGCGTCTCCTCCTTTAAATCCGAACCTGGCGCCGGCCCCAACGTTGATACCAACCAACGCCTCCTTAGCAGCCCCAGCTTCCAGGACAACAATGCTTCTCTCACATCACCTGGTGCTACAGGTCTTGGCATCTCCAGCTCCGGTCTGGCAGAGGTTGACACCGATCTCTCGCCCACTGCCTCGCTCATCCGTGAGAGAAACAAGCTGCTCACCGACAAGAAACACCTCAAGTCTCGGGTCAGGGATGCAGAGGCACAGGTGTACAAGCTCGAGAGCGAGCTCAAGGCTCTCCGTCCTTACCTTGTCTCTGGCGGTATCAAGGCGACCGACCTCGCCACAGCCACGTCCGACGCTGATGCGCTCGGCAGCCAGACTCCAGGCGATCTCAGTCAGCCCGGTACCGCGCCCACCACTCCGAGCCGCTCTGGCAGTCGCAGAGATAAGAGCAGAAAGAAGCGCAACGTTACAATGGGCGATGCAGAAACCGAGCACCTGATGCTGGCTGCTAGACGATTGCGTGAACTGCGAAAGGAGCAGGCTGCTGCGGCGGCGGCATCCGGCTCCTCCGTTGAATTGAGCTCGCGCCCTGGCTCGCAAGAAATCGCTATGCAATCTTCCGCTGCTGCATCAGATGGCCAGGCGCTCGCGCCTGCCGCCGAGTTTCACGCCCCTGTCTCTCATGCCTCGCCTGTCAAGCGACAGGCCAGCGAGGGCCCCATGGCTGCAGATCGAGATGCGCCCTACGGCGCTGGGCCTCGTACCCCGCCTCCCAGGTCAGCAGAGCGGCCGCCCAAGACACCCAAATCCATCGCCAGCATTCCCAATACCCCACGCACAGGCGTCCGCGGCCGAGAACTGGAAGAGTTGGCTCGTGGTGACGACCGACGCGACGGCTGGTCGGGACGTCACCGCAGGCTCGATTCTGCATCCTCCTTCACCGGCATCGATGAGCTTCTGCAGGCTGCCGAAACGCTCAACCCAGGCGCTGCAGCTCCGTCGCCCACCATGCGCTCTGGCAGACCCGCACCGCCTTTCCCCCCACCGGGCGGCGACCCGAGTTACTACCCCAGAGAGCCTGCTCACCGCGCAACGGGCTATCCTCCACCGCTCTCCGTCGCACCTCCCCGCGGGCCCGACTACGATGCATACGGGTACAGCGGCGCACCTTACCCAATCCAGTCGAGTCCGCTCCGCATGGCTCATGAGAGTCCCAAGCGCCGTCGAGTCTCATCTGCCGCCTTTGACTTTGAGCCGTATGGATCTCCCTTCCTGGGCGAGCGCCAGCCCCGTGGTCGCACGCAGACCGAAGGGGCTGATCCGTTTGTGCAGGGTCGCACGTACCACGACTACGCACCCAGCGGCCCTCCCAGCGCCGGCGGCAGCCAGGCTCTCAGTGCGCTCGACCTGCTTGCAGACCAAGCCACTGCGAGTCAGAACCCTTCGCAGGGCAGTGACAAGTCTGGCGAGTACGAGGGCGTCAGTCCCATTGGAAGCCTGAGCAGCGAAGACGAGATGGCCATGGATGGCGAGACGCGACGAAAGTCTGGTTCGCGGCTGACGTCCTCGCGAGCCCACGATGGTGGTCGTGGCTCCAAGGCCAATGGTTCGCAAGCGTCTTCGCGAAATGGCGAGGCAAAGAGCTTTGGCGGCAACCAGAACCCGGAAAAGAGGCTGCCCTACGTGCGATGGACCTCGGAGGAAGACACTAAGCTGCGTGCTGCTATCAAGGAGCACGGACAGCGGTGGGAGCTCATCTCGCGAGCTGTCGGCACCCGATCGTACCACCAATGTCGTCAGCGCTATTTGCTCATGCGACGCAAAGAAGCAGCTGCGAAAGCCAACGGCGACGACAACGACGGTGGTCAGGGTCTTTCGGCGTCGGCGTCGGACCAGCAGTCGCAGGAGTCTGACTACGGTCAGGATGCCCATCCGGAAAGCTCGAGCGGACGGAGGAAGAGTAGTTCGCGTCCCCGACGTGCTTCTCGTGGAGGAGGCGATGCGTACGCTTCGGAACAGGGAGTCACGTCGACGCCGCTGCACAAGCTGTCGATCGGTGCGCCCGCTCCGCCTGGGAGCGTGTATGGCCAGTTCTCGCCAACGAGTCGACAGGAGGTGTTTGCGCCTTCGTCGCAGACGCCTACGCATAGCAGGATGATGTCGCACCCGCACGCTGCTGGGCCGCTGTCGCCGTCGATGCAGCCCGGTTCGCCGTACTCGGGACAGACGCCGTCTGCGGTGAGGAGAGGGCCGTACCCGCCGCCGTCGCCGCTGTCGACGTCGTCGAGGCAGCTGCCGCCGCTGCAGCCGCCTGCGCATGGATACGTGTCGCAGGGTCCGCCGTCGAGTCCGCATTCTGTGGGGGGGCATAGGAGGCAGTTTTCGGGTGAGGCGAGACAAGGGGGTGTTGGTGGTGGGGGAGGAGGAACGCCGGCTGAGCCTACGACGCCGACGTCGACTGCGGCGAGGAGGATGGGTGCTGCTCTGTACAGCTAGCGTTTAGGAGTGCTTTTTCTTCTGGATACCATACAACTCTGAAAGGCTGTACCTTTTCTCGCATGGATCTGCATATCCTTTTTTTTTTTCCGCCTCGCTTGCTTCTCTACTGTCTTCACCTCTTTTCAATCTGGAAGGATGCATTGATCTTGATCTCTCACGTACGTTTGCTTGTTTTGTTTCTCGCGCTTTGCTGTTCATTCGTTCTTATAACTCTTTTGCATGAGTTGCAGAGTGCGGGTTTGGGGGGGGGGGGGGGACATGATTTGCGTGGAAGAGGTCAAAACTTGCCAGCCAGACTCCTCGCCGCTTCAGCGGCGGAGATTCTGGACCTGCCACTCGCGGTACCCGAGGCACCCGAGTTGAGCGTACCAAACGGATTCGCGCGCGCCATGTGCGTCCCCGACCGATCCACAAACATGGACTGCGATCCAGCAGTAAACCCGGATGCAAATGGATCCTCCCCCGTCTCGCTGCGATCAGCATGCATCGACTGCGACAGGTTGGGCGTCGAAGCACGGGTCCATGCATTGGGCGACGCCGGTACCGGCGAATGCACCGACGGCTGCAACGGCGACGGTGTAGACCCCGCCGAGCTCGACGACACCATCTTCTCCCACTGCAACATCGACGACGGTCTCCCGCTGTTCGCCACCACATTCCCCCCTGCGTTGAACGACGGTGTGTCAGGTCTCGACTGCGCCGAGGCGTGCTGCTGCGGCCAAGTGCTGCGATCCGAGTCAATGTGGGCAAACGGCGGTCTAACCGCCCCCTGCACCGCCCTCTGCGGCGTCTGAACCCTCCCCGCCGTTCCACCCATCCTCCACGCCGAATCCAACTCAGCTTTAAGCCCTTTCATCTCCTTCAACAGCTGCCGCGAAAACATAATACTACCCCTCGCATGCTCCGCCAACGCCTGCTGCAAATCCTGATGCGCATATCTACTGTGGCTTTGCAAACTGATATGTAGCTCCTGACTAATCTTCCTCAAATGCAACGCAAGCGCATGCTCGTGCCGCTTCGCCTCCTCGAGCTCCTCCAATGCGTCATCGACCCGATCCGCACGCAGATTGCGCTGCATCTTAAGATGCTCAGCCTCCCTCTTCTTGTTGACCGTAGCCTTCTGTGCGTTGTGATGTTCCTCAACGAGAGCGTTGCGCGCGAGCATGGCTTCTTTGGCAGCTCGAGCGTTGATGGACTGGTACGCCACAGCGTCGCCGATGGTCAGCAGCTCGGTATTGCTGAGCGCATCCTGAAGCTCGCCGATGCTACGTGCAGTGTAGGCGGTGCGTTTGAGCACATACGGAAGACCGAGGCGCAACGACGATGGACGAATCTCTTCTACAGCACCGAGGTTGTTGAGCTTAACCGAGAAGTCGGTGAGTGCTACCGTGAGCGAGCGTCGGGAATGAGCAAGCTTTTCCGACGCCTCGGCAGCATCGGCAAACTGCATCTCGAGACGAGTCACCTCGGCCCTGGCAGCCACAAGATCCTCATCGTCGTCGTAGACGCTTCTAGATGTGCTAAGACCTTTGGAGCCGCCGCCGAGTCCGAGGATGCCAAGACCACCGCTGCTGATGCGAGAGCCAGCAGAAGCCGATGTTGCCAGCACACCGTTGGGTAGACCACCCGTTGCATCGACGCCGCCGTATGCGACAGATGCAGCACTCGCCATGGCGTTGGCGAATCGTTTACGAGCAGCTGAAGAGCTTCCCGTGCCAGGCGGGGTGGGCGAGTAGGCAAAGTCGGCCTCGATCAAGTTGCGAGTCTCTGGATGGTCTCGTAGTGCCGGTTCAGCCAAGATGCGGGAGAACCACCTGCCGAGCATGAGACGAAGGATGCGCGTGTCTTCCAGGCCACTTGCGGTAGTCGAGGGCAAGGGTAATGCGGGTACGATGATGGCGGGGCTCGAGAGCGAGAGAGCGAGGGAATAGAGGCAGAGTTCACGATAGGTGCGGGTGATGCTTGGATAGGATGAAGCGCGGAAGTGCGCGAGATTGGTGATCGCATCAAAGCGAACGAGCAAATCCTTTTTGGCCTTTTCGATTGCGTGGATGCGAACACGCAGAAACACTTCTCTTGGCTTCGAGTGAGGCTCGTAGACGCGCGAAGCATCCTCTTCGGCTCGCCCGGCGCACTGACCTTTACGCTGTTCCATGTCGGGATGCATGGCCGAAGTGGCAGGAGTAGTCTGCTGCTGCTGCTGCTGTCCATTGGACGTGAATGGCGGTGTGGGTGGCACCGGCTTGTCCGAAGCAGCTCGAGCAGACATGCCGGGATGTGAGCGATACGAGGGTCCGCCGTTGGCCGCGGTCTGCTCTTGCGCAGCCCGAGCTGGCGGTGATCGAGAGGACATGAGACTGGATCGGGTCTGGCCCGCGAGGCTGGCTTTCGTTTAGCGGTCGGATTGCCAGAGACCAGGCTGACAGGGGTCGATGGCTTAGATCCCGAGCATAGCGTCCAAGTGGCCAGAGCAAGAGAAACGAAGATAGAGAATTGTGACGATGGAAGAGAGAGAGAGAGGGGGGAAAAGCGTGCAAGCGTGATTGAGTGGAGGAGAAGAGCGGTTCAACTGCACAGGCCAGGTCACGAGCGTCGGATTTCGAAGGACCCTTTCCTTCGCCCACATTTTGATGCTCGCCGAACTTCAACCTCCTCTCGCCCGAATCGGCCACAATCGTGGGATGGAGAGGACACACACGCACCTCGCTCGATACTATCTTGTCCAGATGCCATGCGTAACAAATGTCACATGAGCCTCGCTTCTCTATGATACCGAGGACCTGGCATAAAGGCTAAAGCGACGCGCGCTCAACATGGAAGCTTGCTGCATCGGTGATTGAGAGCAACCAGGTGACGCGGGCGACGCTGAATGCTGAGTGCTTGACATCCGACGCCTCTCGAATCGGCTTTGGTCGTGTTCGCGTCGCCCGTCGTCCCGTCTGAAACGAAACTGAGCTAGAGAATATTTTAAATACATGTTTTGCCTTTAAGGGACGTCGCGGCGTACCGCTTGGCAGTTCAAGTCGAGCCAGCCAGCCGCGCGTGTGTGTGTGTGTGTGTGTGCGAGAGTGCGTCGCGCTTGGTCCACCCACCTTTTTCTTCCTTCAGGTATGAAAATTGGGCGTTGCAGGCTGCGGCGCCGACTCTCTCTCTCTCTCTCTCTCTCTTGTGTGGCTGATCTTGGTCTGTCGGTTACAACTCGATCTTCTCTCCTTGACTCAACCTTGTCACCATCCTCTTTACAACAATCGTCACCACCGTCCATACACATCCGAAACGTCCCAACCAGCGTCTTGCTTCACGCGATACCCGTTCAGTCTGCGACACAAGACAAATCAGCACAATCGCTCCATTTGCAAAGAGTCGATTTCATCCACGCTAAGCCACGCTTCCTCATCTTTTTCGCGTCGATCGTCGTCCTCACGATCGCTCGGGTGCCACGACACCGTAGCTTACTCTCTCTCCCGAGCTTGGCGGCGCTCTGCTCAGCCTGGATTCGTTCTTTCATTTCGCTTCTTGCTCTTCCGCACTTTCTGCCAAACTCTATTTCGTTAACTCGCACCGCACCGTTTCGCATATTTCATTCAACTCGTCAACCTTTGGATTCCCTCTCTCTCTCCTTCTCTTCTTTGATAGCCATCATGTCCCAGCCACGTCCTCTCGACCCGGCCACCGTCGCCATCCTCCGTCCCGCCATCATTCAGATCCTCAACAATGCCGACCTCAGCTCCATCTCTGCAAAGAAGGTCCGCGCACAGCTCGCTCAGCTTCCACCACACGCCCTCCCTCCAACACTCGACCTTTCCGCAAGCAAAAAGCAGGTCGACGAAGTCATCCGCGACTGCTTCGACCAGATCTCCAAAGGCATGCCCGCTCCGCCACAACCTCCGCACTCGTACAACGGTGCCTCCTCCGCTCCTCCTTCGGGGGGTCTCGCTCTGCCCGGTCTTGGCGGTGTGAGAGGTGGACACATCGCCGCTCCCGCCTCCGCTTCCTCCACTGCCTCCAAACCCGCTCCCACCAAATCTGCATCCGCCAAGTCTGCTCCAGCATCCAACGGCACCAAACCCAAAGCCGAGTCCAAGCCCAAGAAGAAAGCCGCAAAGAAGCGCGCTGCTACCGACGAAGATGATGACGACGAGCCCCGCAAGAAGAGGGCCGCCAACCCCAACAACCCATTCAACAGGCCCCTCATCCTCTCGCCCAAGCTCGCCGACGTCTGCGGTGGTAACGAGATGCCGCGCCACGCTGTCGTCAAGCAGCTCTGGGCATACATCAAGTCGAATAACCTTCAGAACGAAGGTAACAAGCGTCAGGTAAGCCTCCTCCCGCACTTATCAACGCCCTTCCGCTTCGACACCAGCATCGCTAACCTCTTGCCCGCTTGTTCCGCATTCCACACTTTCCAGATCCTTTGCGATGCCAAACTGACTTCCATCTTTGGCAAGGAAGCCGTAGAGTGAGTCTCGACTGGGTAACAAGCCGTTCACTTGCGCATCCGCACCTCAGCTGACTTTTCTTTCACTTTTTTTTGGCCCTCATCGCAGCTCCTTCGAGATGGCCAAGCTCATTGGATCCCACCTTACCAAGAAGGACGACGCATGATTGCATTCCGCATCTTTGTGACCCGCATCTCTCAACGCACACACAACACGGCATCTACACAGTAACCATTGCGGTGGAATCTCGAGCTATCCATCTACTCAGTCTGTCGCAACGTCCAAAATGGCGCTCCACCTTGTGCGAGTCGTCGAGTTCCCTGTGCTTTCGAGCCCTACGCATCCCGAGCTCAGATTCGGATGTCTTGTACTCTACCCGCACTCCAGCTTTTATGGTGTAATGTTTTCCACGTTGTTCGTTTAGTTTGCGTGCGCTTCGAGATGGTCTGGAGAGTGAGATCCGGATCATATCGCAGATTGGTGTGGGGATGCAGAGGTGAAAAGTTTTGTCGATGCAAGTACAATTACAGGAGCGGGCGAATGCGGGACGATCGAGATGACATGAATGTTTTAAGTTATGCGGATGAAAAGCAAGCGGGGTTACTGTCACATGGACTCTTTCCACCAGTCGGGCTTTGCTGGCATGCGCGGTTTCAGGCGTACTGTTTGCTCAAGGGTGTTGTCACCGGCGGTAGAGCTGGACATGCTCCGTCTGTTGAGTGCGGGCGAAGCGGCGTTGACGGCGTCTCCATTAGTCGGAGGTTTCCACACCTTGTTCGCAGCGACGGAGGAGCGCGAGGCGAGCTTAGCAAACGCACCCCCGCGCGCGGGACCTTTGGATCTCAGCATCTGGTCCCATTGCACCTTCTGGCTGCGGAACACGGCCATGGTGGCACGTGCATCTTCGACCGACGAGTGCGATTCGCCCTCCAGCTGGATATCGATACCCAGCACGAGTTTGGCGAGCTTCTTGAGGCTCGGGTATTTGGTCTTGGCCAAGTCACGTAGCGGCTGGAACGTCGCCGTGTCGCGGATGAGCGGTTTGGGATGCGAGAGCAGTAACGCTTTCAGGTCATTCTGGATCGCGTGCCCGACAAGTACTTTGCCCTTTATCAAATTGGCCACTTCGCCCTGCACCTCACTGAACGAAGGCGCGTTCTTGAGGTCCTGCGGCCGTACACCGGAGACCCAGGTGCGATAGTCGGTGACTCTCTCCTGTGGCCTGACGAATCGGTCCATGATGGTGGCACCGTGGAAATTGACGATCGAAACACGCGCAAGGATGGACTCGGCGCCCTTGTCACCTACACCGACCATCTCGCAATCGATGGCAAGGTAGTTGCCAGGCTCCTTCTTCGCCGGGTTCGCATCGGACGGCAGTCCACCGAGGATGACCTTCTTCTTAAGCTTGGCGTCCATGATGCCCTCCCACTCCCCACTGCGCGACATCTTGTCCGAAGCGCTTTGCCGGACAAGCTCCAGATCCTGTGGTGAGATGTCCTCGGCAAACCATGGCAAAGTCGTGGGAGCTGGGCTGGAGGATTTGGTGACCGCGGCATCCTTATCCTTGACGTGGATTCGCCTGGCGCGTTTCGACTTGGGCTGTGATGTGGACAGCTTTCTATGCGGTGCCGAGGAGGTAGAAGCGTCCGAGCCAAGCGTCTTTTTGAGAGCCTTCCAGTTGCTGCCTGCTCCACCGGCGCTTGTGGTGGCCGATCGCTTCATGCTGAGATGGGCGAGGTTGACGGATGTGGCAATCTGCGCGCGTGCTGTGGATGAGGTAGCTGTGTAAGAGATGAGCGGCGTTGTGTATGCGCTTAAGCGGAGAAGGCGGACCTGTGTCTGGCTTGCGATGCGTCTCTGGAGCTGTTCGAGATGCTCGAAGGAAGAGAGGATGTATTTGCTACGGAGCGGATGTCCGACTGACCATCGCAAGCTCAGAGCGGCAAGCAGACGACGCAAGATGATTGGAGAGGCCGCGGCCGGCTTGTCAGCGGCCGTTGTCGGTCCAAAGAGTTCTGTGGGCTTGAACCTGGCTTGTCTCTGGTGCCGATGATCGCAACAGGGAGTGGCAATGCAGATGAGGAGGGCAGCTTGTTGTCGGTGGTTGGTCGGAAGAGAGCAAATTGTCTCGAAGAAAAAGGCAAAATCGAGGAAAATCAGCTCACGTGCAGGAGAGTCATGCTTACGTACTCCACACTCTCTTCGGCCAATGCGCGTATCTCCGGAACACCTTTGCGGGCAAGGCAACGTCCTTCCCTGCTCATGCGACTGCCATCACTTGCTTCCAAGGCGAGTGCTACACAACATGCAGGCTGTCCAGCCAATCGCTCGTCTGACCGGCAAGTCGGCAAGGCGTGCTTTCCTGCTCCCCCGCAGCCACTTTCATTCGACCTCGATTGCGGCAGGCAAACCCAAGGTGCTTCTCCTGGATCAGATCAAGCTCGCCACAACAGAACTCAGCCA
Organism: Sporisorium exsertum; assembly: GCA_928724755.1. Taxonomy (NCBI): domain Eukaryota; kingdom Fungi; phylum Basidiomycota; class Ustilaginomycetes; order Ustilaginales; family Ustilaginaceae; genus Sporisorium; species Sporisorium exsertum. Next base: position 1,625,991 of record CAKMXK010000016.1, on the reverse strand, counting down.
GCTCTCCAAAGTTGCCGACGTTCTCGAATCCACAGCAAACACTCGGCAAGAGCTCATCGCAAAATTCAAGAGCGGCGGAGAATACGCTCAAGTAGTGGGCATCTATCGTCATTTCGGAGGCGCTCGTTCCATCAAGGTCACAGGTCGCTTCGATGCAGAGCTTGTCTCTCAGCTTCCTCCCTCACTGCGCTACATCGTGCACAACGGTGCAGGCTACGACCAGCTCGATGTGAACGCACTCACCGACAAGAACATTCAGGCCTCCAACGTACCTACAGCTGTGGACGATGCTACCTCCGACGTTGCGTTGTACCTTTTGCTTGGCTCTCTTCGACGCTTCCCTCTGGCCAAAGCACAGATGGAAAAGGGCGAGTTCAACTCGAAGTTTTCCTTCCTAGACGCACGGGATCCACGGGGAAAGACGCTCGGTATCGTAGGAGCAGGAGGAATAGGACGAGCTTTCGCCTCCAAAGCATCGCACGCCTTGGGCATGAAGGTCATCTACCACAATCGCAACCAGCTTAGCAAAGACGTCGAATCCCAAGCAGCTAAAGGCGGCATGCAATACGTACATTCTCTCGACGAACTACTTCAGCGATCCGACGTCGTCTCTCTGCACTGCCCTCTCACACCCGCTACCAAGGGTCTCATCGGTCGCCCACAGCTCGAAACTATGAAGAACGACGCCATCCTGATCAACACAGCCCGGGGTCCCGTGGTCAAGGAGGAAGAGCTAGCACAGGCACTCGAGCGGGGCGTCATTGCCGGCGCTGGCCTGGATGTGTTCGAGGCCGAGCCCAAGATCCACCCGAGGCTCTTTGCTCTTCGGGATTCCAAGGTGGAACTGCTTCCTCACGTTGGAACGTTGACGCTCGAGACGCAGACTGAAATGGAAGCCGTCTGCTTGCGAAACCTGATCCAGGGACTCGAGTCTGGCAAGCTCGGTTTCACTGTTCCTGAACAGAGGGGCGTCGAGTTCAAGTAGATCCACACTCCAGTAGAACGGTGAACTGCACGGCATCGCGACATGCTCTCGAACACGATTCTGTACCCTCTGTGAATGTTTCTCTTCGTAAATTCACGCTGCCAAACAGCGCCGACAGCGGGAAAGAAAAAAAATGACATGTCACGACCATTCAACCGACCTCGTTGCTTCTCGGCATCCTTGGCCATGCTAGCGTCAATGACCTTCCATCTCTGACCGTGCGGTTTCCGCTGCTTGCTCGGTAAACAAGGACTTCCTTATCTGTGATCCCTTGTTTGAGGTGCGCATCATCTAGGTCTCACATGCTTGCATGCGCTGCCGATCAGGTACAGCTGCGTATGGCCAAGCTCGCCAAGTCTTTTTCTCATCGGCGTTCATTGACCTCAGTTGTTCGGTGATTCCAAGCCTGTCTTCGTACTTGTAAGAGCGTTCACATTTGCTACGCCACCATCATTGCATGATACCTCCTCCCCAGACTCGTATCGATACCGCTTTGCATCAGGTATAGCTGCAAGCAAAACGACGACCAAGCCAGCTTTTGACGAGCCTTGCCTCGTATCCTGCGGTGCGACCACCATCGGCTTCGCTCAGGGGCCATCGACCTCTTCTTTGCCTTCCCCCTCTCGACAACATCATGCAGCTCACTCGCGGAGCGCTTCACAAATCTAGTAAGAGCTTCAACAATAGTCCCCTCAGAAGCCTCCTGCTGCTATTGGCTATCTGCAGCTTTGCAACATGCGATACCTTGGCAAGCTCATACGATCAAGTGCAAGGCCTGCCCGCCTTTGCCGGTCGCAATCTGGACGCAGTCAACAAGGCAGCTTCCGCGTCCTTCTCGCATCAGGACGACGACTTGCATGCTGAGCTTCAAAATGCGCAGTCGTCCTCCAGCCCTCCACTTGTCGAAACGGCCAGACGCGATTCGTTTCCCGACGTCCAGCTTGTCGACGCACCATCATCGTTCGCCAATCAGCGAGAGCTGGAGTCGGCTCAGCGCATCCTCCCCAACATCCTTCAAGTCACGGCCAGCGGTCTTACTGGCGTCGCAGAGGCCGGAAAGAGCCTCTTCGAGGGCATCGCACAGGTTCTGCAACAGAGTCAGGCCGCATGGGCCAATCTCGAGAACGCTGCAAACCTGACCAAACTCGTTCAGCAAACTCTCTCGAATCGGGTGGGAGACCAGATCTTTTCGTCGCCCTTCACACTGAGTATCAACACTACCATGCAGCCCGCCTCTTCTCTGAATGAGAGCCGCACCACCGCAAGCGCAGACAACGGTACATTTTGGTTGGAACTCATCGACCACAATGGCGAGGCCACGTACAACCCGGGTCCGTCGACATACCAAGTCTTTCGCAATGTCAAGGACTTTGGCGCCACGGGAGACGGTGTCACCGATGACACGGCTGCTATCAACCTAGCCATCAGCCAAGGCAACCGCTGTGGCCAGGGATGTGGCAGCTCCACCGTTTCGCCCGCCGTCGTCTACTTTCCGCCCGGCACGTACCTCGTCTCGTCTCCCATCATTTCCTACTACTACACGCAGCTCGTCGGCAGTCCCATAGATAGGCCCACCCTACTCGCTGCCCCTTCGTTCCAAGGCATCGCAGTCATAGACGAAGATCCGTACTCTTCCGACGGAAGCAATTGGTACACAAATCAGAACAACTTCTGGAGGGTGGTGAGCAATTTCTGCGTCGATATGACGCTAATGCCAGCCTCTTCCGGAACAGGTATTCACCACCAGGTGAGCCAGGCTACTGGCCTCTTCAACGTCCACTTCGAGATGCGTCAGGATGCGCAGAACAACGAACAGCAAGGCATCTACATGGAGAACGGCAGCGGCGGCTTCATGACCGACCTCACCTTCCGAGGTGGCAGATACGGTGCCGTTTTGGGGAATCAGCAGTTTGTGCTATCGAACAGCACGTTCGAGAACTGTCAGACGGCTATATCGCAGATATGGAACTGGGGGTGGTCGTACCATTCGATATCCATTCGCAACTGCTCGGTCGGTCTGGAAATGAACACAAGGCCGAATCCGGCGTCGCGCTCTCAAGGCGCTGCGTCGATCCTGGCCTATGACTGGACGCTCTCCAATGTCGACACGGCCTTCAACATCACGACGCCCGACTCGGGCACGTTGATCCTGGACAACATTGCGATCGAGAGGGTCGGTGCTGTGGTGCGAACTGGGTCATCAGATCCGGTTTTGCTGGCGGGCTCGGAGCAACCGTCTGTAGTTGACAGCTGGGTGCAAGGGTTTATAGTGCAAGGCAAGCAGCCGTTGGAGGACGTGCAGAGCGTTTCGACGGTGGGGATCTCCAGGCCGGCGAGTCTGGTCAAGGCGGACAGCGGTACGAAGGAATGGTTCAGTCGCCGTCGACCGCAGTACGAATGGGCGAGTGTTTCGGACTTTGCTAATGTTAGGGAGCTTGGGTGTGTGGGGGATGGAAACACGGACGACTCGAAGGCTCTGCAGAAGATTCTAGATGATAGTGTGGGGGAGAAGATCGTTTATGTGCCACAGGGTACTTACTATCTGGAGTCGACGGTGACGTTTCCGCCGGGGACGAGGATCGTGGGTGAAGTGTGGCCCGTGTTGATGGGAGGGGGTTCGCTGTTTCAGAATGCTTCCGACCCTCAGCCGGTGATCCGTGTTGGAAGGCCGGGCGATGCTGGTGTTATGGAGATCTCGGATATGATCTTTTCGACTAGAGGACCTGCTGCTGGCGCCATCGTGGTGGAGTGGAACATTCGAGAGGAGGAGGGCAATCAGGGATCGGCTGCTCTCTGGGACAGCCACATCCGAGTTGGCGGGTTCGCAGGGACGAACCTCGAGGCAGACAGATGCGCTCGCGATCAGCCGCTCAGCAACAACTGTCGCGCCAGCTTCCTCAACCTTCACTTGACGACCAACTCGAGCGCCTACCTGCAGAACATGTGGGTGTGGACAGCAGACCACGATCTCGACTACGGCGACCACGGGCAGGTCAACATTCTCTCTGGACGTGGCATTCTGATCGAAGCGGCACAGGGACCGGTGTGGATGTACGGCTGCGCGTCGGAGCACGCGGTGCTGTACCAGTGGAACATTGTGGATGCCAGCAACGTGTTTATCTCGTTAGCCCAGACCGAGACGGCCTACTTCCAGGGCGCGGGTCGAGCGGTTGCCAGTGCACAAGAGCCGCTTTCCATCGACACGTATCACGATCCAGATTTTAACCTCTCGTCCGCCCAGTCGCCGAGCTCACCCTTCCAGGACCCCACCGATCCGTACGAGAATCGGGGCCTCGGCATGCGTATCGCCAACAGCTCCCGCGTGTTCGTCTACGGAACAGGGCTGTATAGCTCCTTTAGCAACTACGATGAGTCCGCCGTCTCGGCTCGGCGGTCGCAGAAGATGATCCTCTGGCTTCAGGACTTGGACGACGATGCACAGGTGTGGGTGCTCAACCACAACACGGTCGGTGTCGAGAAGATGGTGACAGTTGATGGTGAACAGGTTGTGGATGAAGGGCCTCTTCGCAATGGGTTTGGCAATACGCTGGCTGTATGGACTACTCAATTTTAGAACGTGCGGGCGGCTGCAAGGACTCCTTGGAACCTAGCAGGCTGGTTCATTCTTTCATTTTATGGTACGCTCTTCTGGCTTACTCGGTGTGGTTATCCTGTCTGAGAGGCTCTCGTTGGTTTGAGGAGGTTTTGTGCCGTACGGTCTTCCTGAAAAGGGAAGGCGGGGGTTAACCACTGCTGTACTATATCAGTCACGTCGACAATCGTGAGGCCATCTCGGAGGGGGAAAGGCCGCGGGATCTCTTCCGGAAGCCATGTTGAAGATTTCTGTCAGTGATGCTTTCAACGAGATGCGACATACTTGCTCGAGTGATGAGCCAAATTCGGGTCGGTCCGATGTGGGACTATGGCAAATTCGACGCAGGTGGATCAGACGGCGGGCGGGCGGCGGCGGCAGCACGGGAAGGTGCTTGACGTGACATGTCCCGCTTCATAGGCGAGCATCCAGGATGTCAAGGAAGAGTGTCGATGCCAGTTACTACAAGAAGCCATGTGCGAAGAAGAAATTCAACCCTAAGACAGGCACGGTCGGCGCCATCCGCAGCGTACTTGAGCGTTGCCAAGATCGCTGCGATTCTATACGGAAATCCCGTTCCTTGGTTATCGACTGCCGACGGAAGCGCCGCCCCGAGACATTCCTTGGGTTGCAAACGCAAACTGCCCAACACCGCCGAGTCTGGTCAGAGAGAGTATGTTTTGATCAGGAAGCGGAGAAGAGATGCGTCGCTTGTTCCTAGCAAGAACGAAGAATGTTTATTAGGAGCTGCTCCTGCACTCGACCTTGTCTGGTCCCCCGCAGTTTCACAATCGAATTTCATCCAGTGCCTTTCAGCTGCCGACGCGCGGGGGATCGACAAGGGAAAACACAGGAAAATGATCCTCGCCATTCGCGTGCTGCGAAAATTTGCTCGAGACTGTGCAGATGCGCTGTCACGCGGGTCAACGCGTTGTTATTGGATCAACAATGGATCGTCCGCTTGGCTGCTGCTGCTGCTTGGTTTAGGGACCACAAGCAAGGGTCCTCCCTCCTCCTGGCTTTTATTGAGTTGGGCCTCCGCCTTCGCTAAAGGTCATATCTGCTGGCGAACGTCGTTTCCGCCTCCCTCTTTTGCGGATCACGACGTCCGACTATCGATGGAACCGTCAGATCACACACTCAGCTTGTTGAGGAAGAAAGTGTCCAGCGTCGGCGAAAAAAAAAGTGACAGAAGAACGTCGGTCGATCGCAAGGTGCGCTTCGGTTCAACTCCGATCAAAACTCAATCTTTTACTCTTGACGTCTGTTGGAGGGATTGCACTGCAGTGAGACAGCCAAGACCAAACGGAACAGCCGATCCACTTGCGCCTATCATTGGCATCTATCATGCAAACGCTCGAGGAGTCAAGAGGTTGGACCGTACTCGTTTACGCTTAGCGCTGGTCGCGGGGGAATCGGCAGTGTGGTGATCTGCCTGTGAATGCTGTTGGCCTCGCTTGCAAGTAGACGTGCAGATTGCCGCGCTGGCTTGAATTGACTGCCAAACCATGCTTTTTTTCTCCAAAATAACGTTTTGTCTTTGTTTTGACTGAAACTGCAGCTGAACCCCGCAACTTGAATCCTCTTGTTCCCCTGATCTGCTGCTGCTGCTGCTGCTGCTGCTGCTGCTGCTGTTGCTCGTGGATGCAGGTTCTGGGCATCTTCCAGCTCACTTGGGCCTGTTTACTTCTAACCACCATCTCCATCACTCCCTGCCTTTCCTTTCCACCTTGCTCCGTTTATTTCAGCCCTTTGTGGTCTCTGATATTTATTAAACCCCTTAATACTTTGACGGTCACGGAATTGCAAAGGCAAAGGACAACCAACACCCACAAAAGAGCCTCTTTGCTAGCCGCACTAGATACCCCTCCCTCTTCACCCAATCTCAACCGCAACCATGCCAACTGCAACAAAGCGTAGAGAGGTGCTCGCTCCGTCCAAGAAGCGCCGCCCGTCCGCTACTGCCCGCTCAGAATCGGGCTACTCCCGACGCTCCTCGGTCGGCTCCTTCAAAACCGCAACCGGCGCTTCCGAATACGCTCCCGGCACCTCACAATCCGAACGCGGAGACCAAGAGGAGGACCATGACGACGAAGACGAGCAGGAGGACGAGGATCAGCTTCGAGACGACGGTGCATCCGATGACGAGACCGCCACGATCGATCCTCACGGAGACCAAGGTGCTGCTTCCGATGACGACGACGCAGATAAAACCGAGAACGGTACTCGTCGTTCCAAATCCAAGGGTCCCATTGCTGCCAATCTTGAATCCCAGCATGTCGAATCGAGCAGTGGCTCGGAGGATTCGCCTGCCATCTTCAACAAGCACCCTTCCAGCGACACGAGCACCATCCACAAATCCCCTCCCACCTCTCACGACGACGCCGTCGAGGAGAAGGATCAGCACAGCCCCCTGCGAGCCAAATCTTCGCGCCACAAACTCCTCGCGCCAGACGACGCACTCACTCCCAAGGGCCGCGCCGATCGCAAGAGCGTGCGCGCGTCGCATGCCAGCCATCTCACCCTTCCGTACCAGCAATCCGAGGCGGGCGACTACCGCGATGCATCTAGCCGCCTTAGCAGGTTGACCTTGTCGAGCTTCAATCCTGGCAGCCGGGCTCCTTCGCGTGCAGCCAGTGTCATGGATGGTGATTACCCAGACATGGAGATGCGTGATGCTCGTTATCGCTCTGTGTCCGAACGCGGTGGCGGCAGCAGGGCCAGTCGTCTCTTGCCCCCTGCCTCGGTGCACGAGTTTGGCGGCTCGATGCGCGGCTCGTACCAGTCTCAGCGGGGTGGGGGCGGTCGCTATGCTTCGAGCTACATCGAGCAGAGATCGCCGTCGAAGAGAGATACGTTCGCTTCGCCCGCCCGTGGAGTCTACCACCGCGACTCGGATCGTCTCAGCATCACTTCACGCGGTACGGCTCGTAAGCCCGCTTCCATCATGTCACAGATGCTCGATGCAGAAACGCAGGTGTATCCGGGCACACGAATTCGCAAGTACATTGAGCCGCAGCTCACCGAGTCCATGCGACGTGTCATGAAGCAGTTTTCCGGCCACAAGTTGCAGGATCATCGATGCAGTGGGTACCCCATTGCTGTGTTTGTCGGTGCTACTGCTATCGACACAGGCAGCATCATCCAGCCTCATGTGTCGGGGTCTGTCTCGCTCTACTTTGGTCCCGGTCATCCGAAGAATATGGCCTCGCTGCTGCCGGAGGAAGACAGAACGCCGAGCCACATCCCTAACCCTAAGGCGCCCACGCCCTCGTCACTTTCGCGTCGCGCGGAACTGCGCTCGGCCATCACTGCGCTCCACACAATCTACGAGTTATACCGCGGCCGTGCGTGTGCGCACGTCTGCATCGACTCGGCGTACGTCGCCAAGGCTTGGGGGACGTGGATCCCTACCTGGGAGCTCAAGGGCTGGCCGGGCGAGGACGATGAGCGCGAGGGCGATCGCGAGCGGTGGGAGGACGAGTATAACGAGCGACGCAGGAACCAACGCAGGGCGTACGATAGGCGCGGTACCAGGTATATGGATCTGCCCGACCGACGCAGCAGAGATGGCTACGCGAGCGAAGGCGGTCGATACCGCGATTCGCGGGCTTCTCCGCGTCGCAACAGGTATGTGGATCGCGACGACTGGCTATCGAGCGATCCGTATGCTCGTAAGCGGAGAGATGGCAGACGTGTCCCGCCTTCGCCTCGTCGACGAGGAGGTCGCGGCGGCTACGACTACTCTTCTGAGGAGGAAGAGTATCCTCGCCGCGGTGGTGGACGTCGCAAGTACGACGATCGAGACGACTATGGATACGGCGAGCCGTATTCTCCTGACCGTTCTCCGCCTCGCCGCCGTCCTATGCCCCGAGCGCCTGGTCGACGATTGGTGGATGAAGACCTGCTTCGCGAGCTCGCGGATATTCGGTACGAGTTTGCGCGTGTCGAGCGCAATCGTCAAGGCTCGGCTCATCTGTACCTCATCGACCGTACGAACAACCCTGCCGACCGCATGGCTCGTGCTGTCGCCAAGTCTGAGGGGAGCTTTTTGAGGGCAGACGAAGAGGATACGCGCTCTGAGCTCCGGCTGCACGTTGATCAGGCGCGTTTTTCCGACGACGACGAGCTGGATGAGCGCGAGCAGGAATGGTCGGAGACGCGCAGTCACTTTTCGTCTGTGTCCAAAAGTACGCGCACCGGGGGTCAGAGGCGGTCGAGCAGTCGCAACAGTACGCGGGGCAGTATTGTTTCGAGTGCGACGGGCAGGTTGCGCACTTCTTCGTCTTTGCCGGCAGGACATTTGAAGGGGGTACCAAGGAGGCAGCTCGATACGTTTGCGGAGGAGGATGAGGACGATTTGGCTGCGGATGCGAGGTCGGTGAGGTCGGTGAGGTCGGTGAGGTCGGTGAGGTCGGTGAGGTCGCAGCGGTCGAGGAAGTCGACGAGGGCCGAGAGGGAGAGGGATGAGTATCTTGCGCGGCAGGAGAGGCTGGATGAGGAGGCGGCTGACTCGGTGAGACGGTCGACTGCGCAGTCGAGCAGGAGGACGGCGTCGAGGGCGAGTCGACTTGCTCCGCCGCCTGCAGCGTCTGAGCGGGGTGCGGGGTCGACAAGGTTGTCGATTGATTCGCGCAGGGGTGGCGGGCTGAGGTCGGCTGACTTGCTCTCTCCCGATTCGGCGTCGGGACGCGGGTCGCTGGACAGCAGGCGCAGGGTGAGCAACGTGCGGTCGCAGGCGGATATGCACAATGTGTCTCGCGCGCAGAAGGGTCGCTCGACGGCGCGCAGTGCGTTGGCTTCTGCTGCGACTCCAATGGGTGTTGATGCGGAGGAGGAGGAAGATGGAGAGTATCCTCCTCCGAGGCGCTCGATGCAGATTCACAGTGCTAGTCCGGGTGGGCCCAGGCCTCCGCGTAGCCGCATTATGTCCGAGCACGACTATCCGGACATGGACGATCTCGTGCCTCCGACGCGCGACTGGGATGGTGGTTCCGTCTACTCGCGCAGCAGCGTTGATAGGCGACGTGCTCCTGCTGCGCCGGGCTCGCCTGGATCTCAGCGCCGAGGGATGTTTGCGGGCCCTCCGCCGCAGCCTGCTTCGCCTAGCGGGTCGCAGAAAAAGTCGCCTTTCGGACTGTTCTCCAACCGCTCTACTCCTTCTTTGCACCGTTCGCCTGCGCCCGAAGATGCGGATTTCGAGTGGGGTAAGAAGGGTAGAAAGAAGCGACAGCAGAGGGAGTGGCATTCGACTACGCCCAGCGACTACCCCGAAAAGAGCCAGTGGGATGCCGATGACGTGGGGACTAATAAGAAGGGTGGATTCTTGAGTCGCGTGTTTGGCCGCAAGAAGTAGCGTTGTTGCCGCATCACAGATCAGACGGACTCAAGACGGAAAATGGAATCTCTCGATGGAATGGAACTCATTGTTTGCATGAAATGGACAACTTGCGTTTTGTAAATGTTCTCGAGGGTGTGTGCTCTGTGTGCTGTGTGCAATGTCCAGTGTACAGTCTAACTTAGCCAGCAATGCCGACTGTAAAGATGCGGAAGTCATCGGCGCCACGCCAGTCAAATGCGACGATGGCTGCGTCTCCTGCGAGCTCTGGCAACATGGCGTGTGGCGTCGATGCATGTCCCGACGATGCCTGCGAAAGGGGAAGGACAAGCGACTGGGCGCCGCAGCTGTGCAGATCCAAGTCAATCGGATTGAGAGTGAGCAAAGGTGCGCAGAGATATTCCAGCTCCTGGCTAATGGCACTTGTCACATGAGGGTCGCGAGTTGCTGGACGTGCTGCTGCGTGATTCGAAGGATAGGCGAATGCTGCTGCACCACGCGATCCGCCTGCGTCAGTTGCGTCTTCCTCGTCGTCGAATCCTTGCCTCATCTCTGTTCGGGTCCCTTCTGCAGCGGCACCGTCCGCACGCCCGTACTCTGTGTCCGGCGAAAGCGGTAGGAGCTCGAGCTCGCTCTGTGGCAAGACGTCAAAGTTGATCTCGGCGGGCATCTTGAAGGTGACTTTCCTCGACTCGATGCGACTCGCCAGGAATGCGACACACGTCACGCCGACATGCAGCACGAGTCTTTCAGCCTTGCGACGAGCGTCGAACGCAGATGCTCCGGCGTTGGCCTGATTGGCGCGCATGTCCTCGAGGGAGAGTGTGCTGGACTGCTGCTTCAGGTGACTCAAGGGCGTGGTGCCCCTGGAACCCGCACGCTCGATGCCGAGCACTCGTGCCCAGCCAGACACAGCATTAGGCGTGTCAGACCACTGCATCACGGCAAGAGGTGCCGCTTGAGCCAGATCTGCAGCCAACGGGAGTGGAAGAATGTGTGTCAAGGCACCTCGGGATGCGAGAGCCAGTTTAGCAGAGACGAGCTCGGCTGGAGGGAGCGAGAAGGAACGATTGGGTGTTCTCGGGTGGACATTTGTGTGCACTGTTCTGTTGCTGGCTTGTGGGAGAGGGCCAGGATCTGTAAGCTGATATCTTGCTGTTCGCTCGCGTGTATCTACCAGTCCGGGATCGTCGTCACTGTCGCTGCTGCTTTCGGCCTGCAGCTGTTCGTGGTACAGGGAGGTTTGTTCAGACAGATGCAACCTCGAGATGCGTCGATCGAAGGACGCATTCTGTGGGGCCGGCACCCTTGGAAGAGCTTTGTCCACCGATGCAGGCAAAGAAGCGTTCCAGCCTTTGGCCATGGAAACACCCATGGGCGAAGGACGAAGCATCTCCTGGCCGTTTGACAATACATGCTTTTGAGCCTCGTGACCTTGCTCATCTGCCTCGGACCACTGCCGGACATAGATGCGCGCTTCGATGGCGGAAAAGCCAACCCAGTTGTGCTTGGTTGACTTTTTATCGAGTACAGCATCTCTGAAGCGCTGCTCCATAGATCCGGCTCGAGAGTGTCCGGAAACGCCGCCTGGCATCTGGCGCTCTGCGGGGGTACCGCCATCACCGACCATACTCAAGGGTCGAGAGCGATCATGGCTGCTTGGATGCTCTGCTTGACCTGTTGAGCCACGAGTCTGAAGCGACAATTGAGTCGGCAGGGCGTTGTCAGCGGGGTCAGCGGCGGCGCCCAGGAGTTGAGCTAGAGGCTTGAGTTCCATCTCGCGGACGTGAGAATCCCTGAGGCGTACAAGCACCGCCCTTCGACCGAAGCTGAGAAGGAGGCAAAGGTCGGCCATGTGCCAGGACGCTGGAGCAGCGTTTCCACGAGGCGCATTGACAGGGCTCGATGCACCGCTCGCCCAGCCTTGTTCTCGATAGGAGCCCTTCTTAGACGTGAGAAGGGGACCATCAGCAGATGCTACTTTGAGCTTAGTGGGAATCGTACTGGCTTGTAACGGGCCGAGATTGGTGAAGGGATTCGTCTCGTCGGACACAGCTGCAGGAGCAAAGGCGACGGCCTTGATGTGGAAGGGCGCGTAGAACTCCTTGACATACGACCAAGTCCTTGATGCACCGTTTCTGGGCATAGCGGCCTCGTACACGATGACGCTGCGAGGATAGGTCATGGCAAGATACCACGTGCCTGATGCTTTGGTGTCCTTGCCCGCCTCGTGTACCGAGAAGAACAAGACACCTTTGGACGTGGCTTGCAAACCTGTGTCGCGGTCTTTGCCCTTTCCCCCGGCTTGTCTGGTTGCCGAAAAGGATTGGATGAGGTCATCGGCGAACAGCGAGGTGAACGAGGTATTGTTGCCATGGGTTGCGGCGGTAGTACGGGGTGGTGGCAGGATGAGAACTGAGCTCGAGGCCAAGCTTATGGCGGCTTCGTGCGCAGGATCCAACTGACGCTTGGTGGAAGCGGGCGATGACTGCGGAGAGCTAGCTTTGCGCTCTTGAGACGGGATTCGGGTCGGCCTGAATCGAGTTTCTCGCTCGCGTCGTCCTTCACCGACACCGCGGCTGGAAAAAGTCGGAACAGATTGCTGAGATTGTGACGCTGACATCGCAGCCGTTGGTCGAGGTAGAGGCTGCACGCTTGACGAGAGGAAGTCACTAGAGGCGCTGCGTTGGTGCTGCACTGCTCTGGCGTCTGGTCTGCCTTTCTGCCTTGAGAAAGTCTTCTTGAACATGGCACCGAGTCCCGCGCGCTTGTCTGCAGCAGCCGCGGCTGATGCTGCGAGATCGATGGGAATTTGTGCATCGTGCCTGTCGAGTGCGTAGACGAGGAGCTCTCTGATGGCCTGCAGATGCCACATCCTTACAGCTCCAGTACCGCCGGGAGGAACTGCACGACCAGGACCTCCTCCGGCTGTGGAGCCGAAGTTGGCTGCAGCAACACCTTCATTGCCATCTGGGATGCCATAACTATTGTGGCTGGAGCTGGATGAGCTAGAGGCAAATGTGGCCGAGGCTGCTACGCTCTCCAAGACCGAGTTGGCGTGGGCACTGAGTTGCACGAGGGAGGATGCGAGGAAGCTATCCTTGGCGGAAGAAGGACATGTGAGAGCGAGCAAGACACCTGAACTCGACATCTTATCGGGCTGCGAGGTGTGCGCGATGGTGGTGCCAGCTGTGTGTCGTGGTTGGGATGCCAAGATGCACATCTGATAGACGGCCAGGCCGGTCCAAATCGGGATGCATCGAACATTGTCGTTCCACTGGTGGGAAGGGTGGTGCGGGCTGGATGTTGAAGAGGCTGCCGCACCGCTTGGCATGGAAGCTCGAGAAGATCGAAACTGAATGGCAAAAAGGCCTTGGGCTGTGCCCACGAGAAGCACTTGCCTCCTAGGATCATTATCGAGTTTGGGGAGATACGCGGGCGAGGGTATCTCGACAAGAATGCTACACAGCGGTTGTGCAGAGAGGTGTGGTATGAAGCGAGAGCCAAAGTGGTTCACATGAAGTGAAGGCGCCGACGTAGTGCTAGGAGCTGTTTGCGATTGTTGTGATGCCGACGACGAGATCTCATCGTTGATGGCATCGGGATCGTTTACCCAAGCACCCCAGCTCTTCTTCCTGTTTGGTGTCTCTGCTGTGTTGTGAGTTTGCAAATGTTGAGCTTGTTGTTGCTGGCTCTCGAGCTGAGCATAATGGCGCTCCAAGGCACGCTTTTCGAGCCATGTACCCCATCGTGGAAAGCGGGAAGCAAAGAGGCGAGGTGGTTGAGCCGTTGGTGACCAAGCCGAGCTTGGTTGTGCCTGATCATCCGCCGAAGCGTGAAACTGTTGATCGAAGTAGGATGCGGAACCACCTTCTTGAAGCGAGTTGTGCAATGCTGGAGGTGTAGGAGGGAACTGATGCGAGTCGTAGCGAGGTGGTAGTTCGTTGGCCGAGCCCTCGAGCGCTGGATCGACAGACCAAGAGAAGGATGCCGCGTGAGGATGCAGCATCCCGCTGTGATGCGCCGATGAATTCGCCTGTGGATCTCGAGTTGACGAGGTTGCGTGGTGAGGCTGTTGCCCGTCATCACCGCAAGGCTGACCAGCCGATTGGATGGCGACCATATCACGTATATGGCAGTGCTCAGTTGACTATGCACCGACGTCGCGACGTATTTGTGATTTTGGGGACATTGTAGCTCAACAAGATTGATTGCCTGTCGGATGAGCCGGTGTTTGCTCTGTAAGCAAGGAAAGCAAGCGTGTGATGGTGAGCGAGGTGACGAGAGAAAGGTGTAGAGAATGGTCAAATGCACAAATTCAACCGAGTGTGCACCGTGCCCCCAATTTCCTTACTCCACAAGCACCGCCCCCCACACCTCGTCAGAAGTTGTTCTTCTGGCTACCTCAAGTCAAACAATGACCAAGTACGATTAGTTGACTTTGCCTCAAGTGGACGGCACAGCTCCGCCTCGAGTCTTGGTAGCCATAGAAGTCAAGACTGTTGGCGTGGCTCAGATGCAACCAGACCACGTCAAAAAAGCACCATGTGGTAGAGAGTGCAAGGATGTGGTATGTGTTGCAAGGTACAAATACATAGTTAGGCGCAAGAAGGCGATGTAGACGTTCTGTCTGTCCACTCAAAGCAGGGTTCAAAAGTTGAGACGCATATGCAAGGCATCTTCACCATCAGCGTAGTAACCCTTCTCTACGCCATGCACCCCAAAGCCGAGCGTGTCGCGATACAGGCCGATGGCAGCTCGGTTTGTCTGTCTGACATGCAGCGACACGAACTTTGCACCAAACACATCTCGCATGGCTTCCTCTGTAGCATTGTTGTCGCGAGGTGAGGTGGGGCAAGAAGCGAATCGGAAGAGAATGTGTGCAATCGTCAGTGGAGTGCTCGGTTGTCATCAAAGATTAAAGGCACTTACGACTTTGCTTCATGAGCTTGTTGGCAAGACCCAGTCGACGATACGAGCGGAGAACGCTGATACTTGTGACGTGTCCATGAGGGATACCATCGGCTGGCTCCTCCTCCATCTTGCCTAGAATGTATCCGACGATTCTCCCCTTTTCATCCTCGGCAACATACGACAGCTGTGGCCAGGTGAGCGCATGGTAGAGGTAGTATCGCAATGTGTAATTCTCGGGCAGATTGTGCAGGTTGCAATTCTGCATGCCCAGCAGGTCATCGATCTGTTGCAGTGAACATGTGCGAGTATGATTGGTAGAAGTCTCTCGTCAGCCAACTTGTAGTGCAACCAACTTTGCTGATGCATGCCGTGAATACCTACGGTCGCTTCGCGAATATTCATGCTGGCGGACGGGGAGTCAGGCCTTGATGCAAGATGTTGATGCTCACGTCAAGATTGGATGCAAGCGGGATGAGGTCGAAAGAAGCAATCAAGCCGAGCAAGCAACTTCTTGACTCTTCTCAAGTGGACCCTCACCATACTTCGCCTCTCTCCACGTGACTGAACCGCTTGGCTTCCCGATCTTTTGATTCGCTGACCCCGATCTTTTCCCCATCGGTGTTAGGAGCAAGTGCAGGTTTGTTGTCATGGGACAACCCCACCATCTTGAGCAGCCCACATGGTATCAAGTCAGTTTTTCTTCCGGCAACAGCAGCGGCAACAAGGATCCTCAAGGTGGACTCTCTCGAGACTCAAAGCATACGCACAACTTCGCCTCACTTTCTGTTGAGGTGCAGCAACACAACGAAATTGCTGCTTTGTTTGGTTCTGGACTTTGCCCGACTGCTGACTGGCGGCGTGTGCTCTCTTTATTTTGTTTCGATTTTCGACGTCACAGCAAGCAGGCTGTACAGTACAGACACACGCACCTGACGTGACAAAAGAGAGAGAGAAAGACCCACGACATCCCAAATCTACGCTCTTCTGCCCGCTTGGCTTGGCTGCTGCCTCCACGCCCCACGCACGCACGTCTCGCAGTTGAATTGCCAAGCAAATCACCGCTGCTTCTTCTTGCCGTTCCTTCCTCTGCGCCTTCTACCACCATCTACTCTTTCTCACAACACACATACACACAAAAGAGCTTTTTTTGCTTATATCCAGCCCCTTTACTTCCGCACCGCACCTTTACAACCAGGTCTAGCCCAACTCTGGCTCTCTGCTCTGGTTCGACTCTTGTGCCGGACTCCGCCCAAAGCGTCTGCTGACAGAGTGTTTCTCGCGAACGAATGTTTCGCAAACACGACAAAGACACCACCAAGGGAAGCAAGAAGGTTACAAAGGCAAAGGCACCAATGACCGACGCCGCAAAAGGCGGCCGCCCAGGCAACCTCGACGCCCCGCAACAGGAAGCGCTCGACAAGTTCCGCTCCACCATCCAGCAAAAGGGCATCTTCAACCCGGAACGACATGACGATGCTTGCTTGTGCCGCTTCCTCCGTGCTCGCAAATGGGATCTCGTAGCCGCCGAAGCCATGTTCACAGAGGCCGAAAAGTGGAGAACCGAGTTCAAGGTCGATGAGCTCTACCACTCGTTCGAATACCCTGAAAAGGAAGAGGTCGATCAATATTACCCGCAGTACTACCATAAGACCGACAAGGACGGTCGTCCAATTTACATTGAACAGCTCGGCAAGCTTGATATCAAGGCCCTCTACCAAGTGTACGCATCAGCGCATCGACGCAGTGGAGCAATGGCTCACTACCCGCGCTTACCCCCTCTGTCGCCCAGACGCTTCTCCCATCATTGATCTCCTTTTTTACTGACTTTGCTCTACCCTTGCCCCTTGTCCTCTTGGCATTTCCGTTGTTGCTATCATCATCGCCTAGAACCACGCCCGAACGTCAGATCCAGAAGCTTGTCGTCGAATACGAAAAGTTCCAGCGAGAGCGTCTCCCCGTCTGCTCAACCACCAAGGGAGAGCTCGTCGAGACCTCGTGCACCATCATGGACCTCAAGAACGTCGGCGTCTCCCAGTTCTGGAAGGTCTCGGGCTACGTGCAACAAGCCTCCAATATTGGTCAGCACTACTACCCCGAGACCATGGGCAAGTTCTACATCATCAACGCTCCCTACATCTTCACCACCGTCTGGTCCGTCATCAAGGGCTGGCTCGACCCCGTCACCGTCGAAAAGATCAAGATCCTCGGCCACAAGTACAAAGACGACCTTCTCCAACAGATCCCCGCCGAGAACCTCCCCGTCGAGCTCGGAGGAACGTGCGCTTGCTCCAACGGCTGCTCGCTCTCGGATGCTGGCCCCTGGAACACGGATGAAGGCCGCCAGATCATCGAAAAGGTGCGCGCCGAAGAGAAGTCAAAGAGAGAACAGCACGAAAAGGATGGTTCCGCTGTCGCTGCTGCCCCCGCCGCTGCCCCCGTTGCCGAACAGAACGGCTCGACAACCGCGTAAACTGTGGACCAGCACCTCATTTCCCCACCCGCTCGCATTCGACGAGTGCTGACCCTCGACCTACCCGTCCAAACATTGTATTCAGCCGTTAGTCTGCTTTCGTCACCCAGCTGCTCCTCTCCCTCGAGCGGCGAAATAGATCCATTCATGCTCAGCCTGCGATCATTCATTCAGAACCGCACTGTTCAGATGTGCGCACGTTTCCAGTTCGAGTTCGAGTCGAGTTCGTGCTCGAGCTCAGCCTGGTGCACACGCGGATATGTACGCAGCCGGAGTACGCTGAGACATATCAGCACGACGCGACTGACTCCATAGCTCAGTTGGTTAGAGCGTAGCACTGTTAATGCTGAGGTCGGCGGTTCGAGCCCGCCTGGGGTCGCGTTCCTTTTACGTTTTTTATCCTTGTTCATGAGGCTGTGACTTTGCAAAAATGCGTATTGATGAAGTTACTTTTTGCCGGCAGACTGATGACAGAAAACCTCATTTGCCAGACGTGCCTCATTGCTCGGTACTGTAAATCACGCACATCACTCTCGCTCTCGAACGATTCGCGTAACATCCATCGGTCTCCTTTTGCGAATCAAAACGAATGTTCATCTGCTTTCTGCCGACTGCGGACGTCCTCTATTTCGAGACGGGGCCATCTGGATCAGCGGCGCTGGAAATATGAGACTGCGAAGCATTGCTGTTGCCCGTACTTGGTGGGCCCGATGGCGGCACGAACGGACCAAGGATGGGCGAAGCGTCCGAGTCGGAGCGGTTGCTGTTGCTGTCCGAATGCGAGTGTAAGTGCGGAGGCGAGGAGCGAGCTGGACCTGTGTTGCTCTGTAGCCTCTGCAGCGGGCTATCCTTGGCGCTTAGCAGGTGAGGGACGATGGCAGCATCTTGGGGCAATGTCTCCGCTGCTGGTGGTTGCTGCTCGTTGTCCGTTAGTGATGTGGATGCTGGCGCTTGCGATGGTGACTCAGCTGCTGGATAAGAATGGGCCCCTTCAATCTGGGAATCAAGCGGCCGCGTTTGCACCACAGGGCTGCTCTGCGATGATGGCAGCTGGCTAGGTGCATCGCTGCTGCGTGTGGAGACGGGACCCTGCATGAGGTACCTCTGGCGGTCGTGAGGAGCCAGTTGCGGTCGATGAGGGTTGCGCTCAGTCCACACGAGTCCGCTTGTGAAATCGTCCGATGCACCGATACCGCTGTCTTTGCTGAAGGCGAGCGTCTTCTGGTCGGTGGCCATGGCCATGCTCCCGCCGAACCCGAGCGGTTGTGGGGGTATGATCTGGATCGAGTCGCGATTGAGCGGTGAGTGGGGCAAGTACGATTCGCGCCGGCTGGAGGCAGACATGTACGACAGTTGCGACGCCGAGGGTGATCTGAGATAGGAACGTTTGAGCGTCATGGTTGACGAGGAGCTCGAAATCGTAGACGCGCCTCGATAGTGAGGAGCTTCATAGATCTCTGAGGGTGTCGATAGCATGACCGAATCGATGGCGCGCACGGAAGGCGAAGGCATTTCGCTGGTGGATGTGGACGCGAGACCGTCTGCCTGTGGCCATGTCGAGGTGGACGGAGTGGATACGTTGAGGTGATCGGTGGAGCTGGCGCTTCCCTTGATGTAGCTAGAGGCGGGCATATCCACGACGGCTGACATAACAACCCCTCCATGGTATGCGGTGGGCGGCTGGGTGATGGGAGGTAGTTGTTCTGGGCGATGCATGCAATGCCACAGCTTGCGATATGTCTTGTAGGCCACAAAGATGAGGGCGATGCCTCCAAAGATGGAGGCCACCACGATTGCAGCAGTATTTGGTTGTGACATGTCGAAGGCGTTGGGCGAGACTCTCGAAGATGATTTGCGTGGGAGAGAGAGCCATTCAAGCCGACAATAGTGTAGTGATCATGTTGAAGCCGTGAACGTCGATGTCGGGAACAATAGCGTGGTGTGCGTGGATGTCGCCCCCAATGGATGGCAGGCAATGACGATGATACGAAACAAGCACAAGCAAGGCTACCTTGCGCCCCCGGGACGCAAGAAGCCACAAGTCGAGGGGCAGGGAATGGAAGCGGAAATGATTGTAGAAGCAAGGTCGGAAGGAATGGTGACAGGGTCGGAGCAGGCTGAGCGGGAGGTTAAGCAGATGACGGGCAGAGAAAAGGGTTGAGCGCAATCGGGAAAGCGGCTCAGGGACAAGACAAGGCAGGTCATTCAAGCGGGGTGTAGGTCTTGTCGAGAAATTTGGACAAAGGCCGGCCGGCGATGATGGCCAAGAAAGGGTGGAATCTCTGTTGGAACGTTTTCGTCGTCGGAGTAGCTACGGAACACCAGAAAGCAGTCAGAGAGGCCCGACAAGGGCGGGACCGTCCAAAGAGTAATACAGTAATCCTTTTGGCTTTGAGGGTCGACCAACCTGAGGTCTCGAGGATCAAGCGAGGTGTCTCGATAATGGACTTGAATCAGTTCGTGGCTCGATTCCGGACAGCCATTGCACGCAAGCAAGCAAGCCTCTCGATCATCACCGGCACGCAGACACTCGCATGTAAATGCAAGCACATGCCTCAGAAAAGAATTATCCACAGAGGTGAGTCGAGTCGGAGCCTGCATTTCGAGATCGCCAAGATGCAACTGAGGCTACTGGGCCTGAGGACTCTTCCGACCGCCATCCAATGTTGGGCCACCACCACATTGTGGCCCTGCATGGCGCGCTGCAAGCTGATTAGTCAAGCGAGGTAGGCGACGACTAGAGCGGGCGGGCCGAAGCTGTCACCAACTGAGAGAGCCTCTGGGTCGATCTGCAGAGGCAGACTGACATCATGTTGGTCTCGCTTTTTCCCCTTCTGTGAGGAGAAAAGTGAATTCTGTGGATCGCGGTTCAAACCGCTTTGGCGATTTGATCTGAATCGCTTAACACTCTAGCGAGGCAGTCCCGACGCGCGAATAATGTCTGAGCGAACAATGGCTGCTGCCGATGGTCCATGGAGCTGTCTCGTCGTGCTTTTTTTTGGCCTGCATCGACGAACGCGCCGTTGCGGAATTTCAAAGCCGACGACCAAAAATACATCTTTGTTAGACCTTTCAGATTGGATTTTCGACCTCAGGGTCCAGTAGTTTCTTCCTGCCGACAAACCGAGCATAAAGATTGGGTCACGGATCGACGTC
Source organism: Sporisorium exsertum (assembly GCA_928724755.1). Lineage (NCBI taxonomy): Eukaryota > Fungi > Basidiomycota > Ustilaginomycetes > Ustilaginales > Ustilaginaceae > Sporisorium > Sporisorium exsertum. The sequence continues at coordinate 1,605,536 of CAKMXK010000016.1, read as the reverse complement.
GTGCACTTGATCTTCCTCTCCACAACCACACGTTGTGCTACTGCTACAGGACGGAGCTTGCATGTCGAACGAGCCAGATTTCGTCCCGAGTCGCAATCTTCGAAACTTGAGGACGCTCGACTTGACCTCGTCCGAATGCTTGGCTAGTGTCCACGACAACCTCGACAGCCTGGCTCGCCTGCTTGGCGCCAGCGGTGGACAGATCATACACGCTCCTCCACAGATCAAGACGGATCACACCGAATCCTTCACTGCTTCCGAACCGGCAGTCGAACATCCACCAAGGCAGATCGATTCCTTCGAGACCAGCTACGTCACAAGATGGCTCTCCCGGCTCATTTCAGAGTTTACCTTGACTTGTCCCGATGACGAGGCTGCAGCACTGCAGGCAGAGCGCCTCTCGGAACGGTGCGCTGCGCTCCTTGCGCTCGCAGCTGGTCGAATGGCTGCAGGTGCTTCTGTTCAGGATCACATCTTTCAGCTCGACAACGACGCCAAACGTGTGGTCAAACTAAGGGATGCGGCGCTCGTTCACGACTCTCTCGGAACTCATACGTGGGGCGCCGCTCCCATCCTCTCGCAGCTCCTCTTGCCCTTGCGAACAAGTGTCCATCGTGAGCTCAAGGTTCTCGAGCTCGGCGCCGGCACTGGTCTCGTCGGTCTCGCCATTGCGTCGTGGTCGCGAGACCATCGCACCACGCACAAAACGCAGATCTTCTGCACCGACCATCACCCCACGGTGCTCGAAAATTTGGCGCACAACATTATGCTCAATGGCTGGGCTTCTGATGCACAGCAAGTTCAAGGGGAAAAGGTATCGGTCATAGCCCACTGTCTTGATTGGCAGAGCGTGCATCGAAAGCAACAGGGACAGAGCCTCGATATGACTCAGGAGCTGACCTCGCAGACCCTGCCTAACCTTATTTCGACCTCAAGCGATTCCAGCTGGACCAGGCCTCTCGACATCGATGTCGTCTCGAACACTTTTGACATGCTCGTTGCAGCAGGTACGTCCAGTCGACCTGACTCCACCGTCCACGAGTTTCCACATCGACTAACGACTGTACGTTTCTGCTTTGCATTCTACAGACTGTGTCTACGATCCTGTCCATCCCTTCTGGATTCGATCTGTCGCTGAAAAGCTGCTCAAAAGACCGAATCGCTGTGACGAGGACCAGCCGCTGCTGCACATCATGGTGCCGCTGAGGCCGACGCATCAGCAAGAGATGCAAGCCGTCTACCAGGCTTTCCAAGCACAACAAGCGTCCGATGGCCCTCAGTTGACCATCCTCTTGGAGCAAGATTACCACGGCTACGAGAATTTCGGAGCTTGCAATGCGGTCGTCCAATCGGATGATGTCGCCCAAAGTCAGCCTGAAGGTGGACTTGCCAGGACCTATAGATGGTTCCGCATTGGCTGGCAGAGCCTCTCGCAGAAGGCGTTGTGAACATTGATCAGATCTTCCCCGATGGCGGTGCCGATTCAGACTGAGCTCTTTCAATGGTCGAGTGTGCGACCAGAATGAAGCGCGCCTTCATGCATGTATACAGTACTGTACTGTACAGTACTGTACGAGAGACGGAGAACTCTGCCTCGGAACCTAATCGGGCTAAATGTGTGTCTCGCTGCAGCAGCATTGGCAAGGCGACAAACGACACACCGCTCAAACCCCATGGCACTCTGCGTTTGTGCACCCTGCGAAAAACCCAGACCAGACAATGGAAACTGGAACTGAGTCACTCGAACATGGTGCAGAGCAAGGAGCCTTCGCCTTTTCGTCTTTCGGCGGTGACAGCCGAGCATGCAGAATCTCGTCCAACCGGTCTCAACGGCGACTCAACTCACTAAATTAACTTAGCTCGCGTCAAGTTTGCCTCTGGTCCAAGCAAAGCAGTGGGCCGCCGCGTAGATCATTTTCGTTCCCAGAGTCTCGTCCTGCGTGTTCGGCCAAAGCAAGGCTGTGCCAAGTTGAAAATTTTCGAGCGTGGTTTTTTTCTTTTCTTTTTTTTTTTTTTTTCTCCCCTCGCTCTGGATTGGCGGCGGTCCAAGCTCTGATCTACTTGCTGTAGCGAGCATGCTCGGGCTTTACTGGGCACTTTGACCTTCGCTCGTCTTCGTTTCGGTCGCAGGCTGGCTGCACAAACTCGAGCAACATCAGCCTCGCGGCAAACCCCCCGTTTCACTTCCTCCCACCACCACCGTCTCTCTCTGTGCCTCGCTCTCTGGCTCCCGCACTCTTTTTGACCGTAAGTGTGCCCGCCTTGCTTCACTCTGCGTCTCCGTCCTGCCTCTGCTCTTTCCACGCTGTTTTGCCCCACCCGTGCCTCTCGCTCCCTCTTCTCCCTTCACCTCACACTCCCTTCGGCCTACTGCCACCTTGCCCTGCGTCAGCAAGGTGTGACGGCCTCAGCAGGTGTGGCTGGTCGCTGTCGAGCTGCATTCATATCCACTTGGTGGCTGCCGCACTCGCATCCGCTTTTGAGAAACTTCATCTGCCTCCGAGTTTTGTCTGTTGTCTGCGTTCATTCGCTGGGTCATCGCACTTTTCCCCTCTTCCCCCCTTTTTCGCACACACAAAGGAGCGGTGCTTGACGCTTGCATTCTGCCTCAGTACTACATCACACACCAACATTTAGCTCCTTCGGCCGTTCTGCCCTTTCCCTCGCCTCCGTCCCCTTCTCCCTTCTACAGTCACACACAGTTCGAGAGCATTCACGACCCACCGAAAGCCTCGCCTTCATCGTTTCCTTCGTCGTCGGTAAGTGCCTTGCGTGGATTCTTACTTCCGAAGCCTCGTGTCTGTTCCCTCTGTGCTCGGCCTCTGTCGCCGACGCAGCCACCTTGCCACACTGTCACCCTGTCTCCTTTCATGTTGGTCGTTGTCGTAACCGGCGCGGGCTACTGGTCTACTCGCCGTCTGCCCTGGGCTACCTGCCCTTTGCCACTGTCCCTCTTCTCCCCCTCAATTCATGGGCTCGCCATGTGGCTCACTGCTGCACATCTTCCAGGCTCTTGACTTGGGCAGCTGTGATACCTGTCTCAGGCGCTCGTGGCTGGATGCTGCTGTGGCCGTGCTCGTTCCGCGTGCCATCACTGCCCCCTTGTCACCGTGAGAGACTCCCTCGAATCCCCTCGCCTGCACTTCATCTCTCTTTGTTCCTTCCCGTCCAAGGCAATGCAGAACGCAGCCGCCTATGTCCGAGACCTTGGCAGATCTTCATTCGGACAGGAAATGCCCCGGATCGACGTGCCACGCGCGTTCGTTGACAGCACAAGCTACGCTGCATCATCAGCAGATGGATGGATGGATTCGTATTGCGCTGTCTCCGTCGCGACCCGGGCTTAGCCACTCCCTTATCTTGATCTAACACCATTCGCACTGTTTTGCGATCGCGTTGATCGATCGAGATAGGTGCAGACCGGCGAGTCCGATCAGGCCAAAATCTCCAAAAGCTTGTCCGTCGCGTCTGGGATTTTTCCCCCATCCATCCAGCCTGCGCCTCCCAACACGCCACGCCGCGACGTGCATCCATCCACTTCTCCTCCACACACTCTCTCTCTTTTCCCCTCCATTGGCCCGTCCACTTTCTCTTCTTCTTGTTCACATCGACCTCGTCTTCTGACTTGGCTCGCCTCCATTTGCCTTGTCATCGATCCAGTGGCTGTTGACTCCCTCCAGCCACCTGACTCGATAAGCTCGCTCTCGCGCTCGTCGTCGCCATCCCCTTCACTTCAGACGCGTTGTAAGTGAGATCCGTCTCCCAAAGACGCGTTTCCCAGACGCCACACAAACCACACCTTCGGCTCATCTCATCCGCTGACAGCCTATCTCGACGCCCTTCATTTGGCCTTGGTCTCCTTCCGCTCGTCCCGGTTTCGTCGATTCAAAGTTGTGCATTGAAGTGATACGCGACGCTTACGCGCGACGAGAGACCCCCCTTTCTGACGTGCTGATATTCCATGAACTCGCAGCACCTCGTATCGCCGCAAGAAGCGGCCGCTCAAGCCCAGGCCCGAAGGATGCAACCATCTGACGCACTCGGCCACCATAGTCATCATCATCACGGTCACTCAGGCTCCGACGACGTTTCAGGAGGTCAATACTTTAACCCAGCAGCTATGGTAAGTTTGCAACCCCTGCTTTCACGCTTTCATCGTCGTCAATTTCCAGCACACAAGCGCGCGTCGCGTCCTCAGTTCTCTGAATTTGGCTGCTGATCACCATCAACCTCTTCTTCCCACCACCACAGCACTCGCGCAACATCGGTATGGACAGCGGTAACCAACAGTCTCACTACGGTGGCATGCAACTGCCACCCCTTGGCGCCGGCCAGAGCAATGGCGGCCACGGAAGCATGGGCCACCACGCTTACGGCTACGGTCAGTCGCACGCCATGCCTTCCCAGCTGTCGTACCCTCAGCACTCGCCCAACCCCTCGCACGCTCACATCTCGGGTGGGCAAAACACCGGTCCTATGTCCATGTACGGCTACGGCGTCCACCACTCTTCGCCCCAGCAGCACTACTCGCACGTCCCTGGCCAGGCCGCTCACGGCGGCATGGGCGGCATGGTCGCTGGCGCAGGCTCCAACCCCATGATGGGCGCTCCCGGCGGAGGCTCTTCGGGAGGCGACTTTGGCAACCATGGTTTCGGTCAGCAGTCGCATTACCACCAGTACTTCCAGCCCCAGAGCCTTCAGAGCATCTCGCCTAGCCAGGCGGGTGCTCCTCCCTCGGCCGGCGCTACCGCTGCGCCCGCTGCTACCAACGCGGGCGCTCAGGCCACCACAAAAAGTGGCAAGCCTGCCAAGACGCCCAAGGCTCCCAAGGCGCCCAAGGTCGACAAGAAGGCCGCCGCCGCAGCCGCAGCCGCTGCTGCTGCCGCTGCCCCCGCTAAGCCTGCGCCCAAGGGCAAGGCTGGCAAGAAGGGTGCTAGCGCCGACGCGCCCAAGGCCAAGTCCAAGGCTCACCCCTACGCCCCGCCCGAGCCTGCTGCTACCGAGGCCAAGCCAGCCAAAAAGCAGAAGAAGAGCGAGGACCCACCCAAGCCGTCTACGCTCAAGTCACGTCTTAAGCCGCCCAAGCAGGCTCCCTCGGCGTGGCAGATCTTCTTCACCGAGGAGCTCCAAAAGATCAAGGCACAAAGTCCCGACGAGCGCCTCAATGTCGCGCACGTGGCCAAGGACGCCGGTCAACGCTATGCGGCTCTTCCCGAATCCAAGAAGCAGGAGTTCCACCGCCGCAGTCTCGAAGCCAAGGAGCAGTGGGAGCAGGAGATGGCCGAATGGAAGGCCAAGCTCACGCCTGAGGACATTCGCCAGGAGAACCTCTATCGCTCCGCCCAGAGGAAAGCCGGCAAGTCGAGGAAGGGTAACCTCAAGGACCCCAATGCTCCCAAGAAGCCCCTCTCGGCGTACTTCTTGTTCCTCCGTGCTATCCGTGCCGACCCCAACATGACGCAAGCCGTCTTCGAGGGTGAGCAGGAGACCACCAAGCAGAGTGTTCTGGCTGCCGCTAAATGGCGTAGTCTCACCGAGGCCGAGAAGCAGCCCTACCTCGACCGCGCCGAGGCCGACAAGGCTCGCTACGAGCGTCTGCGTCGCGAATACGAGAGCAGCAACGGTCTGGAATCTTGAAGCGGCCTTCTTCTGCGTTCTTCTCGATCTTCCAACGCCAAGTCTTGCGCGCAGCTCCCCTGTCACGATCAGGGCAGCAGTGTTCGTGACCCGGACTTTCGGCAGAGCTGATTTTTGATGTTGCCTATACCACGCCTTTCTGGTTTTTGTAATGATGTTGTAGCTGTTCCTCACGCGCAGCTCCCGCTAGCTTCCGCCCTAGCGATTGTTTCCTTCTCGTGCGCATTCTCCAGACGTTCCTTGTCTGTCTCTCTCACTCATTTGTCTTGGCCGCATCGCGCGTCCTGGTATGTTCCCCATCTTGCGCATCCTAGCCGCCTCGCACCCAGTTGATGTGTTCATGTATTTTTTCCCCTTTCTCATTCAATGTCTCGTTCTGGACTCGTGCCATCGTGTCTGTTTGAGAGGCTCTTGGCGTGATGTTTGCAGCTGATGAGTGCGAACAGAATGACAAGATAAGATTCGTGACCTGCTCTCGGTCTCGCCGACGAGATCTACAGTCGAGATCTCGAGATGTGAGCAAATCATGTAGACAAAGAGTGCAAGTCAACATACACATCGTCTGTTGATGGCACTGTGTGAACTTGAGAATGTGGATGTGAATGCTCGGTGCCGTCCACTGCTAGCGTGGCTTCCTGCAAGTTGAAAAAGAGACGAGCGGCCCGTCATGAATAAGCGAAACGGACCACCATGATGGAAGTATTATCTGTGCTGAACTCGTTGAGCGCATATGTCAGTAGATCCTGCGAGGCGACTTGCGGGTCTTGCACGTTTCGCACCAGGTCGACGGCTTCCTGGTCTTCGACCACGTCCCAAAGCTTTGTGAGGAAGAGAGGAGCAAGAGTTAGCTCCCAAGTTGCAGTGTGTGCAGACGAACGTGGGGACGAGGGCACTTACTCCATCGCACGCAATAATGAGGAAGCTGTCCTCGCTGCCGAGGACGGTCTCCGTGGTATATGGCGATCCGACGACAAACTCCTTCATCGCTGAGTCGCCCAACGAGCGTGTAACCGCAAGCACGCCATTCACGCGAGAGTTCATCACAAATCCTCCAGCGTCGGTGATTCGTTTCACCTCCTGCGCATCCGAGCCTTTATGATCGTATGTGAGACGCACCGCTTTGCCGCCGCGACTGTGAGGATTAGAAGATGAGGGGAAAGGCAGAGTGAGTCAAAAGGTCAGCTAGACTAACCCTCCTACCGGTATGAATCAGAGCGCAGTCGATCTGCTACTAACCAAAGCACGGCTCTTGCGTCTCCGACGTTGGCTGTGTAGAGCACCCTCCTTGGCGCTCCCGATGAGCTGCCCTTGCTCTTACTATCAGACGAATCGAATCGTTTTGACAGCCTGGTCCAGAGCCCATCGCCAGAGGCACGCTCAGTCGATTGCTCTCGACCTGATGCTTCCTCGTCTGTGTGTGTCGGCGCAGGACCAGCTTCTTGACCTGGTTTGATAGGCCGCCCTGAATCGTCCTCGAGTCGCAGGAAAGCCACGGCAGCTGTGCATCCACTTGACGAGCCTTTCTGACCCGCGAGATTCGCGAGCTCCTTGTCGACGCTATGGAAGGTCAAGTTGAGCGAGTCCGGGACGGCCTTATCTGGGTTGAGTTCGAGTGTTTTGAGAAGAGTGTGATGGAAGTTTTGGCCGCACCACTCAGCAGCGTCTTTTCCTGCGTGTCCATCAAAGATGCCGAAAAAGCCTTGTCCGCGCACACCTCCAAAGTCGTATACGAAGGCATGAGCATCCTCCATCGCTCTCCTCCACCGCTTATTGGAGTCCTCCGAGATCCCTACGCGGAAAGAGATCTCAGGGTTGGATGCTGAACCAGAGCCCTTTGCGACAGCGCCAGCCTCGGTCGATGGCGACGAGTTTGGGTGCTGGTTCAAGATCTGCACAATGTGAGACATCAAGATTCTTGTCAGCCATCTCTCGTCTTCTGCAGCCTTGTTTCGAGCGATCTGGTCCACTTACTCCATTGGTGTGAATACCGTCCGCAACAGTTACTGGAGCCGATTCTGCGTCCCCTGATTTCCTGTTTGTGCAAGGGCAGGACGGCCAAAAACGGTCAGCGACGCTGAGTAGCAAAGGATAGATATACTGCAGATGAGCCAACCTACTTTTCGCGAGCAGACATAACGGTGACGGCGAGCGTGCAGCTGGGCTACCGAGTCGTCAACGTGGTCGCGAGCGTGTTGATTCGTTCCTGTGGTGCGCGTTGACGAGGAGGCAAGAATGACCGCGTGAATGCTGGCGTGTGAAGGGGTCCGACGTCGTCGATACGTCCGAAGCCTTGAACAAGATCTCCTCGTTGATCGTTAGCGAAACAGCGTTCAGCAGTTTGGAGTTGGTGGTAAGGTTGGAAGCTTCGACGACGGAGCAGGGTATCGATCGCTACGCGCGTTGTGCTTGACGAAGCTGACTGTGCATTTTGGCTGGCTGCGTTGCGTTTCATTTCGGATTTTTGGTTCTTAACGTGAAGGCCGCTTGCTTTGCGACATGTGACGTGCATACCCTTCTCGCGACGACCGTGCCCTTTTCCGACGTCCAAGTCAGAGAGCAACAAGAGCTTCTGCATCGTGCCCTTGGAGCTTCGCCTGACACCACACAAGCCTGACCGAAGGCAAGGAAGGTGGAGGATGGTGGGTGCTAGCGCGCTGAGCCTCTTTGCCACGTGAGAGCTCGAGTGTCCTGGCTATGGAGATCCCCCCGCAGCACTTTACGGGCACGAGGGTCCTCGGCCTAATGTTTTCAGCCTCGGCCTCATCACATCCCCCGCTCAGATGACCGACGACATCCTTTATGCTTGCAATTGTTCATACTGCTATGTTCGCACGGCCGGTCGCTGGCAATGCGCTCAGCGACACCTTACCTCAAATGCGTTTCCCATGCTTCTCCGCCCGATCCGAGAACAATTGTGCTGTGCTGATGCAGTAAGTGCTGGTTTGACATGGTGAACCTCGACCCGTCGCCCTGTGTGCCGAAAGACATCAAGATGTTGACCATTCATATCGTAAAAAAAGGAAAAATCCATTCCCGCAGCCACCCTAGGAGCCACCCCCGATTAGCATACACACCCGGAGCCACCCAAGCAGCCACCCGGGGTGGCTGCCCTAGCTGGCTGCTCTATGAGAGCCAATCGGGGGTGGCTCCTAGGGTGGCTGCGGGAATGGATTTTTCCTTTTTTTACGATGTGACTTGCAAACCCCTCGCCAACCTTGAGAGCACCTTGAGCCCCACTTTCCTGATATGAGAGTGCTCTGAGAATGAAGCAGGCGGCTAGGACAATAGACACAAATTCGTATGTTCCCAGATCTCTTCTGGACGAGTCCTGTGCTGCTCTTTTTACTGCAATATACGCCCTTGAAAGTACCGCATTGGCGGAATTTTCTACTCAAACAACAGCAATTCTGTGATTGTACAAAATCATGTTTGCAGACGAGCAAAAACGACTGTTTGCGTGGCGCGGCTCCTTCAGATCGTGATTGGCCAAAGACGGGTGACAAATCATGCAAAAAAAGGTGGCGTTTCTTGACGGGTACTAAATCATGATTTGTCACATGGAGGTTTGAAACATTAATTCGAAAGCAGCCAAAGCGGAACCAGCGCGGAATATAAATGCATTCAAATCCTAAAAAAAGGAAAAATCGGTCCACGAGGCTACCACAGCAGCCAGCAAATCGGGTGTGCCTTTGGGGGGTGGCTGCTGGGGTGGCTTCGCGGACCGATTTTCCTTTTTTTAGGGTTGGTAGAGCTCATTTTCAAACAAGAGAACGACAAAGTTGAGCAGCCTCTCGTCAAATCACGAATTATTCAAAAACTTGTTCGGTGATTCGAACATGGCTCCGAACATGACAACAACAAAAAACAGATTGTACGCGGTTTCAATGCTACTTCCTGTGGGTAAGTTGTCGGTTAGTTATCTTACCTCGTCGGTGCTTTTCATACTCATGACTTATAGCGTTGGCGAAATCCCCATGTGTATACAGCTCCCCAATCATATAAGTTTATTTCAACTTTACTCTTCGCGGTAACCTGAGCGGCCCATTAATGGAACAGGCCCGTTAAAGGGTCAACATTAAAGGTACAGGTCGTGCACGAGATTCACAATTGTTAGTCAAGTCCTTGCAAGTAAAACCATCTCGTGCAGATCTTGTAATCGTGATCTCTAACCACATCGTAAAAAAAAGGAAAAATCCACACCCGGAGCCACCCTCGGAGCCACCCTCGGAGCCACACCGGGTGGCTGCTTGGATGGCTCCGGGTGCGCATCTTTCCTTTTTTTACGATATGAATGTGTAAAATGTAAAGTCGTAACTAGATTTCAGGCCCGAGGCCCTAGTGTGAAGTTGCTATATATACATGAGTGACTTCGCCAATGTCCTATGTGAGGAGCACTGACGAAGTAAAGCAACTGAGACACGGGGAAACTATTTGATGAAGCGGACATGTGGACTTGGCATACATTTTCGTGATTTTCTTCGCCATATTCTAACATAATGGGCCGCCGACGATCAATGAACTTTATGAATTTAGCGTTAATGTGAGAAGTCAAATCGTAACTATATTTCAAGCCTGGGGCCCTAGTGCGAAGCTGCTATATATACATAAGTTTAGGTGGTTCTCTTTTCGAAAAACTATTTTCGATTTTTGTGCCACACTCTAAAGCAATAATCATTTTTGCGACTCGACACTTAGCTCTGAGAGAGTTCGAACGAGCAAGAAGCAGCACGTTGGGTGGATCGGCAAGGCTTCGTGTGTCATTTTTGTTGGAAATATTCTCGAGAAACCAGTTTCGAGTCCCTTCATGATTTTTGCTTTATTGTGCAGTAAAAATCATATCCTAAAAAAAGGAAAAATCCGTCCGCGTAGCCACCCCCGTAGCCATCCAGGTGGCTACTTGGCTGGCTTAACATAGTAGCCACCCCAGGTGGTGGCTACGGCCGGTGGCTACGCGGACGGATCTTTCTCAATGCCGACAATGTTATATTTCTTGTTCACACAGCACAATCGAGAGAGGTACATCAACAAAACCTTTGTATTACTGACGAGACGACTGTCATTGAAGGCAATCAAAGCAAGAGGTTAGTGGTGTCACGACATTGCAGTGATCATACAATGCTTGCTTGTACTTACAGCGACAAAGTGACATGCATCGTATGAGAGGCCCGTGTACAGCGAGGCAGACAGCTTGAGGAGACTGTAGAGACGGGATGGTGAAGAGCAAGAAAGAGGTTAGAACGGTCACAATGAAAGCCACGGCTGAGAGATAGGTACTTACTGGGGTATCGTGTATGTCTCACTTCCGATCACGGCGTCACCGACATTATCAGGGCCCGAATTGATGAACCACGACCACAGAGACCTGATTCGAGCCCCAGAAGGGGCGACTGTATAGCTCGTAGACTCCAGGAGGGGGCAGGGTGGCCGGGTGTAGAACGAGGGCAAGCCCGCAGCAGGAAGGGTTGTGTACCACGCTCAACGTGAGCGGGTAGAAGTCGTAGTCGAACACGAGGTTACGCCAGAACTGGATGGCTCGCTGATGTACGAAGCCTCCAATGAAGATGAGCACGGTGAGAGACATTGTAGTGATTGCTTCGTCGGGTACAGCTAAGGTGTCGAGAGCTGAGGTATGAAGAAAGAGAGAGGATGACATTGACAGTGCTAGAGTTGAGTCTATATACGTCGAGGAAAGCAAAGCCAAGCATGCAGAAGATGGTGAAGAGAGTGCGGAAAGAGGTTGGAAGCTAGCGCAGAAGGGGACAAGGACAAGAGTGCGGAAGGTGATGCAGAACCTTAGCTCGACATCATCACGAACATCTTCCAAACAGAGACGGACAGCAAGGAAGGGTATTAGGCTTCCGCATCACCTTCTGCATACCATCTAGCCATCGAGTCAACCCAGTCGCTTCAAACCAAGCAGCTTCTGACCATTAAGGTTCATAGGTATGACCGCAAGCTGATACCGGAAGCTTCCTAAGTCGACCACAACCTCCTCGCCATACTCTCCGCCATTGTCAATGGCCAAACCAATGCTCATGTCATCGAGGAGCGATCGACAGGGAAGTTGGGGACCAAGTACCTCCAATGAGACCTCAGGCAGCAGTCGTACATGCATGAACGTCTGTGGCGTCACATCCAGTGCAGTAGAGGACAGCCATATAGCCTTCTCGAAGATCCATAGGATCTTCGCTGCCCTCAGCTTGCTGTCCACCAGCACCAGACACCAGCAGTTGGCTCGGTTGTCGCAACCACCTTGTCCAATACCACCGATCTTGATAGCGTCAGGTACTCTTCCCAGACTGGGAGCATCAGAGCGTTTCCCCAAGGTGGTCGTGCATATGAAATTTGCTAGTGTGTCGAGGCGCGCAACATTGCTTGATGCCTTTGTGTCCCAGTATGGTGTATAATGGAGCAGGGTAGCAGAAGCGTTGTCGGCCTGAGATCGGCCACTGCCATTGGCGTTGGCGTTGCTGTCCGCGGCAGAGCTTGAGACGACAGAGGCAGCGACACCGCGATTTAGATGGTCCAAGAGTAGACCGAACGTAGTGTTGTTGAGCTGCTTCTTCTTGAGTAAGGTGTCTAAGGTAGACAAGCCAGAGAGGTGATGGCCCTGAATCGACCGAAGGAGCCTAGTCTTGAAGAACGGAACATTGCTCTTTGCCAATAGCCGTCGCAGTTCGAGTCTCTGTGCAGCATTGCGCATGATCGTCGCCTCTAACATGCCACCTTTGTGACTGCTTGTGGGGATGGTACCCATGAGGCCATTATAGCGCTCAAAGGGTAAGGAGGAGAAGTTGCGAGGTGCACCAAAGCGTCTAATGAAGTAGGGGAGATGACTGACGTTGTGGTTGTTGAATGTCAACCACGCCAGTCCCAACAGCTTGGCCTGACTACGGTTGTATTGGTCAATGAGACTGGCGAGCTCATCTACTTCGGCGCTGATCATGTCACCACTAACAAGCTCGACAATGTAGCAAAGTAGCATTGCAGAATGGAAGATACTGCGAACTGGCTTGGGTCCATAAAGGAAGCGACGTTCACCAGCAGCGGTACCAGCCCTGACAGGAGCATCGTTTGGATCAGCATCATCATCAAGATCAACCTCAACGTCAGCACCAGAAGGAGGCTGGTGGTCGATGTGATCAACTTGCGATTCGACAGTCGTGGCGGCAGTGGTGTGAGTGGTTGCAGGCTGAGACCCAGGATGCAGTGCTGACGACGCCCAACGAGGACCTCCAGGCTTGGCAGGACCAAATTCGAGCTTCTCGTCGTCTGTGCCACTAAGAGCTTCACTCCAGAGCTGCATGAGTACAAAGGGCAGCAGTACTCTGAAGAGAACCTCCCACTGTTCCGCCGTGGGATTCCCACCACTCTTGCTGCCGATCAGCTTGTTCGGACCTTGGACACCTGAGGGTAGCAGAGCATTGGCGATGACAGACTGGGCTTCGGACAGGCGACCCCCGATTTCTTTGCATGATTCGATGAGGAAACGATGCCAGAAACGTTTGCACAGGCCAAGATGGATGGCGTGCATCATGTCAGGGGGACAGCTATCAACGGGGTTGAAGTACTCGAGCCTGTCGATAGCCGCCCATCGAAAGCCAGCTGCTGTACGACGTCGAGCCCTATGTGGCTGACTGCTGACGAAGCTATCGTCCTCCTCGTCCTCGTCCTCGTCCTCGTCCATCATGCCGAGCTTCTCTCCTTGCTTTGAGCAATAGGCGCAGATTGTACCCCGTCTGTATTTGAGGGCGAATCCGGCAACTTTTGCCCGAGCAGGAGTGTCAGCGACGATCATATGGAGTCGAGCCTTGATCAGCTCGCCCTGAGGATGCCCAAAGGTCTTGATGACCTTGCCCGTGCTGTCAAAGTCTTTCAGCTCGTCAACGAGGAGCTTCAAGAACCTTTGCAGCTGCGAGGCCGACGTCTCCTTGGGACCGGGCAGCAAGCCAACAAGGTGGATCCCAAGGCAGCGCCGGTCGTGGGTGGTCAAGCGAGCTGGTATGTTGTTGATCCGCACTAATATGGCTCCTGTCGAATGCCATCCGTGGAACTTACCCTTGTGTGGACCAAACCAGTCAACAGAGAGTGTGACTTTGAGGTTAAGGCCGGCCACAACGAAGGGAGCATGTTCAGAATGGCAACGACGTCGACAGTCCTCTGTGCTGCTGTTGCAATCCTCCAACCATGCCGACCCACTTGGCACCTCGCTGTAGAGACGTTGACGATCAACAGTCTCGGCGTTGGTACTCGACGAGCTGCTGTGGTGATTGTCTTGGCGAGGGTTGGCTGTGGAAGCAGCAGAGGTTGACATGGTGTCGGAAGCATGCATGGCAATGTCTACCCAGTGGTTCAATTCTTGATAGTACTTTCCGTCCATCAGCACACTGCTGAATATGGACTGCAGCGTGTGATGGCAATAGAAAAGTTTGGGATGGTTACGGACATCGTCTAGCAGCTTGGCACTGCAAGCGCAATAAATCTGTCGGGCACGAGAAGAGCCAGACCCATCCCACAGAGTCAACTCCCCGCAATCTGTGCACACAAGATACTCATCAAAATCGCTCTGTACGCCAAGCCTCTGTTGCACCGATGCAGGAGTGATAAGCATCGAAAGAGGAGGCGGCGGCAACGGCGCAGGCTGTGACGACGACAACGATGATGAAGAGACATCCATTGCTTCGGCAGGGTGAGTGTTACGAGCGACGGAAGCAGATGAGGTCGCTTCAGGCTCAGCAACAGCTGCACAGAATTGACTCAGAACATGCGACACAAATGAGAGGTAGAGTGTCGCCATCTTGTTTGAGAGCCCGTGGAATGTCATGAGGTACATGACGAAGACATAGTTGACCATGACGAAGCGGTTGTGCACCTGGTTCAAAGAGTCTTCCTGGATAACACCCACAGACTGGCCGAGACTCTGGGGTTGGCTTGTGAACGAGTTGAGAAGGAGAGCGCGTGCAAGTGAGAGACGACTGGATTCGGAAGAGACCACAGAATCGACCTCACTCGTGACGGCGGCAGAGGATGTTGCGCCATTGCTGGCGTCTTCTCCATCGTCCCAAGTGATGACTTCCTCAGCCGGTAGTTCCAGGAAAGGCGGCAGATTGTCGCTGTCATCCGAGGCGAGGTCACTCTCACTGTCACTGTCATTCGAGCACGAGGACGGAACAAGCAGATCCAGTCCAGCATCGCTCAAGCGTCACCTCTTCCGTTGCCCGTCCACATCATCATCACGTTCTTGATGAGATGGTTGTGCCACAGAGGGGAGAGGCACAGAAGGGAGAGGAGGGGTGATGATCGACGCTGATGATGGGGCTCTTGGTGTGGCTGCTGCTGTTGCCACCTGAGTCGTCGCTGCCCGAGCGGTGCTCTGGCCTTCTTTGGCAAGTTGTCTCCGCGATTCCAAGCTCTGATGCCAGCGCCATTGCTCGTATGTGATAGCCCTGCCAGTCTCACTGCATTCCTCGCATGTACAGAGGCATGGCTTATGGCCCCATCTCGTCGGCGAAGGAATACTCATGCTGATAGCGATGAGTGTTCAGAGAACTAAGACTGGGCAGGCGTATGACAAGTGGCGGGAAAGAGAGGGAAGCATCGAGGATTATGTATATAGCAAGCAGACGAAGGAATGTGACCATCAACGTGACTGGACGACCACAAGACACCAAGACAAGGGCATGCGAAGATGCTTTTTGCCAGAGTGCTCGAATCGACGGTCAATCAACGCCAGATGCCATCCAACGTCACTGCTAAAGGGTTGAAAAGATTGTGACTGGCACTAAGCCCCACAAGATGGTGTACGCCGACACCAACAGCCCTACGAAGGCCTTCCAGACTTGTCAGATCTGGGGGGGGGAGGTCTTCTACCAAGAGAAGCCTTTTTAGAACACGGCGGCAATACTTCTACCCTATCCGTGTTCATCTTTGGCAGTACGTGCACCTGCCAGAGATGTCTTTTACGTCCCGGATTCCCCGAGACGGTTGATTCTCGAGTTGCCGTTGGAAGGCTGGCCTCGAGAAGAGCAACAGCTGTGCAAGCTCAAAGCGAGCACGACTTGGTGTGTGTGTGGGGGGAAGGGGGAGGGGGAGAGAAGAGAGGAGGGAGGGAGGCGACAAGCAAGAGAAAGGAAAGACAAGACAAGGAGGCTGCACTGACAGCGTCAACGAGGGGAGGTTGGTGGGTATCTTGATGGTCTTCCTCGGTGCGTTGATAGTGTTACCGATGTATTTTGAGTGTCGTAGGCTTGAGATGTGGTCGTCGTACGTAGTAGTGAGTGTCTGGACGTCAAAGATGATGGTTGGGACGTCAGTGGTGATGGTTGAAACGTTGATGGTGATGGTCGAGACGTTAGAAGTTGCGACGTTGAAGGTGGAGATTAGTGTACTGACAGGTCACGTGACAGTGTGCGCACGTTTGTTACTCTGACGGTATCCGCTCACCTTTGTCCTCTAACCATCATCTCTTCTACATACTAACGAAGAGCACAATTCGCGCATCGACATCGACAATACACCACACTCATGGACGTACTACGGGCGTTCGCATCAGCAACTATTCGATTGGAATCACACAAGGATCGACATCTCTTCCCTCAACGACAACGACAGCCTTCAGAGCGCAAAGAAGGCTCGATTTGCGACCCATCTTCACTTTCGGCATCTTCAACACCATCGCCACCCACTCCATTGTCCGGACGATCGCTAAGTCGGTAAGTAGGTCGTGTCACTTCGTACGGAGGGTGCTGTCCCCATTGCTGTGGATCCTGGATTGTGGAGTCACTGCCCGGGAGGATGCTGTTCATTGACACATTGCACACCGCCACTGGAAAAAGTCTTGCGAACTCAAGACTAACCATCCAGCGCTGAATCGAGCTGGTCAGTGGCTCTACGACAGCATCGATGGGCGGGTATTGGGGTGCTCTTCCTCCGGTCCGTGGTCGTACTTGTGTTGCTGTGAACATTTCAGCTGACCTCTCCTGTTCTATCATCTGATCCATCCTCTGCAGCGCTTCATGCAACTCGAGCGACCTCCAGCAAGGAATAACCTTGTGAATGCCAGCTCGATGACCTCCTCCACCGACATGGACACCACGACGGACACTCCTTTCCACTCCGCTACTGTAAGTATCTTGCTCGTCCGATTCGTTTGGCTCTTGTTCTTCGGTGTTGCTGGAAGGGTCGCTTGCCTCGGCGTCAGTTACCTCACCACTAGCAGCCTCTGGAATGGCAAAGTTGGTGTTGTGGTACTGGCGCCACAGTGCGCGGTACCGAGTCAGGACAGAAGCTCGCCTTGCGCACTTCTTCTTGACTCGTACCGTGCATCTGCGACGAGCTCCTCTGGTCTTCCTTCTTTCCGAGTCATGGCTATCGCGCTCCTGCGTACGCCACGCCTTGAAGAGGTTGTGGAGGGAGCTGAGGCCGACCTCGACAGCAGCTTGGTGGAAACCAAGCTGTTCGATCCTTGCTCGGGCAGACCCATCCCTGCGAGCAACATCGGCAATAAGCTGTTGTGCGAGCGAGGTATAGGTCTTGACGGGCTTCGACCAGTCGATCCGGAGCACTGGGGCTCCGTAAAGGGTGGGAGGGTCCTGTTCAAAAGGTGGTAAGGGATCTTTGGATCCCAAGCCCATTCGAGCATGAAGCTCTCTCATGAAGGGCTTCTCGATATCCTTGTTCGGCTTGCTGCCCCCACCCTTCTGAGTGCGCGGGCGCAGAGGAGGCAAAGGTGGCTTGCTGCCTTGGACGTTTCGATTGATGGATGGGTCGATCCTTTGGAAGGCAGCATTTTGCCAATGCAGTGTTTCGACAACAGCCTGTTGATCGGCTTGTGTGTTGGTTACCTTGGTCAGTAGCTCGTCGACTTGCTTTCGGAGGTCATGCAGTTGCTGACGCAAAGTTGTCTCTTCTTCTGCTTCGGTTTGCTGGTCAGGCACGTCGTTCGGTAAGTGATCAGGAACATTGTTCGCGCTTCTAGGACTCCTCGACCTCTGGCTCGGCAGCTGCCTTCCAGAGTCGAGATCGTTGCGGCGAGGCAAAAGGGCCACCTCCTCGAAGGAGTCGGCTTCTTCGTCAGAGATGGCCTCAAGAGAGCTCAACGACAAGCTCCTTGCATTGTAAGTACCCTTTGGCCGCTTCGACCAACGCGGACTTGTTCTTGTTGATCGCATGTTGTTCTTTGATGTGGTGGTGGCGGAGAGGGTCTGGGCAGGATGGACGGTCTGGGCAGGATGGACGGTCTGGGCAGGATGGACGGTCTGGGCAGGAAAGGCTAGCAGGCACTTCGGGAGTGGGCTGCAACTTGTTCCATGGCCATCGAGCGAAAGCGGCCCAAGCGTTGTGCGCTACTTAAGTCGCGCAAATGAGCCTTGCTCCCGTTGACCCACCCTCCACCATCCTTTCATCCGCCCTCACCACCCGCCATCACCACTCCACCCTCAACTTTGCTGTCTTCAAGTACTTTGCTGACTTGTCTATTGTCTCATTGCATTGTCTGGACCAAAAAAAGAACAGGTTGAAATGCATCACACATCATGCTTCCCCTCCGAGCACTGCGAACTTCGTCCCTCCGGGTGGCCACTAAGGTCCCCTTGGCCCATGGCTATGCCACCACGGTCGCCGAGGAGGCTGCCGAGATCTCCCCTTCGCTATTTGACAAGAAGGTCGAGATGTCCGTTGTCGAGAAGGGCAAGGGCTACTATGTCAACTATAAGCGCATCGAGGACAACCTCAAGGTCGTTCATGAAAGGTGAGTCTCATGGTATTACAATCGGATTGCGTTCGACGCGGAAGCAAATCTCTGGCAGAACAGGAGCTGCCATCGTCCAGACAGTGTTGTGCCCAGAGTGCAGTCAGCTACGCATCGGTGCTGCACGTCTTGGTACGCGAAGTCAGATTATCCGACCCTGGCCATGTTGCTGTACCTACCTTTTCGCCCATGCGAAGAAGCAAGAGTCGCGCAAGCGCTGATGACGGCGCAGCCGAAAGGCTGCCATTGGTTTCAGCGCTGCTCAGTCTCGCGGACTGAACCAGCCTTGCTGTCTCTAATGCGAATGACTGCGGCGCTTTGCTGCTTTGCTCTGCTGCCATCTTGGCTGGCCACCAGTTTGCTCTCCGAACCGTGTCAAATCGATCCAGATCCGCATCCTTATTGCTCCAGGACAGTCTGCTGACCCGATGGCCCCGCCTTTGCTCTAACTGTGTTTGATTCACAGACTCAACCGACCTCTTTCCCTCACCGAGAAGATTGTTTACGGTCACTTGGACAACCCTCACGAGCAGGAAATCTCCTGTGGACAGTCTTACCTCAAGCTCCGACCTGACTGAGTCACTTGCCAGGATGCCACTGCCCAAATGGCCCTTCTTCAGTTCATGTCGGCTGGTCTCCCCACCGTTGCTGTCCCTACCACCGTCCACTGTGACCACTTGATCGAGGCACAGGTTGGTGGTGCCAAGGATTTGGCTCGCGCTATCGACATCAACAAGGAGGTCTACGACTTCCTTGCCACTGCTACTGCCAAGTACGGCATCGGCTTCTGGAAGCCCGGATCCGGTATCATCCACCAGATCATCCTCGAAAACTACGCTTTCCCCGGTGGTCTTATGATCGGCACCGACTCGCACACCCCCATGTTATAAGCTCGGGATGGTGGGTTTAGTCGTGGAGCTCGCGGTTGCGGCAGCAGCGGTCGGGGCCCCGGGAGGGCGGTTGGTTCCCGGCCGAGTGACCCGGGCCCCGGTGGAGGCCAACAGATCGGGGCGATTGGCGGGGCCAGAGGGGACTGCGGCATCGCCCAGAGCTCCGGCCAGAGGGGGTCGGGGAGCCAAGAGGAGCCCCGGACGCCCCAATCATCCTTAGAGAGCTTCGTCGATTGTATTTTATTCTACACTCACTGTAGGATGGAATCCAAGACCTTTCCCGAGAACCTCGTACCCCGGTACTGTAGCCGACAGCGTCCCGGACTTCCAAGCATCCGGCGCACTACCCTTGGCCTCCAGGGAGACCTGACCCGTTCAATCCCGCTCACTCGTATCCACTACTCTCCCCGGAGGTCCTCAGACCCCAAGGGCATAACACCCCAACACCAGTGGTCTTGGTATGATCGCCTGTGGTGTCGGTGGTGCCGACGCTGTCGACGTCATGGCTGATATTCCATGGGAGCTCAAGGCCCCCAAGGTCATCGGTGTTGAGCTCAAGGGCAAGCTGTCTGGCTGGACCACCCGCAGATGTTATCCTCAAAGTGGCCGGTGAGCTCACCGTCAAGGGAGGTACCGGTGCCATCATCGAGTACAGGGGTGCCGGTGTCAACTCTCTGTCGTGCACAGGTATGGCCACCATCTGCAACATGGGTGCCGAAATTGGTGCCACCACCTCGGTGTTCCCTTACAATGAGCGCATGGGCGACTACCTCCATGCCACCAACCGCTCTGAGATTGCTGACCTCGCCAAGGGCTTCCAGTGCAACCTTCTCCCCGACTCGGGCGCTGAGTACAACTCGCACATCGAGATCAACCTCGACACTCTCGAGCCCCACATCAACGGTCCCGTCATTGCTCGCTTGTTCGCTCGTATCCAGCAAAATCACAGGGTATGCTCGCCTTTGTCACGATTCCTTTGACCATGATACCCGACGACGTTACTTTCGGCATAAGGATGTTTCGACACTTTGCTCACGGCTCACACAAGCTTTGCCAGACATTGACTGTTAACTTATTGCATTGATCCCATGTTCGTGAAGATGCTAGTGACGATGTTCGTGAAGGTGTGGGCATACCTGTACGCAACGCCGCCGTGAGGCTGAGCTGACGTGCTGCCGCTGGCCAGCATGCGACTGATATAGGAGCTGGCTCTACTGCGAAGCCAACCCCGAAGCCATCCAGGTGGCTACATTTGATGTAGCCACCCAATTGGGGCTGGCTACTTGGCTGGCTTAACATAGTAGCCACCCAGGTGGCTACCATGGTGGCTACGCG
Source organism: Sporisorium exsertum (assembly GCA_928724755.1). Lineage (NCBI taxonomy): Eukaryota > Fungi > Basidiomycota > Ustilaginomycetes > Ustilaginales > Ustilaginaceae > Sporisorium > Sporisorium exsertum. The sequence continues at coordinate 1,584,926 of CAKMXK010000016.1, read as the reverse complement.
GTCGTATTTTTCCTTTTTTTAGGATATGAATGCCAAATCACTAAGTAAGTGCATTCCGGTCAGTGCCTTTCTTGATATTCACGTTAATCTGGCACGATTCTCGTGGCAGAATAGTCATATCGTAAAAAGGAAAAATACACACCCGATTGGCTCTCATAGAGCAGCCAGCTAGGGCAGCCACCCCGGGTGGCTGCTTGGGTGGCTCCGGGTGTGTATGCTAATCGGGGGTGGCTCCTAGGGTGGCTGCGGAAATGGATTTTTCCTTTTTTTACGATATGATTGTTTCCACAACCTCAGCCCACCTTTTGTTGCAACTGCGTCGGAATGGAGTGATCCAGACGTACTCACCCGACAGGCTTGCTATAGCTACTCACACGACATCGCAACTACGCCGCACACGAGGCGATGCTCAGCTTCGAAACGGCGAAGATAATTGGTCATGTGCTATATTGGAAGCGTAAGAATCAACGTCTTGGACTCGATCCCGCACCACCTCTCAGCGAAGGACTCATCGACCTTGTCCCCGTCATGGCCGCCGATGCTGCAGGCAAGCTACTCACTCCGGCCTTGCCCGAGCTCGACGCGCTGAAGCCCATCGTTGTCGACCTGCGACTGTCTCCTCTGCCTCCAGCCACCGAGTTGCTTCCTCCGCCTCCTCCACCGCCACCACCACTGAATCTACTCGCTGCGCCCGTGACCAACTCCTTGATCATGGAATTATACATCTCTGAATCGGCCTGGTAGCTTTCCCTCAGTGTCAGGTGATGCGTCAACAGACTCGACGTCGACGTCGTCATAGTGTTTAGCTCGCGAAGCATGGACTTGAGTGCAGGCAGCGAGAGCAGCGTCAATTGGTCCTCGGTCTTGCTCACCAATTCCTGAGCCCGGCGTAGATCCACCTGCGGTGCGGGTCCCAGCCCGAGCTCTTGCATGCGTCGCTCAGCGAGACGTTCGCGATTTGTACTCGAGCCCAACGCTGGACTCGAATTGCCGTCGCGCGGAGTGTTGGACGCTGACGCGGATCGTTGCGCCGCTGATGCCGCTGCGGAGGATGACGAGGTCGGCGTAGACGACGCAGTGCCCGTCACCTTGAGACTTGAGCTTCTTTGCGGAGGACCGCCGTTGGCGCCAGAAGCGCGGTGCGCCGACGAGTCGTACTTGAGCTGCAACGGCGGCAACTGACGTGAACCTCCGGAGCCTGATGCAAAAGACGAATGGATCTCATCCAGGTTGACAGGTACACCCATCGATATGAGGTAGTCTCGCCGAGTTTTGCTTCGCACCCAATCGATCGGACGCACCGAGGGAAACGAAGCCAGATCGGCCCAAAGCTGACGCGACTCCGCGCTCACCAACACCTGCGATGGTCCTTCCACCTGACGAAGCCCTGCAGTGGACAAATCCTGCTCTGCTGCAGTCGAGAGCGGGAGCAACGCGTTGACAGCATCTGCAAGGTCGACTCGATTCGACTTGGCCGTGACGTCCAAAGGCGTCCAAGTGCGCGTTGTTGTTGGACGAGGTTGGGGCTGAGCTGCGATGCTATTTGCTGCCCCCCGCGGTGTGCTGTCTGTGGGCTGGTCGAAAGCATCGTCGCCAAAGTCATCGTCGCCGAAATCAGTATCGTTCTGCGCATCTCCCGTCTCGAAGTCGTCAAAATCGCCGAAGTCGTCATGCGCAGCTGCACCATCGCCTGCAGGTGCTGGTTCGCCAAGATCGTCATCGAAACCGTCGTCGTCAACCGCGTCCGCAGCAACCGTCGCCTCTTCATCGAATTCTTGGGGTGAGATGCCATCTTGGACGTGTTCGGCTTGCTCCTGCCGCGAATCCCCGATGGCGCCCGTTCCTTGATGAGAAGATCCTTCTGGTTCCGCGGTTGGTACTGGTGTAATCTCGTCCTGAGCAACATGACCAGCAGCCGCATTCACGGCCGAATCGCCCTCTGTGCCTGTTATGGCTGACTTCTGGTCGGCAGCCAGCGTTGATCCGTTCGGCTTCTGACCTTCTTGCGCTTCTGAGGAGGACAAGGCTGGGTCATGCTCGATATCTTGGACCTCGGACACTGGCGAAACAGCAGCTGCTACTCGATACGGCGGTGGCTGTTTTCGCGACTTTTCCGGACTGTTTGCTCTAGATGTGGAAGCAGAGGCGACGCCCCAGCCTGGATCTTCGTCTTCGAGCTCGAGAGATGGTCGAACATCTTTTTTGCTTGCTTCGGCGCCGGAATCGGTCGTCGATGGCTTGGCTGCCGCTGCGGACGTGGAAGATGCTGGAGCAGGCGTGGGATCGTCCCACACTGCGAACGGGTCCGAGTCCATGTTTAAACCGTGCAGGGAGGTCGTTCCTTGCCGTCTGGGCGTAGTCAAGCCGTGCGTAGTCGGAGAGGTTCGCGTGTCAGATGGTGTGAGGCCGGTTGAGATGATGTTGGCTGATGAAGACGAAGGAGACACACACACGTCCGAATTTGGTTGGCCCGACCGCGTCCCGAGAAATCAGCGCGACCCGATATTACGATTTTTGTTGATTCGAGTCAAAAATCGCCGTTTCAAAGGAAAGCGAAAAGGCGCAGTTCGAGAAGAAAGGTCGAGCACTTGTTGAACATCATATCTTCCTTTTGCTCCTCATGCTTCACAAAATGCCGGTGGCAGACCCTTCAATATCTACCGCTTCTAACAAGGAAGCGACATCATCGAGCAGCTCACTCGGTGCCGCTATCATTCCAATACCTGCCGCGAAAACGGTCACCATGACACCACATCAGGAACCTTCGCAACAAGCTTCGTCACCATCCTCTGCAGTGCCGACCAAATCACAAATACTCAAGCAAGCTGCCCTCTCCCCGTTCTCACTACTCTCACTGCTTCCCACCCCATCACCGCAGCAGCTCCTCCTACGCACACTCTCGCTCGGGCCCATCCCACGGCACATCGCATTCGTCATGGACGGCAACCGTCGTTGGGCCCGTACATCGCACCACACCATTCAACACGGCCACCTCACGGGCTTTGCCACACTCAAATCCGTCCTTGAAGTATGTCTCAACTTGCAAGGTCTCGACACTGTCACAGTCTACGCATTTGCGATTGACAACTTCCGACGCAGCGAGAGCGAGGTGAACGCGCTGATGGAAATTGCAAAGACGCGGTTGATCGAGCTAGCAGGGCATGGCGAGTTGATTGCACGGTATTCAGTGCGTGTGCACATCGCAGGACGCAAAGAACTGCTGCCAGAAGACGTGAGGGAGGCGGTGGAAAGGGTCGAGAATATGACGAAGGACAATGCAAAGGCAACGCTCAACATCTGCATGCCATATGCGAGCAGGGATGAGATCACCGGTGCTGCGAGGTCTTGTCTTGATCGCAAAATGAGAGACGTCGAAAAAGCTGCCATCACAGCTGCAAAGTCGCAACAAACCTGCACCTCGGAGGAACACCCGCCGTCACCATCGTTCGATCACGTCCTCGACGAGGTAAACCTCAACGTCACACCCCAAGATCTTTCGAACAACATGCAACTCGCCCACTCTCCGCCGCTCGACATCCTCGTTCGCACCTCTGGCGTCTCGCGATTAAGCGATTTCATGCTCTGGCAGTGTACAGAGTCGACCCACATGCACTTTGTCGACAAGTTTTGGCCCCAATTTGGGCTTTTCGACATGGTGCCCATCATCTTGGACTGGCAGAGGCATCAGTGGAGTGTCGCGCTCCGAAAGTCTTGTGGCTGGTAGACGGCGGAGCGAGTCACTGTCCTTTGTTCTGTTGGCTTGAAGGCGTCGTGGAGCAGCGCTGTTGCATGTGCATCGCTTTCTTGTATACCCATATACCCCGTTTCCACCGTCCTCTTCCAACACTGTATCACTCTGCAATGACATCTGGCTTCTCCTGCGATCTATTTTCCTGATCGCTGTACAACAAAGCTCGCTTCCTCGACCAAAAGCCGTTCTATCTTGGCAAGAGACCAACCATCGTGCCTGCTGTCTGTGCTGGTGCGTGCCCACGCGTGTCCTTGCTTGCTTGGTCGTCCCAATGCGCAGGGCACCGTCAATCGACAACCGCCAAGCTATTCGTCAACCACCTCGGATTGGGATACACTCTCGCCAGCACTTTGCCCCTCACCATCCCCAGCGGTACAGGACCATAATGCCGACTATCTGTCGAATTGGCCATATTCTCGCCTGCCAGCCAGACGTGGCCCAAAGGGACGGTGATGTACTGGACATCGCCTTTCGAGCGGACGTAGGAGTTGTGTTGGAGGTTTGTGGAGGCTACGGAGTTGTGGCGGTGGGTGTCGTCGTGTTGCACTTCGGTGTCCATGCTTTTGAGCAGGTTGATTTCGCTGCCGCTGGTGGGGGAGGTGGGGTGGCCAACGGATGCGAGGAGGGTTTCGAACTTGACCATTTTGCTGTCTAGCGCATCCTCCACCTTTTTCGCTGGTGTCGCGGGGGCCTTTACGCCTCTCCACGCATGCATTGGTAACGGACGCATCCTCGGATCCAGCGCAACCGTGTCCCCTGGTAACCCGATCACGCGCTTGCACACGGTGCGACTCGGATCGAACGGCGACAGTGCGACGACGAGATCGCCCACCTTCAACCCCGTCCCCTGCGCCTGATCGGTTTTGCTGAACGTCGACCCACCCACACCACCCCTCCTCCTATAGTACGGATGTGTTTCCTCTTCTTCCTGCCCTCCCTTGGATGAAAGAGTCTTTCGTATTGACGAGAGGAGCCTCGAGAACGGCAGCCGGAGCTGCAGGAGGAAATCGCCCTCGATTGCGAGCGTGGGAAGCATCGATGCACCCGTCGAATTGCGGATCTCGAAGACGTGCTCGTTAATGAGGTGAATCGCGCACGCGACTTGTAGTGTAACAGCAGACGTATAGACTGCTTTCGAGATCCATGGTCGACGCAGAATGCTAGTCCAGCTTCGCCTTGAAGCTCCAATGTGCGACATCTTGCAGCCTCCTCGAGTCGATCGCTGCGTGTTGGACGTCAGCAGCCTTTGGTATTCCAAAAGACTGAGCTGCTAAGGGGAAGCAGATGGTGAACAGCGGGTGATTGCGGTGTGAAGAACGAGTGGCTGTGCAGGGAAGCAACGATGGAAGAAGTTCCTCCTCGCATTTATGTGGAGAACTTTTCCAAACAGTCGCCGAATTCCGACTGCGCTCTCTCTACAGCTGACATAATCCAACCCCCTCTCATCAATCTCGTGTCGACCCCGTCAACTTGGACACCATCACAAACTCACACTCTTCGGAGAGAGAGCAAATCAAATATTATGCAGAGTTGATGATAAAAACGACCAAGCAAAAGTACAGATGTGCAAGACAATAATAGCCAACGGAATGCTAAAAGTAAAACGCTCCTCAAGCTCCATTCTTCGAAGGAAGCGGCGAGATTCGATTGTTTTGAAGGAATCGAAGCGGATTGAAGCCCCTCGACACTCGTCGCGCTCCTCCCACATCACCTGCGCTACGGTGCTGTTCGGAAATCGTGGCCAGCTGAGTATCTGACGCCCTTCTGAAAGCATCCGAATGCACAGGAGTCTGACGCGTCACAGGAGTGCTGTTGGCGCGCAGCGTCTTCAACTCTTCCCTCGCCATACCAGATTCAGCACCCGAGGAGGAGGCAGCTGTGGCAGCACTCGTCGATGATGGCTGTTTCTGCGCCTTATGTGAGCCTTGAGCGGGGGTCGGGGCCACAGCTTCCGCATGGATGCGCTCGACGACATTGGCCGCCGCAGAAGCACGGAACCAGCTCTTTGAGTAATCGAGCATCGTCCTCGACCTGCGCAGCGTGTTCCTGCCAGTCTTGCGCGGCGACGACTCGGAGCCCTCCGGAGCCTTTTCAGGCGTGCTTCTCAAGGGCGCAGACTCGGTCAGCGGCGTCTGCAATCCGCTCATGGCCAACTGCCTTTCCCGCTGCACCGAACCTCCCATCGACTTGGCTGCATCTGCCTGTGCTCGCTTGTGGCTGAGCGTGGCAAGCGACGTGGTGGTAAGCACTCGTCGAAGCGATCCGGTAACCGACGAGATCGAGGTGGTGCGCGATCGACCGCCAGATCGGCTCTTTTGTGGCTGCGCATACACTTCGTCAGCAGATGGCCGTCTTGACTGGATGTCAACCACGATCCCATGAGGAAGGTCCGGATTGCTCGCAATCGGCGAGGGAGAGGCGGACGACAGAGCCGACGCTGCGCCAAACTCGGCGATCGGATCGCCCTCGCCAAATCCAGCTTGTGCCGACTGCGTTCGTGTCCTCCTGCCAAACGTCATGGTGAGCGAATCCTTCATTCCGTAAAAGCTGGTACGCGATCGTGGAGGCAGCGACGAGACCGAAGCACGCAGGTTGACCGCAGAGTTGGCAGCCGACTCGCTGCCCGAGATCGGAGAAGACGTGAGCGAGTGGAAAGAGGGTCCAGGTCTGGACGAGTTGGTTCGCGCACCAACCACGCCAAAGCTTCCGAACTCGTGCACCGGGAGTTCGCGGTTGGCCGTGGTGGGCGAAGTCGGCGTCGACACCGAGCCAGGGCCCCAGACGGGGCTGCCCGGCTCTGTGTTGACGCTGAGACCCGTGGGCGCAAAGATGCTGGTGGGTCGCACCTTGTTGGCCTTCTTGAGCAGCGACGACTTCCACCCTTCTCGATCGGTCAGCGAGTCGAGCTGGCCTCTCGTCGAGGAACGCGAACGCGAGCTGGGTTGCACAAGCGTGGCGGTGAAAACGAGGCTGTTAGGATCCTCGTCGGCATCGGCATTCTCGAGCAGACCGGCGCAGCTCTTTCGGCGCTGGATCTTGACCGTCGAAGTCTCCTTGGCAGAGAGGCGACTCAAACCGAGCGAGGAGCCCACAGCGGAACCAAGACCCGATCCAGAGGCTGCATACAGCGTCGAGAGTGCACCTCCATCTCGGGCGATACGCGCAGAGATGACCGAGTCCGACAAGACCATGCCGCGATCCACGATGGCGCGCGAGTTGGAAGATGCATGGCGCAGCAAGATCTCGGTGGGCATCCAAGGCCCGGATGACGAGCGCTGGCCCTTCTGGTTCGAGCTGGTAGCTTGCGCCGCTCCTGCCGCATGCATGGCTAGGAACTCCATCAAGGGATCAGCAACGCTGGATCTGGCTGCATCAAAGTAGCCTTGGAACTCCGAGGGTCGACTGGCATTGGGTGTCGGCGCCTCGGAAGCTTCCAGTGACCCGCTATCCGCAGCGTCGCCAAAGTACAGACTGCAGGGGAAGGCTGCCTCGGAGCCAGGCGGCGAAAAGGTGGCACGAGAGATGGCGAGCGAGAGCAGATCGATCCAAAGCTGCCTTTCCTTAGCGTTGGACGCAGCGAGCTCAAAGTGATGGTCTTTGACCGAAACACGGAAAGAGTGGGGGATCAGATTCCTCTCTTCCTCGACGTTGCTAAGGCGTGCTGCCCAAAGAGGGAACCAGTGGCGGCACTCGTACGTCGAGTTCTTGCGCACCTTGACCATGAGCAGGAAGCTGTGGTAGATAAAGACGCCGAAGTACTTGAAGCGCAGAGGAGCCACAAGCGGGTTGAGCGTGCGGTGATGGTGCAGCACATCCAGCGTGCCAGACAGCTGGCAATCTCCGAGCGATTTGAGGAAAGTGGACGTGACACCCTGATTCGGCTCGATACGGGACGAGATGAGGTCGGCGCGCAGTTCCGACTCGCGACGCTTTCCCGCCTCGTCCACCTGGTCCGCGACCTCCCTCATGAGCGATATGGCCAGCGCAAGCTCCTCAACGGGATCGCCCGTCGCGGAGCTGTGCTTCTGCAGCGTCTGCAGCACGAGCGGATACAGGCAGAGGCGTTGGATGGGCTTGATGAGGAAATCTCGGAACAGCAGTCGAGAAGAGTTGTGGCGCATATTACTCGAACTCAAGCCGGGAGTTGTCGAAGCACTGCCGTGCTGCGAGCCCGGGCCAGCAGCGTTCAGCGTCGAGGTGGATCCGGATGACAAGGTGGAAGAGCTTGTCATGGTCATTGGCGTAAAGTACGATGCTGGACTGTTGGCGAAAGTGTTGGGTGTATTGGAGCCGGACGGGGAACGCGAGCTTCCCTTCTGCGCAAACCGTGTGAGCTTGAGGACATCGGCACAGTGTTTCTCGAACGCATCCCAGTCGGCGTGTCGCTTCTCAGCTTCGCGGATCAGCGCGAGCGCTTCGCCGTGGCGCGAGCAAAAGGCTTTATAGCTCTGCAGCGAGGGCATCATCTGGTTGAAGAGCTTGGCGACGCGGACTACAGCCTCGTCGGCTTGCGGGCTCAGGGCCTTTTCGAGATCGGTCGTCTTGTCATCCACAAGTCGTTGCTGACCGCCCGGCCTTCGAAGGCCGAGGTCGACGAGGATGGCCTCGAGTTTGGCCGACAACTTTTGGTGCGTGCGCAGCAGATCCTCCGAATTCCTCATCACCAGAGCCTGACGAGCGGGCTGGTCGTTGAAGAAAGGCATCATGCAGAGGTTGTCGAAGAAGACGAGCACCAACGTAGCGAGGTCGTCGGCGTAGTTGCGTTCCGTGTCGATGAGCTCGAGCAAGGCCGCGTAGCGACGAACTTTGGCGGTTGTGTACTTTGTCTCGGCGACACTGTGGTCCGCCGCGCCGTCCTCGATGAGGCCAGGGTAATCAAGGAAAGTGGTATCGATTTCAGAGATGAGCGAGACCGGAGAAGCCTGGCCGGGCGGCGCAGTGGAATCGTAGCCTGCAGCACCAATCCTGAGCGTGTCTGACGAGGCGTCTTCGATGTGTGACTTGTAGCTGTTCTCGAACTCGGTGCCCGAAGGCACCGAGCTGATGGCCGTGTCGAGACTGCCCACGTGGCTCGAGCCTGTGGTAGAGGTGGATGGGGTGCGGCTGATATCCGTCTGAGCCGCCGAGGTCTCGGTGGCGCTACCGTCACTGCTGCCGCTGTCGCGCTCCTGCAGCTTAGGAGCAACAAGCGGATTGGATTGGGGCTCGATCACCGAACTGAGTGGACTGGAGCCGAGTGCTGCGTCGATGGCCTCCTCGCTCGTGCTGCTGCTGAGCATATCAGAAAGAAGCGAACGCGCCTCAATATCCGCTGGCGCCAGATCCGGGGAGCTGAGTGCAGTGACATAGTGGGAGCTGCCTGACACTTGTCGGTGCAGCGGCGGGCTCTTTATTTTGAAGCTGCTGGCTTGCGTACTTCGGGAGCTGCTGCTTTGTGAGGGATGCTCTGGTACGTGATGAAGAACGGATGCTCCTTCCGCATCGGCGAGAACCTGCACCAGAGGGCCGGTGACGTTTCGAGAGACTGCTGATTGCACCTGCAGCGCCAGGCCGGCCATGCAGGCTGGTACGGTGGAGTTCGAGATGGGTGAGACGGTGCTTCCCAGGCTATCGCGGGAGGCACGTGCCTCGAAGGCGTTTCTGCTGCGGGCAGCCAATGGCGAGTCACGGTCGGGCGACGTGGCTCGCGGTGTCGACACCGCGGGTGACGCTATGGAGGAAGAGCCACTAGACCGACTCACAGCCTCTTTAGCAGTATCCTCCGAGCTGCGACTCGATGAGGGGAAGGCTACAGCGGTCACGATCTTTTCGACTTTCGGGTGCCGCGAAGGGGAGTCCGGTGTGGTTGCCTGCGCCGTGGCTGGCGACTTGGATGCAGATGCGGATGCCATCGTCCTGAGGAGCTGCTGTAGTGATAGAGGGGAAGCAGATGCAGATGCGATATTGATGACAGAGCAGTGCAGTGCGTGATAAGGGTGCGTAGAGCTGCAGCTACGACTGATGCGACAGAAAGCTCAGCTAAGCGTGGGATGCAAGCTCGTGCTTTTTGCCTTTGTTTTGGGCACAAAATAAGCTCTGGGTGAGTAACAGAGTTGGGCCGTGATGCAATTCGGGACGATGCTTTGACAAAGCACCGTACGGAAGATCCGCAGAGGGTGTGAGGCCGGTGAGGAACGGAAGCGGAAGCAAATAGGCTTCGTTCAGGTCGAGAGAGCCATGTCGGCTGAGGCTAGCTTGTGACGAGAGCAGCAGAAGATCGCAGTGAAAGCAATGGTCGACGAGAAGGCTGCTGAACAGCTGCAGATTCCGTTCGAGCTGGACAGCTGACTAGGTTAGGCGGCGCGGTTAGACCGAACCAGCGGGTATAAGGCGGAGCAAGTGTGGATATGCGGATCGCTGCTGCTGAGACACGAAAAGGCAGAACCGCGATGGCAGTCGAAATGGTCGTCGTCGTCGTGGTCGTCGTGGTCGTCGCCACGAGCCAATATGGGGTGGCACAGTGGGATGACCGGGTATAGCTGAGCACCAAAGTCGATAACAAAATAGAGGAGAGGGTCGAGCGAGTGAAAAAGAGTGTTCGAAGCACGAGCCCAACGTTTCGCGGTAAAGACGGTTGTTTGGCGGACAGACGACTGCGCTGGACGGTGGTCAGAGTGTAAGGCTGAAGATGAAATATGGGAGCCGAGTGTCAATATGGTGATGATGAGGATGAGGATGAGGAAGAGGAGAGGATGGAGGCGGTCAAGGGCAAAGCATGCAGCGAAGGATCCGGAACACCCGAGTCGATCTCGTGCGTGAGCGCTGCAGGCAGGTGACAGGAAGCGGAGACGCGAGACCGAGAAAAACGGTTTGGCTAATGCGGCAGCGGGAGTCTACACGAGACAGCAAGCGAGAGGGCGAGAGCGAGTAGAGTGAGCGAGTGCGTTTGTGAGGAAGAAGGTCGAAGGGAGGAGGAGGAAGATGCGGACCGAGCAGAAGGTAAGCGAGCCAACCGCTCCAAAACGAACGGATTGAATGATTGAATGATTGATGGATGTGGACCCAGAAATCGACAAAAGAACCGGCGATGACGGGCAAAAATACAGTAGTGGCCAAGGCGAGCGAGCGAGCAGACGGACGGACGATTTGGGCGGGGACGTGGCTCTCGCTGTTTGCAACCATCGAGTGGAGCAGCCTGACAAAAGAAAATAACAATTCTTTTGTAAAAAAATAAAATAAAAAAATCTCGTTGTTCTGACAACCCTGAGCCCGGCAGAGCGCCGAAAGAAAGGAACTGGAACGCAGAAACGCAAGGAGAAACAAGAGCGTTAGCGCAGCGCTGCGCCCCTTCAAAATCACCAATTCCGCATCCTCGTGCCCACTCGACACTCTGCAGCGTATTGCTTCGAAGGCGAACAACAGCCGAGAAATGTCAACCGCCCGACCTCGCTCTCTCCCAGCGCCCCGTTCAGATGACGGCTGCTCCACCAGCGAGCTCGGCCTCTCTCGCTCACAATGCCACTTTCAGGATGACAGACACTACCGAGCTTGGGCAAGCTGACGGTTGGAGAAACAATGGGGCAGATCGATCAGCTGAGCCAACGATGGGCGATCAAAGGGGTCCTCGCTCGGCAGGGACGGATTTCCGTCTGCGGGTCCAGATCGTCCTTGCGATCCGCGTTGCGGTTTTTTCCCTGTCTGTTGTTCACGGAGAACTGCAGCCGTGGAGGCGCAAACAACCGAAAGAGGAAAATTGATGGAGCTCGCGATTTCCGCACCGCCAGCCCCTCCGCACCCACACTTGCGCCGTGCTAGTTATAACGAGTATCGGGCTCACGGCTACCCTTTGTAGAGGCTGTCTAGCAGCACAGGCAGTTGCACTCTCAGTATCGCATGGAAGAGGAGCCACAAACACGAGCATGAGGAGCGACCGCCTCTATTCTTGGCCAGGGCTTGGCTATGATCAAGTCCGACGACGGCAACGAGACAGGCGGAATCTCAACACAAGCGCAAAGCAAGAAAAACGCAGAATGTCGCAATCGCGACGTTTTCCCTCACACTGCCTCGACCCTTGTCGAAGCAAGTCGTTCTTTTCCAAAATATCAATAAAGTTCCGTGGCAGCAGCCACTGTACACCCAGAGTCGACTTTCGCTGAACGCAACTTTCTCGACACGCACTTTGACGGTCAAAAAGAGGAGCGGGCACGCGTTTGTTCGATGCAGATCCGCCCGTGTGTTGGATTTTCCTGTTGCTGCTGCTGCTGCTGCTGCTGCTGCTGCTGCTGCCGCCGCCGCCGCTGCAATTCCGAAATCGATCCTCGCGCTCGCCATCCGAGCGAGGAATTGACGGAAAGGTTAGAAAAATATTAAATGTTCATCGGGAATGCCGGCACACTGGCTTCAAGTTCTAGCAGCACTAGTCAGTCGCCGTGCTCGTTAGCTAGCTAGCTGGCTCGTTCATAGCCAGATCACTATGTCAGTTTGGCTATGCTATTGCTTCGCGCGAGCGTGCCAAGCTCAAGATGGGACCGTGATGGTGGCGCATTCCGAGACTGTCGAAAGGCGGAACTGAGTGAGGGCTAATGAGAAGACACATGCGGCAAGGACAGCAGCAGAGAAGAGAAGCTGGCAGCAGCGATTCTTGTCGACGCCCCTCTTCCGTGTATGGACCTCGCTCTCGCTCGCTCTTCGAGGGCAGCAAACAGGAATCGTGTTCTGGAATGGTATCGGCCAAAGAAGGAGCCTTCGATCCGGATCGAGTTTTTCCCTTCTTGCTCGCTCCGCCGCCGCCGTCGTCGATGGAGATGGAGATGGTTTTCCTGGGTGTAGACTGGATCGCGCAGCTTGGCGGCCAAAGTGCCTGCCTACCGTAACTCGTCGAATGCAGGCGCGCCGGCTTTTTCGAGCAAGTTCGCTGCTTTCGCAGATGAACCCTGACAACACGGGCGGGCGATCATTTCTTTGGTGGGACTGTTTGGCGAGAAAGCCCCTTTCCGTTGCTGCGTCGGGCCGTTGAGACCCACCACTTGGAGGCGTGGGACTGCGTCGCCCTCTTTTACTGACATGTCGTGTTGACCGTCATCCTTCAATTCTCTCTGATACGGCATTTTCATGGCAGCGATTGAGTACTTCGGGTGGAGCTTGATGCAGAATGTCGACAGCCTACTGTATGTACATGCGAACGAGTCGGAGACAGGCGCATGGTGGAGCGCTTCTACCGGCCAATCCAGCCCTTGCGTTTTGGCTGACCTTTTGATAATTCGAAGAGATGGAAACGATAAGAAACGTAGCCGCAGCTCTCGAGTCCAGACTTGCAGCTGATCCGCCGACGCGCGTGAGAAGGACGTGAGACAAGCTCGCTTACAGGTTTTGGGAAAGGGTTCGGACAAGGGGCCGATGGTAGAAGCACGACATGCCTGAGGTCGTAACTGCGTACAACAGACGGAACCACCGATCCGCATTCTTGGTGTGCCAGGTCTGTGTCTCAGCCTCGGTCGCTTGGGGCTCTGCCTGGTAACACATGTCCAAACAGCTGCATTTTCGTCCTTTCAAATGGCACCAGAGGGAGGAAGAAGAGTGTGCGCGATCCGATCGAGCTGCGTCAATGGTCGTGATTACGCGCAGAAGCCTCTCGAACACCAAGCGGCATGATGCGATCGGAAATGCAGAAACAAGTTGCCTTTTGATGGCGAGTTCCCGACGCTGGTGGTTCGCTGCGCAAGGACTGCTATTATCTAATCTCGCTGTGACAACTTTCAAAAGATGCAAAGAGCTCAACTCAGGATCAGAACGAATTTGCGATCCGAAGCCATCAGACGAGCGCTCTCTTCCTTTCCCCACGACGGTCAAGAGCGGAGAGACAGATCGCACGATGTAGCCCTGCTCTCATACCATCTCAAGGTGGGTTGTGCTAGATTGTGAAGTGGGGAGTGTTTCGGACAAACGCCCGAGAGCCTCGCCCGGATGTTCGCGAAGGACTGAGCTCCATACGATGCGGTCGATCGATGAGAGAAACGGAGGGCCGAAAATAGATTTCTCCAACGCTCCGCGAAAATATGTTACGGGTGCAAGCAGTCCAAGACGACGTCACCATGCGGTCTGCCGCGGATCGAGCAAAGTGGGGGAGTTTTTCCATCGACGTGGTCCTGTGTGGCTACCTTGCAGCCTTAACAGCCAATGGATTTTTGGGTCTTCTGTTCTGGCGACAACAGCGGACCCAAGACGCCTGTTTGTCGCCCCTTCCCGTGCTCCCCGGCGCGAGGGGCGATGAGCGACATCGAGACCATCTGAGATGCAATTTTTCCGAGCATGTTTCCTTGACAAGCAAGCCGCTTCTGCAACTCCAACTTGAACCTTCTCCTTGTGAGCCGCGGGCCCCAGATCCCGGGAGCCAACAAATGGAAACACAAACCCCAAGCGTTTTTTGTTTGCTCTGATTGGCGAGTGTCGGAAACCTCCGACGACCTCGTGCTTCTTTTTGAGATGTCCATTTCTTCTCACGCGCGCGTGTGATTTCTCAGTTGACTTTGATGCATTCGCGTTCGGAAATCTACTGTATCGTTCATGGTCGCTTTCGCATTGGATCAAACTAGAGGACTCGACATCATGAGAGTCAATGCGCAATGTAAAGTGCTAAGTGGTCGTCGGGCTTTCGCCGCTCGTCGGCACACTGTAAGAGTTTTTATTCCCCCTTTCGCCACTCGCCTCGAGAACGAGGTCTTCTTGGCATAATGTTTTGAGAATCCGCCGCGTCACCTTGACACTCCAAAATCAGCTGTTTCTACATCACACTCTCCACCTTTCGCACTCTGATCTCGAGCGAAACGAACCGTCCCTCCGCGCCGAGAACATACACCCAGGAAGAGACACACGAGAGCTGGCCAGCCCTTCGGCAGCAAAAGCGAGTCGTGCCAAGCAGTCTCTGCCAACGAAAGATTGAAACTTTTCCTCCGCTCCCCGCGTTCTCGATCCCCCTTTCCCTCGCTCTCAGGACCTGTCGGAGCGAAAGGACTCGCCATCCGTCTAGATGTCGGATAGCCCGCCCATGAAGCGACCAACGCTTCTTTTTGGCATTCAGCTGTGTCCTTTGGACCCTGCAGCGAGCCAGCGGGAAAAAGACAGAGAGACCCTTGGACCCTCCCTCTGCTTTGACCACTTCATTCGTCGGTGCCTCTTGAACTGAACGCCAAGCGCACCGTCAATCTCATCCGAGATGACAAGGCCGCAGTATGAAGCCGCTCAGATGACCACGGAAGCACCTCAAGATTGCATGGTGTTCGTCATCTTAGACTGTTCCAGCTTTGCTCGAACAGAAGAGAAGAATTTTAGGTTGGCCCCTAGTCGTCGCACTTCGGTGCCCGCATGCATGCTGCGATTTAGAGCTTCTGTACCGTTTCGACGGTGCTTGAGCAGCGCCTATTGAGCGGTATTTGCTGCTGATGAGATCTCCAGCGAGCAATATGGAAGGTTTCTGCGACTACCGGACCAGAAGTCTTGTGCCGTATTCATGGCATGCTACTCCAGTGATTGATTGCTCATACATGTCGACGTGTCGAACCAGTCCACACTCTTAATTCTGCTTTTCTCGGTGACGATACCGATGCGTCGGTGTTGACAATGCCAATCGAAACCATCGACCGGAAGAGGAAGGGGAAGAGACGTGTGAAGGTAAGAAACAGAACGAGGAGTCAACCATCAAGCCTGGTCCAAGTCCGCAACGCGGTCAAAGTTGGTGTGGAAGAAAAGATCGGTGCCCATGGTGGTGGTCTTGTCCGAGGTGATGGTCTCGCCCTGCCAGTCGGTGAGGCGGAAGTTGAAGGCGGTGGTGTTGGGGTCGATCTGCTTCTGCTCGTCTTGCGGCAGCACCCACTGCCACCAAGAGCTGTCCTTCAGCCTTGCCTCGGACCAACCCTTATTGCCCCACTTCATCTCGACTCGTACCACCGCCTCGTGGTTACCCCTGACCTGGACCTCGAAGAAGCCAGGTGCAGCACCGTTTCGCCAGTGGACCTGCAAGTTCTTGAGCCCACTGTTGCTCTTCTCGAACGCCTCTTTGCAGTTGACGAACCTCCAGCTGATGGGCAGCTTGCTTCCACCGGCGTTGTTGGTGACGCTGTTCCACGCATCCAAATGCATGTCCAGACCCGAGAAGCACTGGTCGATACCGGGACACAGATCGCTGACGATCGCAACCGTCTTCTTGCCGGCCGGCAGAGTGCCCTTCTTGGGAGTCTCGACGGTCCAGTGCGCATCGTTGCTAAAGAGCGACGCGCTCGTTGAGCCAATCTCGACACACGTACCACATGCTAGACCGTCTTGGAAAAACGTCTGGTCCATCGCGACAGAGGGCAGGTTGTGGTGCGGCATGCCGTCAAACATGCATGCTCCACCGTCCCAGAGTCCAGGACCGCCGAATTGGGTGCCCGGTCCGTGGTGGATGAGATCGGGGCTGAACCAGTTGTACTTGACCTTGCCATTGCGCGGAAGAGTGGTGCTGCCACGAATGCCTTTGCACAGCACAGGCTGGTCCTGCGAGCCGTTGTTCTTGGAGCCGTCAGTGCTGCCACCGGCCTGGTCTTGGTCGCCGTTGTCAGACGAGCCGGCGCCGGACTGTTTACCATCACCATAGCCTTCAGGACCCTCAGTACCCCAAGACTTACCAGAAGCTCCTCCAAAGGAAACACCTCCAGGAGGAATACCATCACTACCCTGCGCGCCTGAGCCCGGCTGGTCGGGAGCAGGCTGGTTGCTTGCGCCTCCGTAGCCTCCCGCTTGAGCAGATCCAGGGTTGGTGCCCGGCTCTTCACCGTTCGAGTAGCTCTCAGGGTTCGATCCCTGGCTAGCATCGTTGTTGCCAGAGGTTTGATCACCCTTTGAGGCGTCGGCACCAGTGCCGGCTGGAGCGCCCTGGCTACCGTCGGCATCCTGGTCAGTGCCAGGGTTTCCGGTCACAGGAGACAGACCGCCAGCTTGATCGCCGCCGTCTTGAGGAAGCGGGGTGCTGGCGCCTTGACCCTGGCCCTTGGACTTGGCAGCGCACTTTTTCTTGTGCATCTTCTTAGGCTGGTCATTGTCTGCGTCAGAAGAGTCGGGCTGAGGAGCGGGTGCACCACCATTGCCGGAAGTGACGTCTGGCTGAGGCGCCGGTGCACCGCCACCGCCAGAAGAGTCGGGCTGAGGAGAAGGTACACCACCACCGCCAGAAGTGATGTCGGGCTGAGGAA
Organism: Sporisorium exsertum; assembly: GCA_928724755.1. Classification (NCBI taxonomy): domain Eukaryota; kingdom Fungi; phylum Basidiomycota; class Ustilaginomycetes; order Ustilaginales; family Ustilaginaceae; genus Sporisorium; species Sporisorium exsertum. Next base: position 1,567,973 of record CAKMXK010000016.1, on the reverse strand, counting down.
CGGGCGCACCGCCGCCAGAAGAGTCGGGCTGAGGAGCGGGCGCACCACCGCCAGAAGTGACATCCGGCTGAGGAGCAGGTGCCCCACCATTGCCGGAAGTGACGCCCGGTTGAGGTGTAGGCGCACCACCGCCGCCAGAAGAGTCGGGCTGAGGAGCGGGTGCGCCACCATTGCCGGAAGTGATGTCTGGCTGAGGAGCAGGTGCGCCAGCACCGCCGGAAGAGTCGGGCTGAGGAGCAGGCTGGGGAGCAGGCTGAGGAGCAGGTGTACCAGCACCACCGCCAGAAGAGTCGGGCTGAGGAGATGGTACACCACCACCGCCAGAAGTGATGTCGGGCTGAGGAACGGGCGCACCGCCGCCAGAAGAGTCGGGCTGAGGAGCGGGCGCACCACCATTGCCGGAAGTGACGTCTGGCTGAGGAGCAGGTGCGCCACCGCCGGCAGAAGAGTCGGGCTGAGAAGGTACACCACCACCGCCAGAAGTGATGTCTGGCTGAGGTGTAGGTGCACCGCCACCGCCAGAAGAGTCGGGCTGAGGAACAGGTGCACCACCATTGCCGGAAGTGACGCCCGGCTGAGGTGTAGGTGCACCACCGCCGCCAGAAGAGTCTGGCTGAGGAGCAGGTGCACCACCATTGCCGGAAGTGACGCCCGGCTGAGGTGTAGGTGCACCAGCACCGCCAGAAGAGTCCGGCTGACGCGCAGCGCACTTACCCTTTTTCTTATCCCTCTTCTTGGGCTGGGCATTGTCTGAGCCCGCCTCACCGGTCGAGGTCTGCAGGCCCGAAGGAGGGGTCGATGCATCACCATAAGTTGAAGTGTCATCTAACTGAGGAGTCGGCGCACCACCACCTCCAGAACTGACGTCCGGCTGAAGAGTAGCAGCATTTTTGTCGTCGTCGTGGTGATGATGGTGGTGGTGGTGGTGCTTTTTGTGATGGTCACCCTTGTGACAGGTGGTCCTGCGTTGAAGGCTAGCGTGTGTCTGCTGCAGGCCGGCTTGGGGCAGGGTGAGCGCGCCGACTGCCGAAGAGGCGATGAAGGCGGCTACGAGAGCCAGAGCGGGAGAGATTCGCATTTTTTCGCAAGAGGGGATCAGAGGCAAGGAGAGGAAAGGAGAGAGGATGAGCTTGAAGAAACCGTCAAGGACTATCAAGTTGAGAGAGAGGCAAAGTGTGAAAGAGTGTAGGATGAGGGACCAGCCCAAAGGATAGGTTTGAGGACGAGGACAAAGATGAAACGGGGAGATGATTGAGGGATAGTTTGAGGTCGCTCTCGGGGACCAAGTCCTTTTAAGCATCTCGCTGTACTGTTGTGGAAAATTTTTGCAGCATCGTCAACGGCCATGCAGCGTTGTGATGAAGAGCCACGACATCCCATTGTCCCACCAGAAGTGTGTGGTAACAATAGCTCACGGCCATGGTTCGAGGCCTCAAGGCTCATCTGAGGCTAGATATGCGAGATGAGATGACAGTGAGACTGACGCCCTCTGCGTGAGACTGCCACCTGTGTTTCCTTTTTGTTTTTTTGCTCATTGTCTCCTACTGCAGCCCACGCATTGGCTACTGATGAAGACGCGGGCGTACACTCTCGGCGGCCGATCGGCGTGGTTGTGGGCTTTCGTGCGTTGCAATGCTCAGTTGCGAATCGTCCGCTTCCCTGCCGATACAGCATGACGAGAGCGTATTCAAGAGTTGTTTTGGAGCTGACATCGAGCATTTGCATGACAATCCATGACGACCTCGATTCCGAAGCCACAGCGCGAGATCCGTTACTTGACAGCTCTGACCGAAATCCGATTTTTGTGACGCAAGCGAGTGGAGAAAGATGAAACGCGTTTCGGACGACTGACCAACACCTTCTCGATCCAACACCACACACGAAAAAATGGACTTGGCCGTGGGCAAGCGCATCTCGCTAGGCCCACACAAAGGCACCATTCGCTATCGTGGTCCCGTTCCACCCTCGAGCGGAGAATGGCTAGGTGTCGAATGGGACGACCCGGCACGCGGCAAGCACGATGGTACCAGCGCCGATGGAACACGCTACTTCCACGTCCGCATCCCAGGCAGCGGCTCGTTCATTCGTCCGACGTCTTCGAAGCTCTCCAGTGGCTGTTGCTTCCTCTCTGCACTGCGCAACAAGTATCTAGCGTCCGCAGAAGAACAGCTGGTATCGACAGATCCGTCGGGAGCATCGCCACAGTATTCGCGCAAGAATATCGCCGACATCGAGATCGAAACACCCAACCTCGACCGCATCGCGCTCAAAGCCGCCCGGCTGGATCGGCTTAAAGAAGTTGGCCTTGGTGGCTGGCAGCAATCTTCGCTACCGGAGGTGGACGTCGAGGCGACACACGATGCACGTTACGACGTCGCGAGAGCATTCGACGTCGCCGAAGGGTTTGGACCCGGTTCGATACGTGCAACGTGTCCCAACATACGATGGCTCGACCTGTCACGTTCGCTTCTGCCGGATTGGGAAGAGGTGTCGCTAATAGCTGCGGAGCTTGGACAGCTCAAGACGCTATTGTTGCACTTTGATCGGCTGCAGCCGCCGCCATCGCCGCTGCCACCGAGCTGGAGTGAAAGGCTGGGACATATTCAGGACTTGCGGTTGGACGGCACACTAGTCCAGTGGTCTGACATGTTGAGGTTGGCGCCAGCGCTGGCTGGTCTTCGATCCTTGCATCTTGGTAGTAATGAGATCTCCAGTTTGGCGGAACCACACCCCGGTACAGACGATGGCAAGGAAGATCAGGCGGTGCTCTTTCCATCCCTGACTTCGCTCAGTCTGGAAGATAACACCATCGAGTTCTGGCCAGACCTAGTCGCTGCACTGTCTCGACTCCCTTCGCTCGAAACGCTCAACCTCGATCGAAACCGGATCGGCGACATCCCAGCCGCATCCACTTCGTCCTCCAAGCTTGCTCGACTGAAAGAGCTCCATCTTCGAGGCAACCCCATCAAATCATGGTCTTCTCTGGAACACGTCGACCAGTGGCTCGGCTCGGAAACAAAACTTGAAGCGTTACACATTTCCACTCTACACTCGGATGAGGAAGAGGACAGTCAACAGGCATCGAGTAGCCCAGACCACTTGCTGTCAAAGTACGAATATCGAGATTTCCGAGCGCTCGCCATCGCCCGTCTTCCCACCCTCACGGTGCTCGACAAGACCGAGATCACATCCAAAGAACGCAAAGACGCCGAGCTGTTCGTCTATACGCGGTTTCGCCAGGGAGATGCGTATCTCGTCGAAGGCGGTGTAGCGCGACAAGGCGCAGATGAGAAGCTAGATCTGTCTAACGCCGAAAAGGCGGCACGGTTTCCGCGCTTTCTCGAGCTGGCCAAGGCGTTTGATGGTGAAGATGCCCTCCTTCTGGACAAAGCTCGGGAAGCCGTGGCGGACAAGAAGCCGCCCAACACGCTCCGGTCGAAGATGCTCAACATCACCGTCACAGCTTGCATCACTGCTCCAGGGGTAGCTCAACCTCATATAACCGGCACAGTCGCGGAAACGGGAGAGGTGAAGGTGTTGGCGACGACGCCGTTGCGGTTGCTCAAGATCAAGCTGGCCAGTGCCGTGGGTGTGAAAGTGGGAGAGGTGGGGGAGGTGTGGGCGCTGATGCGGCCGAAGCAAGGGGAGGAGGGGGAGAGGATTGTCTTGGAGATGGACGATATGTCGAGGACGTTGGACTGGTATGAGGTTTCGTCGGGGGATACGGTGGTGCTTGTGGTTAACAGTTGAACTCGCCTCACTCTCACAGCTTTGCTTGCACAGGCGAATGCGTCAACGGAAGCGAAAATAGACACCCATTGCAAACGACTGCAGCAAACAGTGCCCGCGCAATCGATCATGCAAAAACAAACATGCAGAAACCCAATATCAGATTGGAGCGACAAGAGCGTATGCCCAGATCAGTGCTGATCATCCAGCTGGGGTCCCTTGTAGCCAACGGGGCCTTTGGGATCCCACGGGATGTGTTGCCATTCCGGGTGCCGGTGGTGCACCACCAAGAGGTACTTCTCCCAAGCTTCCAATTGGGCTTTACTGTGGCTCTGAATCATCTGCTGTGGGATCTTCAGAATTTGAGCCTCGTCATCTCGACCGAGCGAGCCTGGATATTGCCAGAAATATCTTCGCACGAGCTTTTTGGCAGCGCCTTGACCAGCCGCAGCGGCGTTGTTGTCGTTGCCCGTGACTGATCGACCGTCGGCTGGCACCAGTGTCTGCCGCAAAGCACAACCGGGATCATGTGTCAGTCAACGGCTGTCTGAGGAAGGAACGAAAAAGGGAGGTGCGAATCCTTACAGCTTGGACGTGTTGAACGAGGCACAGAGCGACGAGGGTCGCGATGAGAGCGCGAGACGTGTGAACCAGCATCTTTGTCGTCGTCGCTGTCTTTTCTGGGGTGTGTGGCGGGAAGAGAAGGTGAAAAACAAAGGACTGATTATGGTGAAAATGATGGTGGTGTGACAAGAGCGGATGGCCATGCACAGGGAAAGAGGGAAGAGAGAAATGCGACCACCGCATCCCCCCTCCCTCCGGCTCGTCTTTATATCCCAGCCCAACCTCGTGTGGGTTGCCATAAGTTACCCTCCAGCGCCAACTTAGGCGTAGGGTGGGATCACGCGGTTCGATCGTGACGCCATTGTAACGGCAGGATCTCACTCGGACCTTAAACCCGAGTTACCACCAGAGAGTGTTGTGGAAATGAAGCCCAACAACGCCACCTCTGAAACAGATCTATCCACTCTCATGACACCTCTTTTGAGGCATAGACCCACCAACTTTCGGTACAACGGCTGATGCAGAGGAGGGGAGGGTGGGCCGAGAATTAGGGCTCGTGTAGCAACCCTTCCGCAGCCCTGTCTGGAGGGCGCCATTGAAGATGTAAAGCCTCTGACGCCCAAGTTGCAATGGAGAGATAACGTTGTCAGGCACCGAACAAGAACCATGGACTGGGAGGGAGCGAATTGAGGTTGCCAGTCCAAGTCCCCTCCAACCTGCATTGGGAGAGGAGAAATGCAATGATGAAGTCGGTGAAACAAGTCATCGGAGTAGGCATCGGCAACGGAGCTACGACGACCCGTACCGTGGGAAACGCCCTCAGACTCGGAGGACACTTCCCACTGTGTTGACAGAGATGCAAAGAGTGGGTTACATTCGCCACCTGTTGAGCCAGCCTTCATCTCAAAAAAATCTGCTGGTGCAAATCCACCCACCCTCGAAGGGGGGCTGTGCAAGTCGCCATTGTTTCGCTCAGCCGGTTCCTGTATTGTGAGTACTGCACGACAGCACGTTGTCAGGGGCAGAGAGAACGCCCGTGTGTGCCGGTTCACAAGATGCAGTTGGTTGTTATGAAAGTGTGTGATTGGTAGGTTCTAGCTGGAAACACTGATCCGAACAACCAGCTTGGGCGTGTCGACAATTGTCGTTCACCCAGTCACCCACTCTTCTAACCCTTGCACACCTTTTTCACAATACCCTCGAAACCGCTGATTCCGGCATAACCCTGTCGTCGCATCTCAGGCTCAACCCCCCCCCCCCCCCCCCCTCCATCTCACACCCTATCTCATCTTACCACTTTGGTGGGACACACGTCCAATGCGGCTGTCCAACTTTTCTTTCGCAGCGGGATACAAATGAGGTCTTTTCCGCCACGCCACCAACCTTTCCACTCCAGGGCGGACAGGGCAGGACCGCTGTCGCCACTGGCTTATCGGAAGGATAGAGTCTAGCTGATAGCAGCGGTATTGGTGCCTGATGATGGGGATTGGGCCCTCGATACGCGAGATGAAATCCCCCCTTGGCAGTCGTATGGCGCCACCAAAAAAGGGCTGCTGGACAGGGTGCCCGGCGATTGAGTGTGGTGCTCGTCTGTGCCCTTCGAAGTTCGAGGTGCCACCAATTCGGGTGAGACTTCATCGTTGATCCCCTTTTGAATAGACTGGTCAAGTGCAGAGCGGAAACGTGTGGCGATGGGATCCCACTCAGTGTGTCGCGGCTCTGCACGAGGCAGGCCTCTGTGGTGCGCGTGTGGGTGCGAGGGCTTGCGCTTTTATAAGTATTTGTAGGGCCACGAAGGAGCCCTTCCTCGTCTCCCCTCAAGGCCCTCCCGTCGGCCCACTTCCAAGAGTGAAAAGAAGGACGCTGCTGCTGCTTTTTTCGCTGAGCGATCAATCGCACTTTCTTTTCCTCCAACTCTCTGCACCGACGAGTACCAGCGCTCCCTATTCTTCGCCGGTCGAACAACTCAATCTACCGTAACTACATCGAACATCTCTCTCTCTCTTTATCTCATCATCCCTTCTTCGCTGGCCGAAACTCCATCTACGTCCTCTCTTCCACTTTCCCAAACGCGAGAGTTAGCTTCACGGTCCACACCACGTCCTCAAGATGAAGCGCCACGATGGCACCGAGTACCTGCCGACCATCTTTGGCGGGCAACCGCCGCACGCACAGCAGGTGATCTCGCTGATGCGCATGTCGCAAGAAGTGACCACGTGGAACCTGCCCGTGATCATTGCGCAAACACTGGTGGTCTCGGAGATCATCCGCACGTTCCCTGCGGAGGTACGCATGCTTGTGCGCCTCGTGCAGCGCAGGAAGCCCAACATGGCCGAGATCTTCTTCATGCTGATCAAGTACCTTGCGCTCATCGCGGTGACGCTGGACATTTTGGCGATGACGACGTTTGCGGCACGGACCGAGTTCGACTGCCGCTCGTGGGCGTGGACGTCTTCGACGCTGTTCTTTCTGTGCTCGACGCTGGTGTTCTGCGTGATAGGTTGGCGGGCGCGGATCATCTTCCGCACGAGTCGCACGGCGAGCTATCTGTTGGCGCTCGGACTGGTTGGGCAGTTCAGCGTAGCTATGTGGACCAACTACCGCGTGTCCAAGGCGGACGCGCTGACGCCGGCGGGGACGTGTGCACCGGCTGCACAGGTGCATGGATCCTCGCACGGTAATGTGGGGCTGACGATCAAGTTCTGGCAGAGCTCCACCTTCTGGTTCCTGCTCTACAACACGCTGTTCGAGTGCATCGTGCTGGTCGCCTGCTGCGTGCGACTGAAGCGCACCTCGAGCGGTCCTGGTGGTCTGACGCAGATTGCCAAGGTGTTGTTCTTCAACAACGTCCACTACATGGCCGCGGTGGAGACGTGCAACGCGATCGAACTCGTCATGCTCATGGGCTGGGTGACCAAGTTGCCCCCCGTGCACATCACGAGTATTGCGATCCAGATCGTCGTCGGACTGCAGATGCTGATCGGCGAACAGGAGGCAGTGTACAGCCCGAGCTGCTCCACCTTCTCCAGCGACGCCTACCCCTCCACCAACGGCACGTACATCAACAAGCACCATCAGCAGCAGCACCACTCGCCTACGTCGTCGAGCAGCTCGCGCGCGCTCTCGTACTTCAAACGCCCCGGCACCGCCAACACGGAATCCGGATATCCGGTTCGCAAAGACACCTTCTCGTCCTGCAGCTCCGTCCCCGCGTACGGTAAGCATACCCCGACCGCTGACGAGGTGGGCCCCCCGCAGCCGCCTCCGAAGTCGACAATCCCGTACAGACAGGACGTGACCGTGTCCGTGGACGAGTACGGACAGTGCCCGATCCCTGCCCATACCACGGCTCCCATTCCGGCGGGTATGCCCTTCTAGAAAGCAGAGCCCTGCTGCTTCCCCCCGCCACCGAGCAGTGACAAATGCTTGCTCGCTCGTCAGCCCCCCTCCGTCCGCGTTTTGTCTCTCACCAGCCCTGGTCTACGTCCGCCGGTTCCTCTCTTGCCTGTAGTCGTGTCATCGAACGTGTACCACTTTTGATACGTAGACGTTCCTTTCCCCCGTTTTGCAGTAATCGTGACACTCTTTTCCAATGCTGACCCCCCCGCAAACGTGTTGAGCTCTACCGATCAATACCGACGCGTGCGGCCAGGAAGACATTACATATTATACGATGCTGCGATATGCGACGAGGAACTCGATAGACGATGACGACAAAAAGGACTATATGCGTTGTGTGAGCGCGCTAACTCAGCGCTTGCTGCTATCTTCCACTTGTGTAAGGTGATGCGATTCAGACCGTTGCAGCGAGGCCCTGCTGGATGACATGGCGTGCTCAATACCTTGACTATCCGCCTCTCTATCCGAAGCAGTATCTGATAGCGTCAAACTAGCCTGACGTCGCATCTCATCCGTGGGTCTAGCTGTTGGCCGCAAGGGCGGCGACTTGTGCACCGACCCGTACAGATCTGTAGGTGGTGGGTAGTTGTATGGCTGATCTGCTGCCGATGTTGACGGCGAAACAGGTCTACGTCTCGGCTTGCCCGCTGAGCCGGAAGCGTGCGGTTGGATGTGTTGCTTATCTGCTGCGGCGTCTAGTTCGTCGTCACTTGCTTCGGCTATCGAATGAGCAGCAAGAGCGCCAGCATCCAATGAAGGCCTCGACTCTGAAAACCGGGAATCCTGCGAGATGCGGTCGGAGCTGTTGAGGAACTCTTCGTCGTCCGGATTGATCTTGGAGTAGGCCGAGGTATAAGGGTTGTGCCTGAGCAAAGAATCGATGAGCCAGAACTGCAAGACGTTCATGGCGAGCGGGAAGAGTGCCATTGAGAAGAGCACCTGAACATCCTTGTGGCTGCCGAAGAAGCTCAAGATCCACGAGCCGACGTCAAAGAGGAAGGGAAACAGAGCAAAGAGGACGAGGACGGCCATCTTCATGAGCAGGAGCACAAAGAGGTACGAGGCAAGCTGCTTGAACCAGTATTCGAGCTTGGGCCTGCCTCTGCGGAACGACGTGTGCGATGCGCCCGACTGCACTGAAGAGCTGGAGCTGGCGGAGGTCGAGACAATGGTGGGGAGCGGCGGTGTATACTGTCCTGAAACGAATCCTTCGAGACGGAATCGTTCGGTGAGGATGTAGGTGACCCACTTGAGAGCAATGTAGATGAAAAACACGCCCAAAGTGGTATCGACGAGGATGTTGAGAAAGTAGAGCGAGCATGGGTTCTCGCCTCCGCCGCTGGCGACAAAGTCGGAGAGCACGACGTTGAGGATGTGGACAAACAGCTGGCCAAGCATCTGCTTGGAAACGTCGAGCGCCCAGATCTTCCATTTGCGTTTGGGCTTTTCGCGTTGTCGCTTGTACACGAGCGAGCCAATAACGAGGATGCCCATGATCGCCTGCACAAAGAGCGCAAATGGGCCCATGAGCTTGCAGTTGTCTCCGTCGACTTCCGGGGTGCCGATGATAGGTGTGGGTGTAGGCGACAGCATCGGGTCGGACACGAGCGTGGCTATGGAAGCTGACGGTGGCGGCATCATGTCCCGCATTGTGGCGATGAGACCGGCTGGCCCAGCGTTGGAGGAGCAGGAGCAGGAGCGCTCTGAACTGTCACAGAGATGGCAGCGTGCGATGTTGCGCCAATCCAGAGCTGAGTTGAGGGGGATGTGGCAGATGAAGCTTGTGGTAGAGCGACACAAAAGCGTCGGGCAGTGGCAGGCGAAGAAAGACCCTCAAGTTGGCTGGCTGGCTGGCTGAGCTGGTGTGGCCTGTGCTGAGTAACGACTGAGCGTGTGGGCGTGTGACATTGATGAAATTTCGAAGCACAAAAGATAGCGGTGCTGCTGCCTCTTTTTCTTTTTTTTGGGACACCGCCATTTGCCACTCCATCGCCGTACACTGAAGATGTTCACAGCACAAACAGAAGCAGAATGCTGGCGTGATTGCAGTGAGAGGTATAGTGTACATAGATCTAGGACAGAAAAGCAAGCGATACGAACTGTTTCATCAGAAGAAAGCACCAAAGTCGTACTTCTCACCAGGCGCAGGACCCGTCGCCGCCGACGCAGCTTTAGCAGCAGCACCTGCTGCCAATTTTGCAGCCTTGCCGCCGTTGCGCTTGGAAGTGGCTGAGGGCTTGGACTTGGAAGGCACCACGACGCGAGCCTTCTTTTGCAGCCGTCGGTTCTTGCGAGAGAGCGACTGAGCTGCCTCGTCGTCTTGCTCATCTTCATCCTCCTCGGCCAACTCGGCGTCATCATCGACGAGGTTTCGCTTGTTGGAAGTGTTCTTCTTGAGGATGGACTTGAGCTGTGGCGCTTTCTTTGAAGCGGCTTGCTCTTCCTCCTCCTCTTCTTCTTCTTCGTCGTCCTCCTCATCCTCCCAGCTGTCCTGGCCCTCGTCGAGCAACGCGTCGTCGATCTCGTCTTCATCCTGCTCGCTGTCCTGCTCGGGCGGAGGCGGAAGCATCTCGACCTGGTCCAAAACCAACGCCTCCCGACCGAGCACGAGAGAAATGGGCCTCAACCGCAGCTCGCGAGCCTGGAACTTCTTGCGCCACTCTTTTCTAGCCAGCACCAGTGGCAAGGAAGTCGAGACACGCTGCTTGATCTCGTCCGCCACCTTCTGCGCATCAGCTGCCAACTTGGGTGCTTGCGTATAGTAGCCGAGCATCTGATGCGACCAGTCGCGGAGCAAGACACGCGAGGCCCCCACGTCGTCGGGGATGTTGCGCTTCTTCATGCGTCCCGTAGCACGGGCCAGAGCAATGAGGAACTCCTGCGTGTCGGCGTGCACCTTGTGACGGCGGGAAGCCGCCTTGATCTTTTCCTTTTGCTCTGCGTCGAGCTCCTCGTCCGCGAGCGAGGCTCTGTCGGGCTGAAACGAGCCGAATGCGGGCACGTTGTAGATGAGCATGAGATCTTCGGGATGCGAGACACGCGACATAAGTGCCCAGGCGAGCGGCAATGGCTCTTTGATCCTCTGGACGTGTCCCTGGTTGCGCATCAGTGTCTGCATCGATTTGAGCTCCATGCGTGCCATCAACTTGTGCTCGTCGGTCGCTTGTTCGTCTTCGTCCTCCGCCTCTTCTTGATCATCTTGGTCCTCTTCCTCGTCGGATCCTTCAGCAGCTTCAAAGCTCTTGAGTGGGATAAGCGCCGGCGTGTCGAGCACCGCGGGCCAGTCGCTCGTCTCGTTATCCTCGTCGTCCGCATCTTCACCCTCAGGGACGCCGATAGCATTGAGGATAGCGTCGGCAACAGTGCTCCTTCCTGAGTGGGATAGGCCGAGAACCGCAACATCTCCCTTGTTGATACGCTTGAGGTCGAGTTGCTCGACAATTGCTTCGGCGCCCGTGTTTTCGACGAGTTGATCCGAGGGAGACGAGATGGGGAAGACGGGGATACCGGTGGAAGTGGAGAGGTAGGCAGACCATGCGGCGAGCGTCTCGAGGGGCACCATGTCGGCTCGGCTCAGGGCGAATGCGAGCTTTTTTCCCGTTCGACTGCTGACCTGAGCCTCCAACCATGGGCTACGGAAGCTCTGGGGGTCACGCGCATCCAGGGCCAGAACCACCGTCTTGATCTCGTCCGAGGCGAGCAACTCGGCGAGCGTACCACGGAAGAGAGGTGCAGTGAGAGGAATGTCTTGGAGCACATCGTCCTCGTCCGCCTCTTGATCGACATGCTGCTCCTCTGCAGCCTCTGCGTCCGAGCCTGTTGCCTCTTGTCCATCACGCTGTGCGAGCTTCTCGGCCTGTCGTGCGAGCTTCTCCTCCTCCTGGATCCTGCGCTTCTGCTCGATCTCGTTGAGCAGCTGCTCCTTGTATGGGAACGAGTTGGGGATGCCTGGATCCTTGCGTGCCTTGCTCTTCCACTGTGTGCTCCTTCGCTCGTCTCTGCGTGTCTTGCGGCGATGCTCCTTGACCTTCTTCTTGATCTTTTCCCTCTGTGCGATCTTGACACGCTTGGAAGCGCGTTTCTTGACCTTGACCATGGTTGGTGTTTTGGTGAGGTTGACCTGGTCGTTGTTGGAGGTGCTGGTGGTTGGCAAAGAGGCTTCTTGTGCCAATCCAAGCTTCTTCTCGGCTTCTCAACTTTTTTTTTCTCCTGGAAAAGTGGAAATTTTCTCCAAAAAATAATCGAGAAAGGGTCGGATTCAGTAATGCTTAGTCATCGTGGGTCATTTTCTTCACGACTAAAATTTGGAATCGCTCGAGTTTTTGAGTTTCGCGCTTTTTTGGGCGTTCGACGTTTGCTTTGCTCCTCATCCTCGACAAGGTGGCCACACTCCATCATCTCTGCTGCACTCAGCATCTTCGACGTGTGGACAACCGGAACGATCTCGATCTTGGCTATCGCAGCATGTCCATGATTCCCTGAGGTTCGCTCCGCCTCCCAATCCTCCTCGTCCGGTGCTGGCCCCGCATCACGATTGCTTCCTACGATAGAAACATTCTGACACCGAGCTCTTCGTGAGGTGCCGCCGCGGTGATGCCGTCCGTCGAGCAAGTTCGGGCTCGCAACATCGCGCCACTTCCGACCAAAAGACGTTCGACTAGATCCACTATCGTAACCAACTCGTCCGATCTAGCCACCATGAAGAGAGCCTCCAGTTCCAGACTCTATGCATTTGATGCCGACAATGCCTCCGCACCTCCCTCCCCGTCCAAGCGAAGAAGCCCGGCTTCGGACGACTCGGATTTCTCGTCGCCTTCCTCCACCACCCCGATGAAACCCCTCCGCTCCAGCCTCTCCAAGAAGGCGCCGCCACCAGGAAGCATGGCTGCCATCAACTCTATCTCGAGCAACACCGCATCCAACTACCAGGGCATGTACCTCAGCTTCGTCATCAATGCGCTCTCCGAAAAGGAGAAGGGCAACGCCGCGCCGTACTACGAGCTGCTCGTGCAATTCGCAGAGCCCTCCACAGGCAGGTCAGGCGCCTCGGTTTCGTCGTTGCGCTCGCTGCTCGCCGCTCTGTCCCACGTGGTCTCGGACCTGGATCGATCGCACGCCAAGCTGGTCGAAAGCATCTTTGCTCTGCCCTGGACCTCCATGGACGACAGCTTCGCGCAGATGTGGATCAAGTTCGTCTGCAGCTTGGTCAGCGCCAGGAGCGAGTGGCTCTCGGTCATCCTCACCAAAGCCACAAAGGCGCTTTCCTACCGTCTCGAGTGGTTGCCGTATCAGTTTGCTGACGAGGCCGGCAAGCGATCTGTCTCGACGCTCAAACGAAAACAGGTGTACGAGCGGGTACATCTCCTGATCCGGTCGCTGTTGAGCGTGGTTCCTACGCTGCCTGGTGTGTTGGGGCCGTTGCTGGTGCAGTTTCTGCCGCACAAGATGGTCAGTCGCTCTGATCAGCTTGTGTACGTGCGCAATATCTTGCATGTCAGCGAGTACTGCGCCGAGCTATCCGAGGCTATTCTTGGTGCGGTGATTGATCGTGCTATTCAACTCGACGTCGAGATCCAGGTGGAGCTCGACGAGTTTGACGATGACGAGGCCGAGGAGTTGGGCTTGGACTTTGAGGACCCCTTCGAGCAGGCGCTGGATGATATCGAGGACGGAGACAGCTCGGACGATGACGATGAGAGCGACGAGGGCGATTTTGCCGACAACCTGTCCGATCTTTCCGACGAAAACTACGGCCAGGACGTGCCGACGGAAGAGCAGAAGCGTACGCAGGAGGATCTGCAGCGCTCCATGCGACGCATCCGCGAGTCCGTCGCCAAGCTCGATGCCATCATGATTGCGCTCTTCGAGCATCTGCGCAAGCTCGACGCGCAGTATGTCGCTGGAGCCAACAGCTTGACCTACAACAGCCCCATGGACGCCGACACGAACCGACGCAACCTGTTTCACACGCTGCTGTCCATCTTTTCGCGCAACATCCTGCCCACCTTCCGATCGCGCCATGTGCAGTTCCTGCTGTTCTGGTTCAACTCGTTGGATACCAACTTTTCCGACTTCTTCTTGGGTGTCTTGCTCGAGAAGAGTCTGTACCGCAAGCGCGGTGGCGAGGTGCGGGAGAAGGACGAGCCCGCGGTGATTCGGTCAGCGGCGGCAGGATATGTGGCGAGTTTTGTCAGTAGGGCATCGTACGTCGATGGGCGTACGACGCGCGTTGTGCTGTACAACCTGTGTTCGTACATGGATGCGCACATTGACGACAGCAGTCGCACCGATACTGAGGCGGGTTCGGCCGCGCCGGGGACCACGGCGCATGCGGTGTTTTACTCGGTGGTGCAAGCTGCGTTTTACATTTTCTGCTTCCGATGGAGGGATCTCAAGATGAGCAACGACGATCAGGAGGGCGGGGCGGAGGAGGAGTTGGATTATCAGGATGCGGACGAGATCGGGGGCGGCATGCACGACAGTGTGGGCAGTTTGGGTCGGTTTGGCGCAGAAGCGTGGTGCGATAGACTGGCGTCGTTGCAGAGGGCGGTCACGTCGCGGTTGAACCCGCTCAAGTACTGCTCGGCGAACGTGGTGAAGCAGTTTGCGCGTATCGCGCAGCACACGGGGTTCTTGTACTGCTACTCGATCATCGAGGCGAACAATCGCTCGGTGAGGGGCAACCGCAGCAACCCGGTTTCGCGCTCCACCTCGTTGAACCGCATCCAGCTCGACAATTCGGGCTCGGCGACTGCCATGGGTCAGGACGGAAGCGATCGCGGTACGCCTCGGCCTGAATCAGTAGTAGCGTCGAACGGTGCGGATCAGGATGCAAAGGCGAGAACGTCAAGGACGGCGGCGGCGGTGACAACGGCGTCGGTGCTCGAATCGTTTTTCCCTTTCGATCCGTATAAGCTGGAATCGTCGGCGTCGTTCATCGAGCCGCTGTATCGCGAGTGGTCTCATGTGGCTCCGGAGGAGGAGGGCGATACTTGTTCGGAAGAGGAGGATGACGATGATGATAGCGATGAAGCGGATGATGTTCGGCGGAACGAGACGGGGCCGGGTGTGGCTATTCCTGGGTCATCGAACAGCAATCGCAAAGGTAGTGATGATGGGGATGAGGAGGAGGAGGAGGAGGAGGAGGAGGGCAATAGCTCGTCGTTTGTCTCGCAGATCGAGGCGATGAGTATTAGCCCTTATCTGGGTTGATTCGCTACACTCGTCGTCTTTAGAGTTCGTCGGTCTTGGTCGGTTGTTGCACTCTGTTAGTCCGGGTCGCGTTGTGTTTTTCCTGATCGTCATTGCATTTGCATTCTTGTTTCATTCGCACACGCTGCACACAAGCAAGAACATGGAATTGTGTCGAATGGATTGATTGGCGGTTTTACTCGAGGTTCTGTACAAACTCGATGACCTTCTTTTCGGGGAGCATGCCTACGAATCCATCGATCACCTGCGATGGCACGGCGAAAAAGGAAATGTCAGTATCACCTCTCATTCTCCGTTGAGACTCATAGGAGCAACACTCACCTTGCCGCGCTTGATCGCGATCACAGTGGGCATAGCCGAGACGTTGAACTGCTGTGCGAGGTGCTGATGCACGTCAACGTCCACGGTCACCAGATCCACCTGTTTACCGCCCACGACGCTGGCGTCGGTAGCAACCTTCTTGAGGGAAGGGGAGAGGAGCTTGCACGGCTGGCACCATGTTGCGTAGAAATCGACGAGCACGGGGATGTCGGCGTCGGTGCGGGAAGGGGAGAGGACGCGCGATTGGAAGTCGGAGGCGGAGACGTCTTCGTACACTTTACGGGCGGGGGTGGTGGTGGCGAATGTGCGGGCCAGCGGAGTGCGTAGGAATGGGGTGGTTGTTCGAAGCGTGGATAGCATGGTGATGTGTGCCTGCCGGGTTGGGGTGAGTGAAAATAGTTGGGAGGGAAGGATGAGGGAAAGGATGGCGGCGGGAAGAAATGTGGAGTTCTTGATAAAGGTGGATCAAGTCACGATTATGTAATTACGCTCCACACCTGGCAGCTCTGCGTCGTCGATTCAAGGTCGTCAAAAGTCCCACATCACAACACAGCTCACCATCTGCGCAAAGCGAACCCGCAACGCTGCGCGATTGTGTCAGAAGGCACGTTTGTCTGGGCGGACCAAACCGCCGCAGCGAGACCCCTGACCGCAGAATCGCCTCGCTTGCGCATACACCCGCACATCGGCGTTCCTGCCCGCTTCAACCTCACTGGACGGAGGCGGTGGAGGCATGAGGCATTGCTGAAGGGCAAGTGTCAAATGAAGCAAAACATTTCGTGTTTGTTCTGCACTTCACCTCCTGAGGGGAGAAACGCTCGGCGTCGTGCACCGCGCATATCCGGCGATACTTGGGCCAACCCGATACGATGCCCGATGAGGTTGATTTTGGTGCCTCTTTTTTTTGACGATCATTTTTTCGATGACTTTTTAGTGGTGCGGTTAAAAACCCCGACTGCCACTTGTCATGGACATCGAGGTACTGGGCCTGCCTTCTGATAAGTGCCATCGAAGTGCAGCAGTCTAAAGCCAAGCGTCTCCGAGTCATCACTGGCGAATGCAGCAACCAACGACACCTTGGAAAGCAGACAAAACGAGCGCCAAGCCGAGCAATAAGGCGATTGGGGCCCTCGCCACGAGGGCGTTCCGCACACAGAGACACGAGGCCCGCCGGGCTGAAAGGGATCACACAGCGGCGGTCGATGACGATGGGATCGACGATTGATCGACGGACGGGGGTTGAAAGGCGAGGAAGGCGAGAAAGCGGACTTTGGAAAAGTGGCAATCAAGCGTCTCCGAGATGCAGTGAAAATGCCGAAGCCCCAGCTAGCCAGCCAGAGCGAGCTGGCGACTCCTCTGCCAACGCGACCCCAAACCAACACCTGTGGCTGTTGCCTGCTTTCAACCTTCTCCTCCTTCAAGGTGCGCTTTCAAAGACGACCGGTTATCGCTAGTCGAAGTGCTCACACCGTTGTAGCATAAACCGACGAGGTCTTCGAGGTAGGGTCAGAGAGGAGAAGGGACACGCGCCGGCTGAGACCAACACTTTCGAATGCAAACCGAGCACTGGATCGAGGCAGAAAGCTTGACCGAGAACCGTGCAGCAACGCGCAGCTCCGGCGGTGGCTGCGGAAGAACGCTGGCTGGCACGCGTCTGCTGTCCCCCACCCCGTCCACCCATCTGCATCCGCCGACGTTCCTCACCTGTCAAAGACTATCACTTGGACAAATGACGTGGACACTGTAATGCTCGCGACTGACCTGGCCATGGTCAGCAGACTCGAGCTGTGCTCTGCAAGCAACATTCGGTCGGTCTTTCTAGGCGAGGAATTGAACTTGAAGGCACAAAAGGGTCCATTCAACGTTGGGCTCTCTCTCTGCCCAAAAGAAAAAAGGCCGATGCACTCCACGTCCGAGTGTCCGAGACGTTTGGCATGCATGAGAGAGTCTCGCTCTCTGCAAGCTGCCCAGAACTGCACCCGCAAAACAGCCGCAGCAGCGAACCCGCACTTTGCTCTGGCAGCCCCGCGATTCGGTGGAGACTTGCGTTTCTGACAGCTCTGCTTGCTTGCATACCGGTGGACTGAGTTGTTGCTCAGCTGTCATTCTTTGAGTGCCATTGCTGCTACCGCTGCTGGCCGGCTCGGGTTTGCGTGTAGAATCGGCCTGTTCTTGGACCCACGCAACGACGCTTGGGCTATGTTGTTCTTCGGTCTCGGAGCTTGGACTTGCTTTATGTCTGGCTTCTGCGCACGCGACAGGGCTTCGTTACCGCCTGGCGTCTTGGCGGTGGTCTGTCAGCTGGACGCTTTCGCTTAGACAGAGAGACATGGCTCGTGGGACCAAGACATACATATATCTTTCGCTCTGGACTTGACTCCACCATCTTTGTGTTCCCCCCTCTCTTTCTTTCCTATTCTATCATTCCCTACCACTCTCTCCTCTCTCTCTTGCGCGCCCTCCCCTCTTCCCCTTTGCCCCCATCCTGCTCGTTGTAACGGTCTCCAATCTCTCTCACTTTCCTTTTGACTCGTATCCCCTGACTGGCCCCGCGAAACATACACACTCTTTTACACTTTCTCGGCCTCCAACAACGTCTATCGATATACACCTTCAAAGCATCCATACAACCAACTTCAGCAGCACAGTCCTATACCATACACAGCAGATCTTTCACAGCAAAACTGTATAACGACGGGTGCACAACTTTCGGCTGCTGCGCCCTCCAGATTTTTTTTTTTCTTTGTCTCTTCTCCTCCCCAGCCTCACACTCGCGGAGCCTGTTGGCTTGTCACAATGTCATCCACCGCACTCCCCGCCCCGGGAACGGCCGCTTCGTCGTCCATCTGGGCACGTCGGATGATCACGAAAGCCATCCCCACCACGGACGCTGAGGTGGAGCTCAACGTGCTCTCCCTCCTCCTCGATGTGCCGGTTGCGTCGCTCGACTCGCCACAGCAGCAGGTGGGCGCCTCGTCGCCGAGATCGCCGTTCGATGTGCAGTCTCCGTGGTCTGCGCTGCACAGTGGTACGGCCGACACGTTGCCGGGGGTGGGGGATGTTCGAGCGGTGGAGGTAGAGGTGCGGCGTTCGCTCGAGATGCATGCGGCGCAGACGGCGGTGAAGGCGGCACTGGATGTGCTGGAGGAGCCGAGTCTCGGTAAGGGGTTGCGCATCTCCACGTCCGTCGGCGGGGTGGGGCTGACGGCGCCCGTATCGCCTGCGCTGTCGTCGCCTGCGTCGTCGCCTGCGTCGTCGCCTGCGTCGTCGCCTGCGTCGCCGGCGGAGTCGTGTTTCTCCGAATCCGAGGGGGCGGTGAAGAAGAAGGGACGTGCTAGGATGTCGCAGGAGAAGCGCAAGCGGTTGGCGAGACGGCGGGAACGCGAGGCGCTCGTTGCGTCACTTTCCCAGGATTCCCAGCAGCAGTTTGCGGGGGCTGGCGAAGGGTATGGTTCTCATACGCCGTTCCTGAGTCGCAGTGCACCGGTTACGCCGATGCGTTCGTACTTTGCGCATACCAGTACGGCTGGGTTTGCCGGGCTGCCGTTTTCCTCCAACTCGTCCTACCATGCTCCCACATACGAAAGCGCGGCGGCAGCAGCGTTCAGCACGCCCGTCTCGTCACCTCGATCCGTAGGATTGCCCTCGCCCGCTCTCACCCACACCTCGTTCGCGTCCGGATTGGGTTGCATCGGTACACCCTCCTCGTCGCCCACCGCTGTACCCCTGCTGCCAAACGACCCGCAGAGCAGCCCGCCGACACTGGTCGTGCAGCCACCCTCGCCCACAGCGTGTGCGTGGCGCCTACGCCAAGCACCACCACCAGCAAAAGCGAGCATAGCTGGAATCCAACCGGCGTGTTGACCGAGTCGCATCTTGCTTCTGTTTTACTGAACCGCCAGCTGGATACCCCTTGTCGTCAGATGCTCCCAACACAGTCAGGTTTGTAGCGCTAGAGACTTGCTCGCATCGCCCGTTGCAGATTTTCGCTTTTTTGCTTTGTAGCCTATCCATCCCCTTGCCCAGAACCTTCCTCAAACGACAAGCGCTCTCTCGGTCTCGTCTCTTCCCACTTGCATGCAACACTCTCAGTTTCTCAATCTCAAGTTGGATCTCTTTTTGGCTTCTGTGTCTCTGTGTCTCCGTGATCAGATGAAAAAGTAAACTTCTGTCATTTAAAGCACAAGACAAGCCACTTGGATCCAAGCCACGGCAAGGCTCTGTTTCAAGCAGTAAGAGCAGCGGTCGGGTTGGTACCGGGAGCGGTTGCTGCTGTCTCGGTCCGAGCTTGAGGGCAGTGCTTGGCGATCTGCGTGCCATTCGACGGTGCAAGAAAGTTGAACGGTCAGAGTCGGAAAAGTGTCAGTTTGAACAATCAGCGGATTGCAGGCAAGTATCTTGCAATGGACAGAGAACAACTTACGTGACCGATCTGGTTGCAAGTATAGCAACTCTTAGCCTTGCCATTTACAGCAGCACCGTTAGCCTTGCAGTCTCTAGCAAAGCTGTATAGCCAAAAAAAAAAAAAAAACCATATCATCGTCAGCCACGCCGCCTCTCTCTCTCTCTCTGTGTGTGTGTGTGTCTACTTCCCATCCCCTTTTTGGGTAAAACTTACTGATTCGGACCGCCGCACTTTCTGCACGTCAGCCCACCTTTGACGCTGGCACAGTTGGCCTTGACATGGCCGGTGCCGCCGCAGCCGAAGCATTTCTTCTCCTTGTCCACGGTGGGACAGTTGGCCTTGACGTGGCCCTTACCGCCACAGCCGTAGCACTCCTGCGTGTCGATGCTGGGGCAGTCGGTCTTGATGTGTCCCTTGCCGCCGCAGTTGTAGCACTGTTTGGTCTCGGTGGTGCGCGGGGCGGGGCAGGCGGACGACTCGTGACCTGCCTCGAGACAGTTGAAGCATCGGCGGTCGGTGTAGCTGCAGTTCTCGGCTAGGTGGCCCACTGTTGGTTTAGAGAGAGAGAGGGTGTGAGTGCTGGACCTGGGTTGCGATCGGGAGGGTGCAGGGAAAAAAGGTACTTACGCTGGCCACATCTGCAGGAAGAGAGTGTGCACGCGGACGATAAGACGAGTCAGTTTCAAGGTCAAGCAGCAGTGGCACCAGACAGACAAACTTACACGTAACAACCTCGTCGACGAAACATCTTTAGGAATCCTTCTGCCTCTCAGCTACGGCTACCTGACTAACTTCGGCAACTACAATACGCCAACTAACATCGCAGAAGGCACAAGAGTTAAAGGTCAGATCCAGCGTCAACAGTCGTCCAGCAGTGGAATTCGCACTTACACCAAGATACTTGGTCCTTTTTTTTTCCGATAGATGGGATGGTGGAGAAAAGGAGAGACAGAGAAAGCGAGGCAAAGTGATGTCGTGTGGAGGCAAAAATTGCGATTTTGAGTTGACTTCTCGGATCCTGCCGCCGTCGCTGCTGCTGCTGCTGCTGCTGCTGCCCCACCGCGGTCACCCGAGAAAAAGCAACCGGCACGCCCGGCACTCACAATTGCCATATCGTTGCTTTCCGACGACCTCAACCCAACACCAAGCAATTACAGCCTTTGATCATTGGTCACGCGCAGAAGGCACCTTGTTTGAAACGTATGTGTGTATGCTCGAGTGAAGCATGCTAGTACAAGCCCCGCTTTCACAGCTTGCCCTGATCCACACCCAACACGGCCAACAACACCCTCAGCATCTCGGCACTCGCCAAGTCATTCGTCGTCCTCACCGTCAGCCTCGCCAGTTTCGCATCCTTGTTCGGCTCCAACCGCAACAGACACCCAACCTTGCCCGCATCACCCATATGCAACACACCCGCCGCCACCGTGTTGTTCGGATTCGCATCCACGTCATTCAGCACCTGCAGCCGAGCTCCTTCCAACACCCTCCGCTGTTTCGTCACATCCACCTCACCCGCAGGCGATAACCTAAACGTAAAGATCTTCTGCGCCTCCCTCGGCGGTCCACCGATCTGCCTCCACCGCTCGAAAAAGTCCGTGGCTCCCAGCCGCACCGGTTCGATGAACTTGGTCATCAGCACGGGCAGGCGCAGTCGGACCTCCTGCAGCGAGCCCGCCAGGTACGACACTTCCAGAAGAGGCGGTTGTGTGAACAGGTCCTTGCACTCCACAAGCACCAGCGTCTGTGCTTGCGTCATAGCGCCCAGCGTGTTGGTTGGGATCTTGGGTAGCGTGACGCTTAAGCTGGCCGGGTCGTGAGATCGAACGGTGACGGTGAACGAGTTAAAGTTAACCGCGATCTTGTTGCCAAAGTAGAGAGCGAGCCGACCCTGGTGTCCGTGATACTCGGTCTTGAGGCCGATCTGGATCTGGCTGTCTTCGTACAGCACACCCTCGGGCGCAAAGCAGAGGCGCTGGAAGAACTTATCTGCGCCTGCCGTCAGCGGCTTGGTGTTGAGCGGGGTCGAAGGCGTTGCCGCCGACGGTGTGCTGGGCGTCGAGTCGTCGCCAATCAACGGCTGCTCCGACAAGAGACCCGCATCTTCAAGCCCTGGCGTCGGCGCGCTCATATCGAGCCCCTCCAACCCAGCCAGCACATTGTCCGCGTCGTCGTTGGTGCCGTTGCGCATCGAATCTGCCGTAACCGCCGCCTCGGTGCGGTGTCCTGCTGGAATCACAGAACCAGCATTGCCCGTCGGCATAGCTCCACCATTCGCTTTGCCCTTCTTGAGGCTCTCCAGTCTGGCCTGCTCCCTGCCGCGATTCGTGTCCTTGCCACCGATGATCCACGTCCTCTTGTCTTCGGTATCCGAGTGCTTCTTGTGCAATCGACTGAGCAGCAGCGACGAACGTTCGGCAAATGGAGGCATCTCGTCGCACACAGCTTGCAGCAGATCGTCGTCCGGCATCTCTGCCAGCGCAACGTACTCGCACGCCCTCTGCTGCAGCTCGGCATCCAACACGTGCCTGTACCTGTTGAGCACGTAGAGAATCTGCTCGCGAATCTCGGGGAACAAGTTGAGCCACTTGACGTACGTCGACAGCAGCAATGCGCGCGTCGACTGCGAACACAGGTGCGATCGTGAGTGCAGCGTGTGGAACTGTTCGATGGGACTCGCGCCCGGATCGTTTGCGATCAGATGGCCAAATTCGCCCAAGATGTAGCCACCGACCTTGATCATGTTCTCGTGGCACGTCGATGACTTGAGATGCTCAAGCACCTTGGTGGTGGCGTACTCTTGCACGTCTTCGTTGTTGACCACGATCTGGATCACGCGGTACCACACCTCTTCGCTGACGTGGTCACCCGCAGAGCTGATGAGCTGCAAGATCGTGTCGACGTACCAACGGTACTCGGTGGCAAACTTTTCCGTGAGAATGGCGATCTTGAGCACCATCTCCTCCCTCAGCGCATAGTCGGCGATTTGCATGTACTTGAGCAGCTCCGAGACAATCACTTTGGCGTTGGTCACGTCGCACATGCTGTAGAGCAAGTCGACTCCTCGGCGACGCACCGAAATGTCCTTGTCGCGCAGCGAGAGGATGATGGTGTTCTGGTGCATCTTGATGGGCTCCAAACTCTCGGCGCGTGCTGCTAGATGCGCCATGGTGTCGAGACCCAAGTAGCGCACATTGGTTTCGCGAGACAAGATGAAGCGGCCGAGCAGCACCGCCGCCTTGGAGACGACTGCCGATTCCGTATCCAGCTGGATGGCCAGATTGATGGCCTCGAACAAGACGGCGTTCTGCGCATTGTTGTGCTGCACGTTCTTCGGGCTGTCCTGTGAACTGTTGATGATGGTGTCGAGCACCGTCTCGATAGTCCTTCGAAGCGCTGGATCGTCTGGGCTGGGGTAGTACTGGAGCAGACGCAAGAGCTTGACTTGGAGCCATGGGATGGGCACCTTGTAATAGACGTATTCGGCGGTAAAGTCGTTTTCGACGACAATCCTGTGCATGCGATGTACCGCTTTCTGATACGAGCTTGCAAATGCTTCCGGGTGGTCTTGCGCCATGGCCATGACCAAGCTGGTGACAGCCAGCGCCACACCCAGGTCGTCGTCGTCCATGATGGCAATGATGCGGAGCGCCCAGTCTTCTGCTGGGATCACCTCGGGATGCTTGCGGTACAGACGCAGCAGCGTGAGCGCCGCCTTCTTCTTGACAAAGCCACGCGAGGTTGGCGAGATGAGCAGACGATGCACGTCGCCTGCCAGCGCTTCGGCCATCTCGACGCCGCCAATGTTGGCGATGGCGTGTAGAGCCAAGCAGTTGTTGACTTCGTTGATCTCATCCAAGTCCTTGCGAATCGAGTTGACCACGAGTCGAACAATGTCCGAGTTTTCGTGCATGAGCAGCGTGATGGCGAGGTAGCCGATCTGCTTTTCCGAGTACTTGTTGCTCGCGATGAGGTTAACCGCTTCCATGTGCCCAATGTCGACCTGGTAGCCGAGGATGTAGGTGAAGACGATCTTGGAGAGGTACTTTTTCTTTTGGTAGCCGTCCAACTGACCGTCCTTGAACTTTTGACGGATGTGTGCCATCTCCTTGTTGATGCGCCTCTCTTCGAGCTCGCGGACACGACATGCTCGCAAGTCTGCAATGTACTGCGTCAAGCCCCTCATGGAGGAGGACGAGTTGGACGCCATGGTTGCTGTTTGTCACCGCTCTGCGGTTGTGGAAGGCCAGAGAGGTGGATGATACTAGCTGCGGGAGACGGTCAGCCACGAGTATTGCCGCAATAGCATGCGTGGCGAAGCGGATCGAGTCTCGGTTGCGATGCTGCGCTCGAGCAGGATGAAAGAAAAGGTGGTGGTGGAGGTTGTGCGATTCGTCCTTTGTACAGCTGCTGCTCCAGAGGAGTGTGTACACGCAGCGGCCGCCGTGGTATCCCCTCGCAAGGTTTGTCTGACAAGAGCACAAGAGCGTGCAGTGCGGATTGGAGCGATGATCAAAGGGACTGGTGATGCGACGGGACGAAGCAACCGCCACTGTCTTGTGTCCTGTCTTGTCCTGTGCTGAGCTGTACAGCCCCGCACATTTTGCTGCTTGTTCCCTTACGGAAGGCTTCTCCGAGAGCGCACTCAGTCAGTCAGTCAGTCAGTCACACAAAGGGCTTTCCGCAAATTTGCGCTTCACCAACACGTTGCAAAATCCATCACAGGCAACGCGGTCCGTGCTCCTCTTTCGTCGTCTTGTACGATTCCTTCTCACTCTTCGAGATCAGAGCCAGACGACCTTGTCATGTTGCCTTGTCAATCACAGCCCCCAATGAAAGCCTAAGATCGCTCTGTCCGACACATGGCACTAAACGCGGGTTGCACACCTGCACTTGCTCTGCCCAATCTTGCTCAATCCGAAGCTCGCTTTACATAGACACGCTCCCAAGCTGCAGCTTGAATCGACTGGAACCTGGCGTAGCATCACTCACACCCTCGTCTCAATATCCTGCCCAGCAAAGTTCTTACTTACTCGATCTCTTCCTCCTCATCGCGATACACACACACACACACAGCTTTGGAAAAGTTGTTCTGGATATAGCACGGCGTCGAATGGAAGAGATTCGGTAACATGACCTGGATACAGGTACAGCACATCTTTCTTCCTCCCCACTCCGTCCCATCGAATCCAGCCCGATGCGACTCGTTGTCGAGAGGGAAGAGCAAACTACAAAAACGAGGGCACGATGCAAAGCATCGAACCACCATCAGATGCTGCATCGCACCCTGCGGCAACATGTGCACATCAGTCGAACACGACACGACGGCGGTGGGGAGTGGCGAGAGACGAAAAAGCGACGGCCTCCAAAGGACGTGGGGACGCGGAGGGGAAACGAGGAGAGGAAGGGGGGGAAAAAGGGGAGCAAGACGGAGAGGTTGTCGGGGGAAACTTTTTCTTTCAATCTGTACTCTGCCCCTCAAGCAGCCTCCTCACCCTTGGCCTCGGCAGCGGGGGCCTCACCAGCGGCAGCCTCGGCGGGCTTCTCGGAATCTTGCATGTCCGAAGTCCACAGGGTGAGGTTGTCGCGGAGCAGCTGCATGATGAGCGTCGAGTCCTTGTAGCTCTCCTCCGAAAGGGTGTCGAGCTCGGCGATGGCGTCGTCAAAGGCCTGCTTGGCGAGGTGGCAAGCGCGGTCGGGGCTGTTCAAGATCTCGTAGTAGAAGACCGAGAAGTTGAGGGCGAGACCCAGGCGGATGGGGTGGGTAGGGGGCAGCTCGGTGACGGCAACGTCCGAAGCAGCCTTGTAAGCCTCGAGCGACTTGTCGGCGGAGTCCTTGCGCTTGTCACCAGTGGCGAACTCGGCGAGGTATCGGTGGTAGTCACCCTTCCTGTTGAGGTGCGAAACGAAAAAACAAAGGTAAGGAGCAGAGTGACTTTTGGTCAGCAAGTCGAATCTTGGAGAGAAGCGAGGGAGCCTGCCCTTGCAGGATTCTGCATGGCACAGCAAATGGAATCAAAATGGCACATACATTTTGTGGTAGAAGACCTTGCTCTCGCCAGTGGCGGCCGAGGGGATGAGGTGCTTGTCCAAGACGTCGAGGATGTCCTCGCAGATCTGGGCGAGCTCGGCCTCGATCTTCTCGCGGTAGGTCTTGATCATCGAGACCTGGGCCTCGTTGCCCTTGGACTCCTCCTTCTGCTCGATGGAGGAGACGATGCGCCACGAGGCACGGCGGGCACCAATAACGTTCTTGTAGGCGACCGAGAGAAGGTTGCGCTCCTCGACGGTGAGCTCCTGGTCGGACGAAGCGACGCGCTTCATGTTCTCGACCATCTCTGTAGAGTTGTGAATACAAGAACAGGGGAGTAAAGTCAGTTTTCGAGGCCAATGCAAAAGAGAATTGGCGCTTAGAGCCCCATCTTCCGCCGTAAGCAGATTCGTTTGATTCTTGCTTCAACAGCCAAAAAAGCTGCGACCGCCAATCAACCGAAAACGTCTGCAAAAAACGCAAAACAAGTGGAGCCAAGCTGCTGCCTCTTGCTACTTACCCTCGTAGCGCTCAGCCTGCTCGGCGAGCTTGGCAAGGTAAACAGAGTCTTCACGCGATTCCGGCATCTTGAATATCGGTTGCGACAAAAAGGTCTAGAGATGAAAAGAATTGAAGCGGCTGCGAGAATGGATCAAGGCCAGAGCAGACAGAATGAATTGATGGCAAGAGTCAGTGACAGTGCAGCAAGCGATTGGGTAAGGGAGTAAGTTGACATCCAGAACAACGCGGTGGAATGTCGATAAGTCAAAGTCGAGGAGATGATGTCAGATATGGAAGCTGATAACGACGGATGCTTCCAACACGCAGGATGACGGCGAACGAGCTTGATGTGACGGCCGCTGATCGATGTATACAGCCGCGCCCCGCCAAATCTAATCAAGACAGGTGCGCTGGCATTGAATAGAATAGCCCAATCGTGGTAGCGAAAGACGAACAGCGATCATCATGCTGGCGGCACAAGGTCGCGTGTGTTCCCTTTGTCCTCCAAAACTGTATGTTCTTCTGTTATGTAGAGGGCGATGGGTCGATTCCAGAACTAATAGCGTCGGCACGGCATCGTATCTGTCACGGCCGACAACAATGACTATGATGGTACGGTGATCGGTGCGGACAACATAGGTGCTGGATGGTGTCGACCGTGTTGGTGATGTGTTCTAACGTGGTGTTGATCATTTGAAGGGCGGATAATGTCGAGACGCGACGGTATCGCGGACGTCAAAGGCAGGACGACTTGATACTGGCAGGATGATGTCGAGCAAGAATAAAGGGGGACGCGATGTTCTGGATGTCGAATGGTGGGCGGGCGAGTGTGGAGACGACACTGCCGAAGAGGAAAGGAAGGGAGGGATACTCACCCTGAGGTTAGACAGGTGGACGATGTTGGTGTTGGTGGATGGTGATGGTCAAAGTGACACGAAGTGGCGATCGAAAGTGTGGTTGGTACTTTGGTGGTTGGGCAACAGAGGCGATAACAGCGGGAGCGGAAGGAAAGGGCGAGAGAGTGAGAGAGAGGCGTGCGTGTGCGTGAGAAGAGAGAGAAAGCCTTTGAGCGGGCTAAGGCGAATGAACAGCACCAGCGACAGAGACTCAAAGGGGAAGAACGGCGGCGGCGCGCTGGGCAAGGGGGGCGACGCAAAAAGGGAGGGACTGGCCAACACACGAGACAGAATGTGCGGCAAACCAGCCACAGCAAAGGCCAAATCCACCCGACGAGAGCAGACGCGAATGCGGATCAGAGTGCAACAAAACAGCACGGTTCAAGCAGCGCAGCCCAGCAGCCCAGCAGCACAGCGTGCGAAAATCACATCACAAATCAAACCCCCCCAAACCAGACGCAAAGTCACAGCACAGCACAGTGCATCAGCGTTACTGTATTTCGAAATGCGAATACAAAGCCAAATTGGGATCACAATTCAAGCGAATACAATTTGCTCTTCGCGTTCCGAATACAACGCGCAAGCCTCAGTATAATAGCTTGGGGCAGTCGAGCGGTGGAAGCGCAGAGAAGCAAACGACAGGCCAGCAGCGGCAATGAAAGAGGGTGTGAAATTGAGGGGGAGAGCAAGCTTGGCCGCACAAGCGATTGCTGTGCGTCGAGATGAATTCACAGCCGAAAGCTCAGCGCCAAACCCACACGTCGGCGAGCGAGCAGAAGAGCCAAGGTCAGCAGCGCAGCACGGCGGCATCCAGCACAGCAGCACCGGAGAAGAGCAAAGTTAGCCAAGCCGAGTAAGAAGCAAGGGCGAAGAACGCAAGGAAGCACACAGCGCCATACACGAATCACACACGCGCGCAATCTATACCACCGCTCTTTGAAACCAAGTCAAAGAGCAACGCGACGCACCGCTGTCATTTGTGCTGCTGCTGCTGCTTTGCCTGCTTTGCGGATCTCTTTTCGTTCTTCGTCTTGGAAAGGATGCGCTGTTGGCTGTGGCTACATGCTGACACTTGGTTAGCGTGAAGCGTACCGCGCGCCCGGCGTCGGCTTTCGTTTCAGCGGAGAGACTGCACAGCGGACTCAGCACAGCCTACAACGAACGCATTTGCCGCTCTCGTCAATTTCAGATCTTCCAAATCCGCACAGCAGATCTCTCTATCTTTCCTGGCGTGCGCGCTCGGCGTTCCTCGGCCAGTGCTTCTTGATCTGCTCCGTCGATCCCGAGGCTCGTTGCAAAGTGCAGATCATAGTGCTCG
Organism: Sporisorium exsertum; assembly: GCA_928724755.1. Taxonomy (NCBI): domain Eukaryota; kingdom Fungi; phylum Basidiomycota; class Ustilaginomycetes; order Ustilaginales; family Ustilaginaceae; genus Sporisorium; species Sporisorium exsertum. The sequence continues at coordinate 1,539,597 of CAKMXK010000016.1, read as the reverse complement.
ATGCGCAGCGCAACATCAAACTCAAGACGAGCAAGGGCCCGTCAGATACGGGCCGTGTCGCGTGCCAGGCTGCTCGAGATGAGTAACAGATGGAACGCTTGATCCGTGCGCACTCTTCATTCCGACGCGTCTCCTCTCTGTCTTCGCCCGGTTTCGATCAGAATGCGGAACCACATGGCGTCTTTTCTCGCACGACACCTCGGCCTGCATGCTTAGTGTGCTTGACTCGCTCTAACATCCTTGACCTTTTTTTTTCCTCGAAGCAACACACAGGAACGATTCGCTGACTGCATTGTTTGTTCTTGTCGGAGAGTCGATTGCGTCTCGTTGTCATGTCAAGGGTCGGAGCAGCTGCCGAATAGGGGACCGATATGATTGAAACAGCTGAATACCGTCAGGGTACAAAAGCTCAAGTCACGAACCTGTCAGAACAACGTCGGAGAGACACTAAAACAGCAAGGAGCAGTCACACAAGAGCAGGACGTGAATAAGCTGCAAAGCGAGCAGGGAAAGTAATGGCATTTTTGTGTAGGCGATCGACAGAAATGCAGGTATTAGGGCGCACGTTGCGTATAGATCCGCTTAGAGGTCACCGTCGTCCTCGTCGGGCAAGGGAGCAGCAGCGGCGCGCTCGAGCTCGGCGTCGTACTGGGCCATGAGGGCCTGGTCCACCTGGACCTCGGGGGGAGCAAGAGCGGGAGCGGCGGCGAACTCGAGGGCGGGGTTGCCGACAAGCTTTCGTGCCAACCAGAGGAAAGGCTTCTCGAAGTTGTAGTTGGACTTGGCCGAGATTTCAAAGTACTGGAGGTTCTTCTTGCGGTGGAACGTCACAGCACCGGTCTTGACCTTGCGCTCCTTGACATCGACCTTGTTACCGCAGAGCACGATGGGAATGTTCTCGCACACGCGCTCCAAGTCACGGTGCCAGTTGGGAACGTTCTTGTAGGTGATGCGCGAAGTCACATCGAACATGATGATACCGCACTGACCCTGGATGTAGTAGCCATCACGGAGACCACCGAACTTCTCCTGTCCCGCAGTGTCCCAGACGTTGAAGCAGATGGTGCCGACGTTGGTGTGGAACTGAAGAGGGTGCACCTCGACACCGAGCGTCGCAATGTACTTCTTCTCGAATTCACCGGTCAAGTGACGCTTGACGAAGGTGGTCTTGCCCGTACCACCGTCACCGACGAGGACGAGCTTGAACTGAGGCACCTGCTGGATCTCGGCAGACATTGTTGTGTGAGTGTGTGGAGGGCGGGTATGGAGAGGGTGGGTGGATCGAGATGGTGGAGAAGAGGGGAGGCAAGTGGCAAGACCGTCAGACGGATCTCTCGGAAGGTTTCCCGACCGACCAAAGAAAAGAGATTCCAAATTATTGACTGCAACAGCGACACTGCAGCGTCACAGGCTTGGAGATGGAGTTTCGTGTGCCTTTCCGCCCTCTATTTTTTTCTTGCTTTCCAGCCAGCCACACCGAGTGACGTGAGGTGAGTTTGAGACGTGCAGCAAAGGAAAATTCCAATGCAAGAAAGCCTGCAAGGCAGGCAGTCCAATCAAATTTTTTGCTCAGCCTTGTTCTACGAATGGCCGAGCGCGACGAAAACGAGGTGATCGAGAGGAAAGAAAGACATCCCACTGGCGCACAACTCAGCGCTAGAAGAGACACGAAAATTTCCCACAAGCTCGATTTGGCCCAACCGCCGCTTTGTTCGATTTGAATGATTCACTGCTCCCGTTCGTCCATATCCCGCATGAGCGGCTTAACATGCTGTCATATTTCCACACATCGGAATTTCTGGAGCTTTTTATAGGGGTACCATCGTCGTACCATAGCCAATGAGTCGGATCAGTATCATCGGCCGATTTTGCAACAATTTTGTAACGGTCATTGGCTATGGTATGGTGATGGAACATGTTCACTCATTGGCTGAACCTAACATATCTTGGCCAAAAAAACACGTCGAAATTCGGCACTCGAAATTCAGAGCGCGTGTGGAAACCACCTGCTTCGCCGTCGCCATCAGCTGTCAGCTGGCAACACTTGCCGTCGCCATCATCAGCTGTGCCGCAACAGTCTTTGAGTAAAATGCCATGTTTCCTGCTGTTTCTGCAAGAAAACTGTCCTATTTTGCATGCTGCGGATTACCATGATGCATATTATTTTTTTCTCAGTCAATGAAACACCTATGGTCCACATTATCATTGGCAATGATACCAAACTTGTTTCATTGCTGTACTCATAGCTGCCTATGGTACAAAGTCTCTCATTGCTGCATCATAGCCTATGGTTCAGTTATGAGTGAAGAATCTGGTGTCATTGCCTATGAGAGAGCCGATGGTGCACAGTTAGATTATTTCAGAAATTCCGATGTGCCAGCTTTCCCGAATCCCGAAGACTGTGGAGGCGACTTTCTGAAGGTTTGGCCTTGGGAAGAAAAAATTTCCCTGGAGAAGCCAGGGTGCAGCAGGTACAGTAGCGCTCACAGCAAGGAGAAGCTTTCAATATCGTCCACCGCCAACCAACGTCAACGCTTCTTCTCTTTGAAACGACGATCGAAGCGGACAGGACGAGTTACCACCACACCCGTCCTCGCTGCAAATACGTCTCATCGGCATTTCGCCCTCCTTCGGATCTTGCGTGACCAGGGCTAGGAGTCTAACCACGCCAAGACAACGTACATCGGCTCAGTCCCGACGGTTACTTACTCCCTTTCGCATCATCTGCACCCGCCTCTCTTATCACCATGTCGAAAGACGGCAAAGTCAAGGACAAATCCAAACGACGAGACTCGAAATCTGGCTCCGAGTCGAAAAAGAGTCGCAAGTCTGCCTCCAGCTCCACCATCGACGCCCTCCCCATCACCATTGTCGACGATGCAGCCTCCACCACGGATGCTTACAGCAGCTCCGCTTCCACGTCTCGCTCGGTAACGTCTGCATTCGAGCGGATATTCCCGGTGCTCAACCTTCCGATCCCACCCGTCTGGTCCGCTGACCCGTACGCCGCGTTTTCGGATCTCATGGACACCCTCGTGATGCGCTACGTGCCTCAACTGTCGGGCGTGCTCATCACGCATGCACCTATACGATTCCTGCAGGACACGGCGGTGTTCTCCGCCGACTCTGCATTCGCCACTGCCGCCGTTGGCTTCGAGTGCGTCGTATGGAAGCCCAAGATTGGCCAGATGCTCGAGGGGACTATCTGCTTGTCTTCGCCGAGCCACGTGTCGTTGCTGCTGTATGGGCTGTTCAACGCATCGATCCCCGCGTCGCACCTCCCTGAGGCAGAGTGGGAGTTCGTGCACGACGACGAGGAGGCTTCGAACACCGACCACGGTATGGGATACTGGAGGAACCGCGCCGACGGGTCGAAGCTCGGCGGCTCGAGTGGCAAGCTATCCTTTACGGTCGTCAGCCTCACCGTCGCCAACCACATGCTTTCCGTGCACGGCTCACTGCTCGCCGAACCCCTCAAAGGCCCCTCGCCCACCAATGATCGATCGTACCTCAAGAAGAGCCTCCTACCATCGCAAGCCCTTGGGCTGGGCTCGGCGCGCTCCAGGACTGTGCTTGATTCGCCAGTGGCAGAGGCTTCATCGCCCGCACCCACCCCGCCCAGAAGAGTACGCTGGGAAGATGAAAACGACTCTTCCTCGGCAGTGGAAAGCGACGACCCATCGAAATACGCCACGCCTCCGTCGATCGTCAAGTCTGAACCCGCCTCGCTAACAAGGACGAAGGCGCACAAGGAGAAGAGCAAGCGCAAGTCTACGGCCGGTCTCTCGGATTCAGCCGAGGCGGAAGCAGCGGAGTCACCAAAGCGCGAAAAGAAGCGCAGAAAAGAAGCTTAGATCGTCTTCAGCCCGCTCGCATCTACACTTCTGTCATTCAATTCACGTTCTCCATCTACGTCCCATACATCTTTGTGTCGCTCTGCACCTCGCCTCGCGCTTGATCAATGCTGAACAGCGAAACATCGAGGTTTCGAAATGCATGGCGCGCCATCGTGAGCAGCGCAGTCTCGAGCGATTAGAAGCGGTATGTGTTGGCAAACCGCAAACGATGATACAGAGAGAGAGAAGGAGCATATCGTCTGCTAGAACCCGGGCGCGGCGCCGAACGCAGCTGCCAATGCTTTTTGTTGACAGGACTCGACGTGGGCCCGGAGACGGAAACATCGTTTAACGGTGAAAGAGTTACAGGGGATAGTGATCATAGAGTATGCTAGGCATCGTAGTTGCGGAGGGCATCTGCTGCATTTTTGGGTGTCGTCAGGCAAAACAGGCAGTTCGCTAGTATAGCATCGATAAAACGTCGCCTATCACAATGACGACGACGGCGGCTGCTGCTGCTGAGTGCCTTGGTTCTGACTAAAGTTCTTGGCCATCTTCTCAAAGTCACGAGCCAGGTGCTGTCGCACACGAAGCTTCTCCGGCTTGGAGCGCAGGTCCGGGTCCGAGACGAGCAAGAGACGCTTGACACGTGTGATCAAGCCCTTGTTGCCCTCCAGCGGGATGTCGAGGAAGTCGTAGCGCTGGATGCAACGCTCAAATTTGGTGAACTCTTCAACGTTCAGCTCCTCCTGGAATCGTATGTAGAGCTTCCTCTCGAAAGACATGGGCTCCTCCTGAGCCTGGTCCTTGGCGGGCGAGACGGCCATGAGCGAGCTGGGGCTGGATGCGACGATGAGCTCTTGACGCGTCATGAGCTTGACCGCTTGGGTTTGGGTATCGGTGGCAGCCATTAGGCGCTGCGAAGCTGCAGCGATGTCTGCGTGTGGATCGAGGCTGGTGGAGGCCACCTGTTCAGTGAGCAGCTCGGGCGAGGGCTCGCTCGAGTGCGCGTGGAACGTCCTCGGATTGCAAAAGACGTCTTCGACGACCACAGGGATCGCATCGTGAACGCTGCCGGCGCGGCTGCGACTGCGAGTGCCCGACTGCGTGCTTAGTCTGGATGCTGCTCGGGATGCAGGTCGCGATGCGCCTGGCTGGCCGTGCGCAGGCGTCATGCCCTTTTGCTGTGCGGTGAAGGAGGAACGCATCGCCTCGCGTCGCTTCTCGACACATTCCTGCAGATAGTCGCTGCTGGTGAGCGCCTTGTCGTTAGGACTGGTGTGGTTGCTCTGAGACTGCGGGGGACCTGCAGCCACGACGCCGGATGCCGTGAGGGCGCCTTTGACGATCTGCGCGAGGCTGAGACTGGGACCACGGTCACCGGAAACCGTGCTTCGGCGCTTGCTCTGCAGAGCAGCTTTAGTGACGCCGTTACTGGCAACGATGCCCGGTGCTGTGGTGGAGGCGTTGCTCTCGAGATAGGTGCCATGGAAACGCTGCTCCGAAGCGGGACGTGTGATGGCGTCGATGGCTTCCTGTTGTGCCAAAGCCTGAGTGGTCAGCGTGTGACCACGGGGAGCTCCCAGGACAGATCCAGACCTGGGCCCCATCATTCCCAAGGCGCCCACCGTGCCGGATCTCTGATGGGCGACTTGCGCTCCCTGCACGTCGGGACGATTGCCGAGACGCGAACTTCTGCCCTCGACGTTGTATGTGGCATCATTAGCAGACTGGACAGGGGCAGGGCTCGGCACCGCTACACGATGATCCGGACTGTCCCACTTGCTTTGCATCGCCTCGAGTGACGGCATTCCCTGGCTTGTCAGCGTTTGGCTACGTGCTGGATCCTCCTCCGAATACTGGGCTACGGTCGTAGTTTGCACGATGCCGGCACCGTTGGGAAGGCTGGGAATGGGCTGCGGACGGAGCTCGGAGCGGTCTTCGATCTGAAGATTGGAGGAGCAGTATGGTGTGTGGCGCAAGGCCGCAGCATTGTCGCTGTTCTTCTCGGCGGAGGAGGGCGCTGAGGGGATGGAGAGGTGATCATAGTCGAGCATCTCGACGGCGCGATACTGTACACTGAGATTGTTTGTTGACGCGCTGCGCTGAGAGAGGCAGTCTTCGAGCGAGCTCATGCGACCTTGCATCTGTGTGCGAGTCCTTTCCTCTTGACGAAGAATGGCTTGGAGCTGCGCATTGTCGCTCTCGAGCTGCGAGTTTTGTTCCTTGAGGACACGATTCTCGGCTTCGAGTACACCGAGCTGTGCCCTGAGCTTGGCGGCGTACTTTTCCCAGTTTTTGCACTTGTTGGCAAGCTCGTAGTACTTGGCCGAGAATGCGGCCTGAAGAGCATCGATGCCAATGGTTTGCTCGGGCGACTCGATGGACGAATGAACGCTGGGAAGAGGATCCGCTCTCACCGGTACAGTAGAGGCGGATTCTTGTCGGACGTGGTGTTGTTGCTGTTGTTGCTGGTGGTGTTGAAGCATCGGGTGTATCGAGACTTGGGGAGCAGATTGTGGCTGCTGCGATTGGTGTTGATCCTGCACCGAGACGTTCTGGCTGCGTTTCCTAACGATACCAGTGGTAGAGGAGGCGGACGAGATCTGACTGGATGCAGCAGACATGTTGGAAACGTTGTCGGCGTTCATTGCGTAGCTGGAGGGAGCCAAGACGCGAAGGTAGCCCTTCTTGTCTGCGGAGAGGTCGTCGCTGGGTTCGTCTTCAGAGGTGGGAAGGTAACCGACTTTTTGATCAGAGGCACTATTAGAGAGTTGGGAGTGCGAGTGGGCACTGACGTGGGGCTGCTTGCGAAGGTGGGGGTCAACATCGCGGCCGGAAGTCGGAGGGCCGTGAAGATGCGAACGTTGAAGCCTTTCGTTTTCTCGCTCCTTTCGGATCTGGGCCCTCATCTCTGTGTAGGTGCCCGATCCACCGTGCGAAGCGGTACGCGAGTGGGCTCGCAACGTTGCAGGTGCGACATTGGTGACGGAGGACGGGGCGGGTGCCAGCGCCTTGCGATTCATGGGGAGGGTGTCTTGAGTGGACCACAGTGAATCTGATCGGACGAACGGCCGCGAACGGAGCCGGAAGGGACCTTGAGCTTGCGGGTGATGTTGCCACTCCTATGTTGTACGGAACGATGTAAGGACAGAGCTCTGAACGATGGTCGAAATGGTCCGGTCAAAGGGGGTTGACGGCAGCGACGGCGGTGAGGAGGAAAGGAGAGCACCCAAGAGCTGGAGGGAGCAGCTATGAAGGAGGGACCCTGAGCAGATATTGAGATGAGGCTGTTGATGGACAGCAGCAGCGAGCGCCGGATGTCGGAATGGAAGGCAGGACAAGATTCAAGGTGATGAAGTAGAAGGAGCAAGGAAGGTAAAAGTGTGACTTGTTGGAAGAAGCGTAAGCCGATGCACAGAGGAGCGGGCGAAAGCCAAATCTTGTTTGTGTCGTGTCGGAAAGTCACCGTGGTCTGACGGGGATGGTGGGTCGAGGGTGCAACGATGTGTTTGCAGCATGCGCCAATGGTGCGAGAGACCTTGAGCCAAAACAAAGGACGATGTTGCGCGAGAGCGAGCTGAGATGAAGAGTGGGTATGCTCGAGCGTCTTCCCAACACGGCGGAGTGAGTTGGAGCGAGCACGGCGAATAAGCCGTTGAAATGCAGGCGTGCTGCTGACTAGAATTCGAGCTCGAAGCGTAAAGCCGAAAGGAGGATGTCGTCCTCGAGAGTGTGGGCTGAGCTTGCTAGTGGACGAGGCTGCGGTGCGCAATGACAAGGACAGAGAGCGACGAAAGGGACCGGCTGCTGAATGGCCACGATGGTGGACGAGGTGGCTACTTAGGTCGAGGCCAGCGAGGAAGTCCAAGATGGAGGAGGCGATGGTGGAGTGAAAGTTGGACGAGCTGAGTTGAGCAGCCGGAGTAGACCCTTAGGAACAGAGACAGGAGCAGAGACAAAGTGGACAAGAACGAGAGAAGAGGTGAAGGACAGCGAGAGCAAGCGTAAGACACTCGAGACGTCTGACAGTGCGCAGCCAACGGATTATGTCCGATGGAATGGTCTAAGATGGCATTGCCGTTCTGCATGCAAGAACGACGGCGCTCCGCATCATGCTGTTGAATGCAAGCAGCGACCACACGAGCCTTGGCCGGCCGCGCCCTGTATCTCTGCGTGTGCGTGTGACTGTGACCAACTGCGTCGCTGTGCGGGCTGGTTTGCATGTGACAGGGGAATGAAGCCGACGCGGCACCCTCCGACCGGGTGGCCATGCGGGACGAGAGCCGATAGTTGGGTGGATGGAGCATCATCTCTCTGCGTCGGGTCAAGAACAACACACAAAAATGCACCTGTCAGCGACGCTTTACAGTGTCTGACACCAACTCTGAGACAAGCTCGGAGCTGCAAGCCGACGCCTGCTCGCCTGCCCATATTAAAACACGCCTTTTTTGTCTCCTTGGCGCTCACACTCAGCCAACATGGGGCGATCGATGGCAGCGTCTGTTCTCGGAATGCTTTCTGCTGTTCCCGACGGAAAGATTCCGAAGAACGGATGTCTCGCTAGATTTTTTTCCCTGACGACGAGCGGTCGAGCTGAGGTGTGGGTCAAACCCACAAGTGGAAAGCTGCTTGGCCGGTGCCTGACGACCCTTTGAGCCTTACAGATAGATGCACGCGGGATCGCATCGCTTTTACCGAGGGTCGATCGACTCGCAGTGGGTGTGCTTGGACAACCCTTTCTTTTTCAACAGAACTGGACGGTGCAAGCGAGCAGGCTGCGGACGTGCGGCAGAGTTCGACGGCGACCCCCCTTTTCATGCCATGTCTCGCGATCTCGAGTCCGTGCGGCCATGAGCCTGTGCCACATGTCTGACATGTCTGACGAGCGAGCGGGCGAGACTGTGCGTGTGAGCGAGAGAGGCAGACATGCAGAGTCGAGTGTGACTTTGGAGAAAAGCGAACCTCGCGGAAAAATTAGGCAGCACACGAGCCATCGTCTCTCCAAAAGCGGGATGAGGGATACGTACATATGAAATTTATGCGACAAGTCTCACACAAACAATACGCACACGCAACCGTGCGGCTGTGACGTTTCAAGAGAACAGTGATGCTGTGCGTGCTGCAGCTCGCTACTGTACGGCAAGTGAAGTTTTGTCTGCTTTCCCAGAGATCGACAGACCAAGCGAGGTGAGCGACTTAACCGAGACCAACACTGTTCGCTAATTGGGCAACGACGAAGGAACAATAAAAGCAACAAACAATGCCTGCGGATAAGAATCACAGACGGGCCAAGATACGAAGCAGCTAGCCTTCCTCGCTTGGACCCTACTACAGTAGCTTGGATGCTGTAGGTCGTGCATCGAGATCGCAAAAGTGACTGAGCAATCTCGTCTTGGCAGCGGTCGCAAAGCCTCCCGCCGTAACACCAATGCTTTTTCCCACCGGCTCGAGCAAGACGGAACCATGCAGACGACTTGAATGCTCGTTCTGGGAACTCGAGGTGTCTTCCAGAGAAGCTCTCACCACATGCGCGGATGCTCGGTTTTAGGCCTCGACGTGGACCGTAAACTCTTGCTCTCGAAAGAACGGTCTTGGTTTGCCTTTTCGGAGCTTGCGCTTTACTTTGAACTCGCAAAGAGGCGCCGGAAACGCCGGCGAGCTTCAGCGGCTTGCTCTATATGCGCGTGGAGCCAAGATCGACACTGCATGTACCAACATCGTACTGCACGGTTTCTGGGAGCCGAGCACATTAGATGAGCTTAGCCCAAGTGGGCGGGCACGGTCAAGTGGCATCGATGGCGGGAAATGGTCTCGAATTTTATGTTGCCAAGGGATCCAGGCAGGGTGCCCAAGACTTGTCTCCCCCGCCTTGACTGGCTCAAGATTATGCTCGGTTGTCTCGGCCATTCCAACATGCTCTCGCTCTTGCTCTGTTGATCATCATCAGGGTTTCCAAAAGAGGCCGAGAGCTCAGCCGCATCCGCGGATCTGATGGCAATGCACTCGCAGCGGACAAACACTGCCGAGAAGTTGTGTGTCGCTTTCGTGATACAAGTGCGAGTTGCTCAAGCTTCGCCGGCAAAAGTGACAGCAGTCGGTGTTCGAAATTGTGGCTTCATCAAGGGTCTCCTTTCTATAATCACATGCTCTTCTCATGCATGTCGCGTGTGATTTCTCCCTCGACGGTCACGGGCGATCCGAGATCGACCTCAAGGCCTCAAGGCTGCTGCGGCACTTAGCCCGCAGCACGGGATCGCCGTTTTGCCTGCTGCTTATGGTTGCCACCACTGCCGCCACTGCTCTGAAACTTGTCGAGACCAGACTTGGCCCGTCTCGGCAGCAGATACACAGAGCAGCCTCTCGAGATGCTCGCATTGTTCATGACGTACAGCTGCTCTTCCTCGCCAGCATCTGTCTGTGTGGTTTGACAAATGTCAAACCGGTGAATGCACCTCCTCCCGAATGCAGACGTCCCGGATAGGAGGTGTAAACCGCACTTGAAGTCCGAGGCTTTCTCACAGAGTAGTGCTGCCATACAAGTCATTTGCGCGATCGACGATAATGATCTGCAGTCCAGTTGCGCGGCCATCACCGTTCGCACCCCGAGACCGGGCTGGACATGCTTCATCTTACACTCCGAGAACAGCAAACATTTCCTACCAACTCATGCAAAGCGCTTTTCCACACATCGATTGCAGACCCGAGCTTCGGTCTCTTCATCGCCTACTACAGGATGTGCATCCGAGCTTGGTACCTGACGCGCGTCACGGCGACAGCTTGCATGGGAGAATGGGGTTGTCTGTCTTGATGGCTGCAAACAGCGGATCAGCTCGCCTAGAACTTTGACGTCGCCTGTCAAGTGCCTTTCGGCAATGCAAGCGAGCAGCAAGGGGTGACATACAAGCAGCCAGTGATGACATTCGTTAGACAGCATTGTGTTCTGTGTTTGCACCTCAGAGACTTGTACGATCGCGGGGTGCTCTGGCATGGCTAGCTTCGTTCGACCAACCAACATGAGCACATTATCAGCACGGTAGCTCATCTTTGTACGGAGACTCCTGGCCCGATCTGGACACAAGAACGAGATCACATCAGGCTTCGCTCCCCTGCTAATAAAGCAAGCCGCCTACCAAGTCACTCAGAGTTATGAGAACCTCTTCTTGTCCTAGGCTGCCGAAGTCGTCGCGGGAACGAGCTGGCAAGACCACGCCGCACGCCCATGGGGTCTGTGATGCCACCCAGCTGCTTCGATTGCAACAAGGGCGTCCTGTGCGAGAGAGATGAGTCGCGGTGGAGCCGAATCTGTCTCGGCAGGTCGTCAAGGAAACAAGCTTGGGCCAAACTGCTTTGCCACGGTGACACTACCGGCCGTGCCCTGTGAATGGTGCCGAATTTACTTCTCAAAAGATTAGATATGAACGGCTCGCCGGCTTGGCGGGACCGCGGCAAGCTGCCGTTGCCGGAAATAGTAGTTATTAGAAAAAGTTGAGCTTGCCGAGAGCTCCGGAAAAGGTGATGAAATTGGAAACCATCGAGTTTTGTGACTTTCAAGAAAATGTTGTTGTGATGACGGCTTCAAGCACAGTGCAAGGCTAGATCAAGCACCGCTTTGAGGGCCACACTTTTCTCCCGACAGATCACGTTCTTCACCGGCGGTCACACACGTACACATCACCACCAGCTCGTCGATCGACCTTACCGCTTGCCGTCACGTCGAAGCACACAGCGCAGCAAGGCTGTCCAGTCGTTCAGATGCTCGACCCAAACTGACGGATGCACTAGCTCAAGGCATCTCTATAGCAAGGCCTTGCTGATGGAGAAGAAAGATGGCATAGACACGAGCATGGGTCAGTCCGGCGCCCGGCGCGACTGGCTTAGGCGTCTGACCGCGTGGGCTCAGCAAGCCTGGCCGCGCATACGACTCGTGGCGCCAGCCATCGTCGGTGCGCTGCTCCTTACACCCTTCGTGCTGGAACATCGACTGAGCAGGTGGATGTCTCGCGACCCTTTCTTCACCTATATCCTCTTCGTTCTATTCTTCTTTCCCTCGCCTTCGCCAGCAGGAGCGTATCTGGAAAGATCGGTGATCACGCTACTCTTTGTCGCAGCAGGCACGGGCATCGCCTTCCTCGCCGTCTGCGGATGCATCTGGATCGACGGCGATGGCACCGAGGCATACACCTCGGCAAAGTCGAGAGCCATCGGTGTGTGCGTACTCATGTTCATTTGTTTTACTTCTGGATCCTTGTCGAGCTACGCGCCACGCCTCAAGGGAGCATGTCGAGCGGTCGTCTTCACCACGCTGTGGGAGCTTACGACCCAGTTCAATGTGATCAGCGCACGCATTTTTCTTGACAACTTCTATCCAGCCATGGTGGCGATGATCGTCGGTATCTTTTGCAACTTTACCGTCTTTCCTCGCTCGGCACGCCACACCTCGATCGCTCAGCTGTGCGATCTCTTTGATGGCACCCAGCAGCTCACCACCATGGCCGTCGACGACTTTTTCTTAGAGCGCACAACTTCGAGAGATGGAGCCGGGAACTCAAAGACAACCGCACAAAGGACGTCGTTTCGCAAGTTCAAGGAGCAAGTGCAAAGCCTACAAAACCGATTGGAATTCAACCTGGACGCTGCCGTCTACGAGCTATCATTTGCACGAGTGCCCATTGGTCACCTGCAGCCGTTCCTTCCCATCCTTCGCGACATCCGTGGCTGGTTCTCTTGCGGTCTTGTCTGCCTCCAGGACGCACCCTCGGCGGACGAGCCGATGAATGGGTCGGAACAGCCGACCAGTGCGCCTCCTGCATCTGACACGGCCCATATGCCTCAACCAGCTGCGTTCGACTTTGAGCAATCCATCCGAAGCTTCAGCACCGACATTATTCGCTCTCTCTCTTGCCTGCGTCAATGCATCAGCAAATGTGCAGGATCCGAAAAACTAGGAAAGGCGCGCCCATCTCCTAGCTCGATCGAGAAGGGTTCTGGCCATGTCTTCGATCTTAACGATCCTCATTTCACCTTAGATCAGCAGCGGGCCCATCTGCGCGCTTCCATCCGCTCCTTCAAGTCGGCACTCAGCGATGCCATCAAGGGCTCGCGATCCGAGGTCGTCGGAAGCACACGCAGCAGCCGTCTGCCGGATCACGACGATACACTCGTTTCCAAGGTCGGTGCCCAGCTCGAGTCTCTACAGCTCGCTACGCCAGTTCAAGAACCAGCAACGTTTGGCCACCTCTTTCGCAACGACACATACCAAATTTCATTGCTCATGATCTCATTGCTCGAAGTCGCCTTGCTCGTCGACTCGTGTCTCAATGTAGCACTCGGTGTCGCAAAGATTTGGGCAGAAAACCCGCACAGGAAGCTCCGTATGCCAGCAGCAAAGTGGCGCTACTGGCTCGGACGCAAAAGCGTAGGCCAGGGCGAAGGAGTCGCCTTCGCCGACGAGCGTGTTGATACCCTCTTGCATGAAGACGAGCCACCTTCGCCCGCTTCCGAAGCCCAGTTTGACGAGCTCGACTATTTCGACGATGGCTCCGACGACTTGCTGACTGGATCGACCAAGCTCGAAAGGACGCCATCCCGAGTCAGCAACAGCATCGCCAGCACACGAACATGGATCAGAGCCAGGTACCGAGCTGTACGTAGCTTGTTCAACACCCGCCGCGCATTGCGATACCGATTCAGGCTCTCCGACGCCATTCAAGCGCTTCGTCACAGTCGACACATCAAGTTTGGCATCAAGCTTACCGCTGGAATCGTGCTCTTGACACTCCCTGCCTGGCTCGCTCCCGGTGACAGTAAGCAGTGGTGGCTCGACAAGCGCGGTCAATGGATGGCCATTTCGTACCTCTTCTGCCTCGAGACTTCCACCGGCGCGAGCATCCGCACTTCGCTCTTCCGAATCCTTGGCACGATTTCGGGCAGCATCCTTGGCCTCGTCGTCAGCGAAATCTCCCAAGGCAATCCTTACGCTTTGGCCTTCCTGTTGACGGTTGCAACCATTCCACCATCGTATCTGATGCTCTTTACGCAGTTTCAGGGTGTGGGGGTGGTCATGGGCCTGACGCTGCCCATTGTGGCTTTGATCCCTCAGGAGGACGACCGCCAGAGCGTAGCCTACGTTGGGTGGAACAGAGGCTACATGATCTTCTTCGGTATCGTTGCGGCATTGCTAGTCAATCTCTTTGTCTGGCCCATCCACGCTCACGTCGAGCTGGTGCACAAGATCTCCTCGATCACTTCGCAGCTCCAGTCTCTGTACCTGAGCCTCTCTCGTCAGATGCTGTCTGGCGGACTCACGTGGTCGCACAAATCGAATGCAGCTTTCGCAAAGCTCGAGATTGGCATCGAGAATCGCATCGGCCAAGCGCGTGGCCTGGTCGACATTATGTCGATGGAGGTCAGCCTCAAACCCAAACGCACCAAGGTCCTGTCCGAGCTGCTCGACCACCTCGAAATCATCCACGAGCTGCTCATAGGCTTGCGACGGTGTCGAGAGCACGGTCTACGTTCGGTTCGGCAGCATGCTGTTGTCAATGTGCTCGAGCTGCGACAGAGCTTGATCGCCTCGGTGCTGTTGGTGCTGTGGACCACCGGCCAAGCGCTGCAGACCAGAGCGCCGCTGCCACAGTGTCTGCCGAGTCCACGACTGGCCTTGGAGGAGCTCACTGAGGCCGTGGCTGAGCAGCTGCGGATGATGGTCAAAGGTGACGAACCATTGTCTCACTTTGCGTGCGATCGAAATCGTGTTCCTGATGCTTTCCACGCTCTCGACAGTCTCAATCAGCGGAGCATCCTGGCCAATGTGAGGAGCCGCCATCGCAAACACGTTGGGTTGCACTCAATCCAGTCGTACAGCCCCGTTGATGGTTCACGCAGCGCGTCCCCCTCAAGGGATCGACAGCAGAGGCTGCCGGTTGGAGCGTCGATGTCTGACACGCCAGCTACCGCGGCGACCAGGAAGTCGCTCGACTACGCCATGTTCTTCATCCTCGCCGAGCACGCTTTGCTGGAGGAGATCGTCACTTCGCTCGAGCGGTTGTTGGAGCTGTGCAGGAGCATGGTTGGCGAGGCGAGTTTTCTGCGGACCGAGTTTGTGCCGGACGTTGCACGTGGCTTGGATGACATGAGGACGTCGGGGGCTGTAACGCCAGCCGTGCCCGCTCACGCCGTCGAGGTCAATGACAGCAGTGAAGCAGATGCAGTGCAGCAGAACCCACTTTCAGCACAGCCGCCAAACTCGACAGCTCTTCAGCATCGCGCTAGTGCCGGGAGTCGGTTGGCGACAGACAGGCGGAATAGAGCGCGAGATGTGTCGCCAATGCACCACCCGGTGCACTGGTCGAATCTTCGCTCGTCGCGTGTGATCAACGAGTGGCAAGACGAGTCACACAATGCATAAGTGTATTTTGCCCTTGCTTCGCGTTCCATTATGCGTGCTTGTATTATACAGTCCCCATCTAAGCTAGAAGCGCTTTGGCCGATGAACCAATGCTCATCACTTTCCGATGCAGAACGTGGAAAAGATGGTGCCCAGAATCTCATCGGGACTGACATCTCTACCTGTGATCTTGCCAAGCTGTTTGGCAGCGTACCTCAGATGTTCGGCTGCGAGCACCAGATCCACGTGGTCCGCTCGAGCAGAGTGCTGAAATGCATCGAGGTGCACGAGGCACTGGTGGAGCAGGGCGCGGTGGCGGGACTGGGTGATCAGTGGGGGTTCTGCGGTGTTGAGTGCGTATTTCCGCGAGATCAGACTGGCCAGGTCGGAGATGAGGCTTGAGATGCCCGTGTCGGTTTTAACGCTGCCAAGCCAGGAGCGTTGGTTCGGGTTGGACGGGAGGGAAGGAGGGGTAGGGGAGGGGAGAAGATCGGACTTGTTGTAGAAGATCAGATCGGGGTCGGTGGTGGTGTAGCTGTTGGGACGGAGGAGGATGGTGTGTGTGTCTGGGGTGGGGGAGGGGAGGACGAGGAGGGCGAGATCGGAGGCGGCGATGACGGCTTTCGCGCGTTCGATACCGATGCGTTCGATCTCGTCCAGAGAAGAGGATGGAGGAGGGGAGCGGATGCCGGCGGTGTCGTAGACGATGACTTTGTAGCCGGCTAGATCGAGGTGTAGCTGGAGAACGTCGCGGGTGGTGCCGGGAATGTCGCTGACGATGGCGGCGTTTCGATCGGCTAGTCTGTTGAGCAAAGAGCTCTTGCCTGCGTTCGCGGGTCCGTAGATCGCGAGTCGTACGCCCGTCGTCAGGATCTCGCCCACATGGCGCACCGGCGTCTTGCCTTCCGCAGCGTCACAACCGAGTTCAGATCGCAACAACAGTGCCAGCTGATCCACCGACCGCTTCGCCGCCTGCCAAGTCCCCTCCTCAACCCCGTCCTCATCACCAAAATCAATCAGCGCCTCAACGCTCGCCATCGCGCCCAGCAGCACCCGGCGCATCTCCTCGAACCGTCTCCCCTGCAGTCCCTGCGCACCCTGCAACGCCACCCGCCTCTGCACCGCCGTCTCCGCGGCAACCAACCCCCCCACCGCCTCCGCCTCCGCCAAGTCCATCCTCCCCCCCTCAAACGCACGCCTGGTAAACTCGCCCGCCTCGGCCATCCTCACTCGGTCCAGTGCACCGAGTGCATCGAGTACAGCAGCGACAGTGGCGCGCCCGCCGTGCACGTGCAGCTCGAGCGCGTCTTCGCCCGTATAGCTCCGGCCGGCAGGGAAGCAGATCACCGCCGCTCCAGCGTCCAGCAGCTCGCGGGTGCGCGGGTGGTGGACGTTGCGCAGCACGAGCTTGTGGGGTGGAGGGAGGTGGGCGTAGGGGCGGAGGCGGGAGGTGAGGCAGAGGCGGAAGTAGATGGAAGGGGCTAGGGGGCCGGAGATGCGGATGATCGCGACTCCGGCTCGGCCGGCGCCGGTGGCTAGGGCGAAGATTGTTTCGTTGGTGGGGGGCGAGGGGGGTGAGCTGGGGCTGCTGGCGAGAGGAGGTGATGTTGGTGGTGCGGGGCGCGAGGATGATGCGGTGTGCAGCGGGGTGCTGTTGGAGCGTCTTGAAGGGGGGAGGCTGTGCAGGCGGGGGACGAGAAAGGGTGCTACTTGGGTTGACCGCCGATGAGCAGCAGCAGCTGGGGTGAGGGACAGCCAAGAGCCTGGATGGTGGCATCTTGGAGGCATCGTCAAGGGCCAACCTCGTCGCGGTGACGAACAGCTTGGTGGTAGATGTGGTGCAGAAGATGGTGAGCAGGACATGTCAGGTTCCGCCTCCTTTTCGCGGCTGTCAAGACCAACATGACGAAAAACAAAAAGTGGAGAGAAGCACATCACCAACTCCCTCCATCTCGCCGACCATCACCCCGCCCAGTCCACCAACACTGCATCGGATGTCACCACGCCTTCTCCCATCTCTGCGCCGCACTAGCACATCCATCATCCGTCGAGCCATGTCCACCACGTCTCCTACTTCAACCACCCGGCCACCACCGCTAGTGATGCAACTGATCGTCGACGGCGGCTCCGCATCTCTATCCTGGCCCAAAGGCGCCTGGATGGCGCAATCCGCTCACGCAGCCATCAGCGCCATCCAAATCTCGCACTCGTCGCGCCACACGCAAGACTATATCTCAGCGTCAAAGCTTGGATCGATGCATAAAGTGGTGCTCCAAACGCCTGCTTCAGGGAAAGCAAAGATGGATCTGCACCAGCTGTCGGCGAAGCTGACCGAGGCGAGGAAGGCGTACGAAGCGGCGAGGGGGGAAGGTGATGAGGAGGAGTTTCCACAGCACTATTTGTGGGTGGAACAGCCGGAGAACGTGGCGACTTGCTTGGCTATTGCTCCGAATCGCAAACCTGCTGCGCTCAAGAAGATTCTACGGCCGTGTACGCTTCTAAAGGATTGACGTAGAGCAGATCATGCAGTTCAACAGTGTCCAAGTGGTGTGTGCATGTGGGTGCGGTTGCATGGCGAACAAGATACAAGTACAGTTCGGGAAAGGATGACAAAAGCTTGTGGGTATCGGTTCGCAGCGTTTCCATCGACGCTGCGCGGTTGGGGGCAGAGGCCGAGCGATCATGCCTTGACAAGCGTCTCGATGGCCTTATCAAACGTTTCGATCCTGACCGGCATCTCTGGCGTATAGAACGGGTTCTTCATCACATGATCCGCATATGCCTCGTAGCACCGATGCAGCACCCCGGCCGGATTCGGATGCGCAGGCGATGTAACCAAGACAAACTTGGTGCCTGCTCGAAAGCACTCACAACACATGTCAGCCCGCACGTTGCTACCCCAGTCTATCTGCAGATTCGATACATACCTGTGGAAGTGACCATAACGCGAATGGTGAAATGGTCCGAATCCAAGCTCTCTATCCCGCTACACTTGCTGTTGGGCACCGGGTTGAGTTTCGCTGTGATGGCATGGATGCCGTGCAGAGTACCGGCGAGGACGAGATATTCGTTGGACGAGAGACGGCCATTGTTGGGCATGGATGCGGCGTTGGGGTGGATGAAGTGTTCGGATTGGTAGATGAGACCTCCAGCCTTGTTGATGATCCACAGCGATGACATGGTGTCTGAATGGATGACGATGTTGAGGATGGGAGGCAAGCAAGGAGGCTTGAGGTGTTGAACCCTGAAGCTGGAATCTGTTTCGGCCGGGTGAAAACGCGCCTTTCTCAACGCACAAAAGGCAGAAAAACTTCGGATCGCCTTTCGACCAACTGCCACCATCATCGTGTCTTGCTTCTAGAACGACTGCACTCCGCTTTCATCGTTGCACAGGTGGTCTCCAGCAACTTGCCCTCCTCCACCACCACCACCACCACCACCACCACCATGTCAGCCACAGACCTCGTCACCGTTCTTGCCGAGGGCACCTTCGAGGAGCAGATTGTCGAAGTGTCCGCCTTGCTCTCGCGCTCGCAACCCGAAGCATCGCGCAACGACTTTATCTCTCGATTCCAGCAGCTCGCTCTCGATGCCGAACCCGCGTCTTCGGGAACCGAGACTGGCACCTCGGACGCAGGCAAGAAGCAGCAAACCGTGCAACAGCTCGTTTCGGAGATCAGCACGCTCGGCGAGGGAAGCGACCGCGAACTCGAGGGTGTCTACAACCTGATCTTCTCGCTCGTCTCTGCCACTCAACAGCAATCCTCGCTCGTGCCCACGCTTATCGCTGCCATCTCCAAAGAGTCGAGCAGCGGCGGCGACAAGAACAACGTGAGGTACCGCATCCTCTCGAACCTGTTCAACTCGCTCGACGCTGCGTCGGCGTTGCGTCTGCACGTGTTTCGCGCTCTGCTCAGCCTCGCTGCGGCCAACGATGATTTGGACTACCTCACCTCGTCGCTGACGGCGCTGCCGCAGTGGTTGGCGCAGTGGGAGGTGTCGGAGGCCGACAAGGCGGGCTGTCTCGAGGCGGTGGCAAACGCGCTGGAGGGCGCGGAGAAGGAGCATGGACAGACGTCCAAGGCGTACCAGTTCCTGCTGTTGCACCTGCGTTATATCTCGACGCTGCCCGCCACCGAGTCCACCAAGCACGCCGCTGAGCGCACCGTCGCTGCCGCCCTCCGCCTGCCCAAGCTGTACGAGTTTGAAGACCTGCTGCACATCAAGGCGGTGCTCGACCTCAAGTCGGCTTCCAGCCCAACCTTTGAGCTGCTCAAGATCTTTGTCGGTGGAACCACGGCTGACTTGCAGTCCTTTGTCGCCTCGCATCCGCACGAGCTCTCGCGTCTCGAGCTCTCGCACGACGACCTGGTGCACAAAATCCGTCTGCTCGACCTCGCCGATCTGTGCGCACTCAGCATCTCGGCAGACGTCGCCTACTCCAGCATCGCCCAGACGCTCAAGATCGACGAGAGCCAGGTGGAGGTGTGGGTCATCGACGTCATCCGTGCCGGCCTGGTTAGTGGCAAGCTCAGCCAGGTGAACGAGGCGTTTAGAGTGTACAAGTCCACCCACCGTCAGTTTGGCAAGCAGCAGTGGCAGCAGTTGGAACACAGACTCGTGCAGTGGCAGAACAGTATTGCAAACATCATTGACAGCATCGCTGCTACCAGAGGCGGCAAGGTGCCGGACGGCGTTGTTGAGGCTGCTTCGGCGTAAAAAGTGAAAGGTTTAGCTTGACATCACTCACCGTTTGTACAACATGTAATCTCCATGCGAATCTTTGGGTGGTCATAAAAGTCAATTGGCACAAGACTGTTTTATGCAATGTTACATTTCACTGAAACCATGCTTTTGGGGGCCAGCACTGGGCTGAAACGCATTTTACATCTAACGCAGCAGTCGTGTCTCTGAAGATGTAAGCAGCATACAGGATGGCAAGCTCTGAGGGGTATATTGCTACAAGGTTCGCGCTCAAACCGGCAACCGCGCCAATTCCTCCTCAAACGCCGCATCCGCCTCAAACTCATCCTCTCCCTCCTCTCCCCCACGCAGCTGTTCCAACTGCAACGACTCAAGCCACAGCTGTTCCAACTGCTCATCGTCGGCGAGCCAATACGGATCCACCTGCTCCTGCTGCCTCTCCTGCTGCTTCACCTCGCTCTCCAACCAACTCAGCTGATCCGGATCGATCCACCCGATCTCCAAATGTCCCTTGAGCTCGTAGATGCGTTTCAACCGGGAGTACTCTGCGATGATCCGGTGGCGCGTCAGCTCGTCGTCCTCCTCGCGCTCCTCACTCGACGCTCTCGGCGGCGACGAGTTCTCCGCAGACTGCGGTGCTGCGGAGGACTCGTCGTCTTCGACGTCCATCTCGTCCGAGTACAGGCTGGGTGTGAAGCCATCCGCACCCCTGCGGAACGTCGTGATGCGCAACTGGCGTTGTGAGGCGCGCGACTGGTCCATGGCGCGCTGGCAGCGGTCGAAAAACGATTGGCGGTACGAGGTGGAGGAGGAGCTGGAGAGAGTGTGGGCCTTGTGTGCTCGGTGGCGGCCGTCGGTGGCAGATGAGCGCGGGAGCAGCGTGGATCCGGTGAGCGTGGGACGCGAGCGAGGCGCGGAACGACTTCCATTGCCCGTGTTGCTGCCGCCGCCGGACTGCTGCGCAAAGAAGCGCGCCCGAGTCGCTTCTACCGCTGCCAGCGTCGATGCAGGGTACACGTTGCTTGTGGGGGAAGAAAAGGCCTGGTGCGGAAGAAACTTTGCCGCCGTCGCGGTGTTTGTATCGCTGTTTCCAGATGTGCTGCTCGGCCCAGCCGGTGACGAGTGTTGCTGGTACGGATGTTGCTGCTGTTGAGCACCGGGATCAACGTGACCAGACGGATCCATGGTCGTCGCTGAGGAGACCCATGCGTGTGTCGGTGCGGGTGAAGGGTGAGGCGCGGTCAGACTGCTCAAGTTGCCAAGGTGATGCTGCTGCTGCTGCGTAAAGAAGTCGGTCATGCTGTGCAGTGCTTAGCAGATGTGCATGACCATGATTCGACAACGTCGGAAATGAGTTGGTGGTTGGGAAGGATGATGAGCAAGCTGACCAAAAGAAAAGGGTCCAAGCTGGTGGCGACGGGCTCGAGTGCAATTTACGCGTTGTCGCCCACTTCCGCCAAGTGGACTCATTCTACACTTTAACAATCCTGCAATTTTCCTTCTATCCCTGCACACCACCATCCTCTCGATAGACACCGGACTCCACGAGATACTCGACCAACGATGGCGGCACCAGCTGCTTCAACCGCTGCTTCTTCTCGTCCTTCGCTACGCTCGCATCCCTAAGAAGCGCTCTAATCCTGGTCGAGCTGAGCCTGGCTTGGTCCGCGTCGAGATCGAGCATCCCTATCGAGCCGCCCTGCACCCACGCAGCGACGTTCTCCGAAGCGAGCAACTCGTCTTCTTCCTGCCTCGCCTGTTCCTTCGCATCCTGTTCCCCTCGCTGCGCACTTGCCAGCTGCGGGTAAGACGAAGGATCGCGTCGAGCACAGACAAACGTGGTGCCCTCCCGCTCGAAGAACTGCGAGCATTGCTGCTGAAACTCTTGCAGAGACGGATAGTACTTGAGCTGGAAGACGCGGTAGAGCGTATCGAATCCGACCACCCAGTGTAGTCTCGGCTGTGGTTCTCCTTCCTGATGCTGCTTTTGTTGCTCGAGCAACTTCCAAGTGAGTGTAGACTTGGCAAAGATGAGCGGCTTATCCACCAGCCCTACTGCCACATTGGCAGGGTGGCCCGAGGCAGCCTGTATGCGCTCGACGTCTTTTGCCATGAGCGTCATCATTTCCACGCGTTGAGAGAGCGATGCATCTCCTGGCCTGCCGGCTCCCTTGTCCGCATTCTGGGTGGAGAAGAGCAACAGGTGGCCGTCGTAGCAGCGTTTCCGGTCGGCGAGGATAGGCTGCGACAAGAGCAGCGCAAGATGTGCTCGTGATGGAGGGTTGAAGGACGAGTCTAGTACTGCAATGTCGATGGTCCCGCTCGTGACGGAGGATGAGGAGGAGGAGCTGGAAGCAAAGGGCCAGCTGGATCTCGTAGAATAGACAAGGCGAACACCGGGGCTGTTGGTGGTCGCAGCTGAAGCGGCCGCGCGAGCAACTTTGGTTGCTAGCGCCATGTCGTGTTGCAGCTGCTCTTCTGAGCTTGTGTGTGTAGCATTAGCGGTCACCGTGTCGGCCATCGTTGCTCGTAGTGTCGGTACGTTGAAGAGGAAGAGGCAGTGGAGGAATCAAAGGCTGTGGAGGTGAGCTTCGAGTTTTATCGCACGAGACAGCAGCGGCTCTTGCCCGCGTCTGTGCGCCAACGAGCGAGACTGCTCCAGCACAACACCTTCTCGACTGCAAACACTCTCCTGACCTTCTTCATCCACTACACCTAACCTCAGTTCTGTCAACATGGAACCGACCCTCTTCCAAGTTCAATCCCTCTTCTACCAGGGCGCCTACCGGGGCTGCATCGACCTCGCGCTTTCTTCTACTTCAAATGCACGTTCTTCGGATCCTGCGTCGGTATCCACATTGCTGTACGCAGCACGATCGCATCTTGCGCGCTCCCCTGCCGACCCTTCCTCTGCACTCTCGCTACTCTCGTCGCTCCCCTCGGAACCACAGGTACAAGCCATTCAAGCACTGGCACGTTTTGTGCAGGCGCAGATGCAGGACGACACTGACGCCATGTCGCGCGAGATTGTCAACCTGACCGAACTGCTCGACCACGCCGTCGTCGGCGAAGACAAAGGACAGACCATCCGGTGTGCCGCTGCAACCGCTCTGTTTCTCGACGGCGATGCAGAGGAGGCACTCAACACGCTCGGCGTCGGATCCGGCGGCGCAGCAAACAGCAAAGAGATCGAATGCGTTGCACTGGGCGTGCATATCCTGCTCTCCATCCACCGACTCGATCTGGCCGAGAAGGAGTACCTCGCCGCACGCGCATGGGCGGACGACTCGCTGCTCATCCAACTCGTCGAGGCGTGGATCGGTCTCGCTAGGGGCGGGCGCTCGACGCAGCAGGCCTTCTACGTCTACGACGAGTTGGCGCAAAACCCTTCCGCTGCAGGCACGATCAGTGCGGTCCCTTCCCTCATCGGCAAAGCTACCGCCCTCGCTGCGAATGGCGACTTCCAAGCCGCCAAGAAACAGCTCGACGAAGCGGCCGCGCTGGACGCCAACAACGCTCAGATCCTCGCCAACAGGGTCGTGGTCGAAACACATACTGCGCCCGCATCACACGCGGTGCAAGAGTATCTCCAACAGCTCAAGCAGGTAAATGCCACCCATCCGCTCTTGACAGAGTACTCGGCGTTGGAGCGTGCATTTGACGATCACGCACGCAAATTCACCTTGGGAGCTACTGCCGAAGCTTGACCGTTACCCGTCCCGTCAATGTACACTACAACTTTGTTTCTCTGCAATCCATGCACGTCACAAACTCTCATCTCTAAAGACATCACCCAGACGGCAACACGATGAAAGTGAAGAGCAAAACATCAATGACACGATACAAATACAAAATGTGCAAGCCAGCGCTTCACCTGCTGCGACCGTTCGCTCTCGAATGTCCATTAGTCGACCCTACTGCAGCAGCCGATAGCGCAGGCGAGCCCATCTCGACATCGCTCAACGGCGTAGCGTCGCCAGGCACGCCCGTGGTCGAGCCGTCATTCGCAGCAAAGTACGCCCTCGTGCGCCCATTCCTGGCGCCAATCCTGCTGTCGAGATGATGACCATGTTCCTGTTCGTCTTCATCCTCATCCTCATCCAGATGCAGATCAACCAGCACAGGCTTAGCAGCACGTGCAGCGAAGAATGTCCGCTTCGCCCTTCCTTTGCCTCTTACCGCTCCAGCTCCGTTTTGCGAAATGTACTTGAGGCCCAGATCGTGTTGGTACGGCTTGAGCGGGTCCATGATGCCCGGCCTCCTCTTGCCGTTGGATGCACTGCTCGATCTTCTGCTCGTAGCTGCAGCCCACGCCGATTCGAGCCCATCGCCATCCGCCTCGGCTTCGTCACCGGACAGCTCGTCATCCCATTGCTGCACATGCGCATCGCGCAGTCGCTGCGAGATCCTCTCGTCCAGATCCGAGTCCTCGTCGTCCGAACCCTCGACGTCGGCGGGGTTGAGCGTGGTGCGCGGCGTCTCTTGCATCTGCACCCCGGGCGCCGAGGGCAGATTGCGCAGATTGTCGATGATCTTGGTGCGAAGGTTGTCGAGATACTCGCGCGAGTTGAGGTTGTCCATCGACGTGGGCGGCACTTCGAGCTTGTACTCGGGGCCAAAGTATTGGATGTAGTCGTTGAACGGCAGATCCTCGTCGAGCTTCTGCCCCACGAGTAGACCTGTCTCATACGTCCACGTGCGGGCCACGTTGCGCACCGTATATCCTCCTCCACCGAGCGTGACGAGCGGCACATCAAAGGTCTGCATGAATGCAACGCAGTCGGCGTGCCCACGCATCGAGAGGTTGAAGCAGCCGAGCTTGTCCCCCGCGAGCGAGTCGGCACCGCACTGAAGCACCACCGCGCCCGGTCGATACCATTCCATAATGTGAGAGATGACGGGGCGGAAGATGTTGCCAAACTCGTCATCGCCGATACCGTCGCGGAGGGGCACATTGACGCAGTAGTTTTTGCCCTTCTTCAAGCCGATATCGCGCACGTCGCCAGTGCCGGGGAAAAAGTCCCCGAACTTGTGGAAGCTCGCCGTCATGACGCGGTCGGTGGTGTAGAATGCCTCTTCGACGCCATCGCCGTGGTGGATGTCAATATCGATGTAGAGGACGCGGAGGTGAACACGCAGAAGCTCGAGGATGGCCAGCACGATGTCGTTGACGTAGCAAAACCCGCTCGCCTCTCGCTTCTTGGCGTGATGCAGGCCACCGGCCCAGTTGATGGCGACATCCGATTCGCCCGAGTTGAGACGCGTAGCAGCAGCAAGCGAGCCGCCCGCCGAGATGGAACAAAACTCGTAAAGGCCGTCAAAGGCGGGGCAGTCCTCGCCAATGAGGTAGCGGGTGCCTTCGTTGGTGAGCTGGTGGACGGTTTCGGGAGTGACTCGGTGGAGGAAATCGACATACTCGTCGGTGTGGAAGCGGGTCATCTGGTCGCGAGTAGCTCGCTTGGGACGGAGGATGTCCATCTTCTTATGCAGGCCGTAGTTGGTGACGAGGTTGTGCGTCATGCGCATGCGATGCGGCTTCATGGGGTGACCGAGGCCGTAGCTGAAGTTGCCGACGTCATGGTCGTAGTAGTACGCCACCCTCTTGCGAGGCGTGCGGAAGACGGGAGCCGGCTCCATGGCGGCGGCGGAAGAGGAGGACGGAGCGGCTAGGGATTTCTTTCCTGCTTGTTGAGTCCGGTCGGAGTAGGAGGGTGCTCAGCCGCCGCTGGATGTGGGATGTGGCCGAAAAGAACGGAAAAAGTGTCTGGTCGCGAAAGAGCTGCAGAGATGGTATTTCGAAAGGCGCGCGGATGGGATGGCGACAGTGGATGAGGAAAGGAAGAAGTGCGATCAAGCAAAGACCCTGGATCCGATTTCGAGAGCGAGAGCGAGAGAATCACTGACTGCGACTGAATCGGTGAGATCCGACTCTGTGTCGGCCCAGCCGTCCAAGATTTGGCAGTCAATCGCATCGGGAATTCCGCTTGGCTTGGCTGGGTGAAAAGCGTGTCGGACGCGTTTGCGGTAGGCCCGATTCAGAGTTCGATGCGGACTGGAGCGTGCGCTGTGCTGCTGTTTGTCCAGAAGATCCCAGTTTTTGTCAGGTGTTGTGTCGAAAAAATGCTGTTGCAGCTCAGTCACCAGTCACAGTTGCCTCGCTCTCCTTCCATCAGATCCACCACCGACAGTGCACTTTCTCGACATCGATCGTCGTAGCAAAAGCAGACTTGGATCGCAGTCTGTCTGTCGTGTTCAGTCGATCTGTCCATCATGTCGAATCCGGCGCAAGAAACAGGCGCGACGACGCCGCCTTCTCAACTCGTGCACGCGGCCACCAACGACCTCGACCAAGAGGCTGCTGCCCTCGCCGCTGACATCTTGCCAATCTTCACATCGACGGCTCCCATCGAATCCGTATGGTCCGCCGAACGCGTCGCATTCACAGCTGAGCGCAGGAACGTTGTCTTTGGCCAGAGCCTCTTCTTTGACGAGCTGCTCGCCTTTGCTGCCGTCGACACATCGCTCTATCCTCCGCGTTCAGGCCACCAACTATCGCAGCTGCTCACAGCCATCTTTGCCGCGACCTCGCTCGACTATCTCAAGCAGCTCTCGCTCGTATACTATCTTCTGCTCGACCTGGACGCCTTCTCGCAGCGTGATGGTTTGCATCAGGATGGTGTGGCATCAGCTGCAGAACGCTTTGCCGACACCTACGTTGTGCTGCCCCAGTTTACCGATGCCATGCAGGGCTACTGGCTTCTCGACAACGATCAATACGACCAGGCCGTTCCGTTGTTGGCTGTAGCCGACTTCATCCCCAAGATCGTACGCACTCTTTTCCTCCCATCGCCCACCGAACAACGCTCCGAAGTGGGCCGCGCCAAGCTCCTCCTTCGCTTCCTGCGCACTTCGAACCAAGTCACATCCTCGCCTCCTGGCTCAGAGTCTTTTCTTCAAGAGATTGAGATGCAGATCCAAGCGCTCTGCTTCGTGTCGGGTCCAGCGCGTGCCCTGACCGAGATTCGCGCCATCACATCCACCATCCAGGACGACGAACAGCAACGCGTCGCCGTCCGTGCCAGACTCATCTTCAAGGTGCTCGAGCACTGCTTTGCCCCACCGCGCTCTTCCGCCATTCAGAACCTGCTCGGCTGCAGTCTCGACCCGGAAGAGGAAGTGGCACTCGAAAGCTTTGTGCTGTCGCCTCCAGCTGCCATGACGGCCACATGGAGTTATGTCGCTGCCGACGTGCTCATTGTTCGCTACATCAGCCAGGGCAGATACATGGATGCTGTCGGACTTGACCGCAGACTCGGCCCCGATGTCAGCCAGGGCCACGCCTCAGCCAAGGATTTGCAGCAGAGGAGCAAGATGATGGAGCAGCGAAAGCGTATGATTGCCGGAGCCAGAGCCATCTTGCCGGAAGTGCAAAAGGAGCTCCTGCGCATCGAGGAATCCGTCGAGATCAGCGGTAGCGCAGAGACGCTGGACCAGGAGGACAAGGGTGTCAATGGCGCGGTGGCGACAAGTGGTACGAATGGCAAAGCGGTCGTTCATGACTCAGCAGCAGACCGCTCCCAGTTGGCACCGACGCCGCTTAGCGCCTCGCCTGCAACGCGACGCTCCAACCCGCACACTCCATCTACGCAGGCGGCTATCTTGTCCGCTGTCGTTCGTGCATCTGCTTCTCCATCGGCCCCAAGCACGCCCACCAAGGCTTCCCGTTTGACCGGCACCGCATCCGCCGCTGCTTCTCCCAACGCAACGCCTGGTCGCAATGGCTCGACCCCACAGCATCCTGCCGCCATGATTGGGTTCTTAGCGAAAAATGCGCTCAGCGGTCAGAGATCCAGCACCGCACCCCCGGAATCTGCCGACGAGGTTATGGACGAGGCTGCTGACGAAGACGTTGATGGCTCGGCGGTCTTCGTATCCAAACCTGTCGACGCTGTCAAAGGTTCGACCAACGTATCTGCATCGCCAAGCCAGTCAGCACAGGCACCGTCGCCGTGGAGGAATCAGCCGAGCCTCACATCCAGCAGCCCCTTCTCGGGTCTTCCCAAGCTCACACGCCCTGCTGTCGCCGGTGCTGGAGCTGGCTCGGTCGCTTCAGGATCTCGCTCGCCCTACCAATCGAGCCCCCGCGGCTTTCAGCCGGCCAACACATCTCCGTTCGCCGCCACGTCCAGCTCGATGCGCAGCTCGCCTTCGCTCAGCAGCAATGCCGGCCGGGTCAAGCTGCGCGGTGCGCTCGGACTCGTGTCGCAGCACGGCAAGAAGAGCCGTTTGGCACGTGAAGAGTCCAGCAGACTCGAGCTTTCGGACGACAGCGATCTCGAAGACGCCGAACGCCAGACTGAGGACGGAACGGCGGGTGAAGACTATGGCGGTGACGATACGTTTGTTCAGACGATGCAGGCTAAGCCCAGTAAGGCGTCCGGAGGGGATGGGAGTATTGGACGCCTGGTTCCGGGACGACGCGGTTGGAAGGAAAGCCAGGATGTCGCTGCGGATGAGGACAAGGAGATGCAGGAGCTGCTCGACTCGCCGGAGCCGCCGACAAAGCGGAGGACGCGCAAGACGGCGTCTGCTGCGCCTGGGTCCAAGATGACGCGTTCGCGTTCTGGCGTGAATCTGGGTGGTCAGCATGTCTCTGCGGCTGGGACGGGGAAGGGTTCGAAGCTGTCCAAGAGCCGGTCAGAGGTTTCACTCGCTGGGGACGGTAAACGAATGACGCGGTCCACGAGCTCGGCGAATCGCAAGCCGCTGACACTCTCCAACTTGGAGCAGCACTCGCGATCGGATGCGAGTGGAGTCAATGATGCGGCGCCGATCGCAAGACGCACACGAGCAGCGACGGCGGAGATGGAGAGTGTCAATGGTGGGGGCAGTCAGGCGAATGAGGGGGCGAGTACGATCTACACGATTAGCGAGGTGGGCGAAGACGATGGAGCCAACAGGTCGCCTGCGAAGCGGGTGGGACGGAGGACGGCGGCGTCGAGGAGTGGTGGGAAAACAGTAGTAAGGAGGTCGAGCAGGTTGAGCAGTGTCGAGCCTGAAGCGGTGGAGGTTGGGTCGCCGGCGAAGAGGAGAGGTGGGAGGAAGGCGACGGCAAAGATGCCTGGTGGTCTCGAGTGATTGTGGCTGCTTCACGTTTCGCACGCTGTCCCAGCAGTCAGCCTTGGTCCAATCCACAGCAGCACGACCGGTTTTATGATTTCGCATTGGCGGGTGTTGGGCCCTATTGAACGACGTATGCCTGGTACACGACTCTATCGGGATGCCTTACGGCGCTGGCAATAACGATCTTACTCACGATATCCTGCACCTGCGGATCCGGGTCGTCGCACTCCAGAATGAGCTTCAGCCTGAAGTAGTAGCGCTTCGGATCGAGATATCCTGCCCATCCAGCAGCTTGTCTTTCGCCGACTGGTCCTCGTAGCTTTCTGGAACAAACCTGACACCGGAGGACTGGAAGAAGAGGTTATCTGCATCGCGTACGCCACATTGCGCGGTTTGTCAGCGTTGTGCAGAGAAAAGGTTGTTTGGCGGGAGTTGGGGGAACTTACGACCGCTTTTGAGCTGGAAAAAGTAGCGTGCGTCCAGGCGGGTTTTGCCGAGGTGGTCAGATGCGGAAATAGTCGCTTCCGCCGGGCATGCCTAGTGCGCCGTCGAGGGCGGGGACGGTGGTGGAGGTGATGGTGCCGCCTGCAGGGATGGGGACGATTTTGCGCAGACCTTCGCCCGAGTCGCCGACGACATGCGGCTTGTCGACGGGGCACGAGAGTCGAAAGATGGGGTCGAGCGAGATGGGGACTGGTTGCCAGTCGGTCATTGTTGATATTGTTGCTGAAGAGCTCAGCGTGTTGGATGTCGCTGGGTGAGCGTGGTTGAGGAGGTGTTGCGAATGAAGCGAACGGTGAGAACGAGAAGAAGAAGCTTATGTTATATGTGGAGTGGGAGTTGTTCGGAGCATGTGCTGGGCCGTAAGCTTAGCGCGTCTCTTTCCTGGAGACTCGGACGACAATACAGAATACCGTAGCTGGAACCGGACGAAAGGAAACATCTCCTCTCGACCAGCAGCATCCATCACAACCACACACTCACACAGATCTTTCTCTTCCTTATCACTGCCAAACGCACGAACCTCTTTGGATCAGAGAAGATCCAGTTCTGTGGTATCGCCCGGAGTAAAAGGTATCAAAACATCACAGCGTACGTTACATGTCAAGCACAAACTAGCCTTCACCAGCCGCTGCACCTCCAGCCTTCAGAAGCCTCCCCTGCTCCACCTTGTACTCATTGCGCTTGATCTTACCGGCAACCACCTTCGCCTGGCGCTTGACCCTGTCCTTCAGACTCGAACCTTTCGACGCGCTGCTCCCTTGCTCCTCTCCAACTGAAGCTGCGGCAGTGGAATCCGACTTTGGATCGCTGCTGGCACTGCTGTTCTCACGCGTACCGTTGAGCTGCTCGTCTTTGCTCTGGAACTGCGTTTTGCCCTCGGCGGGTTTGCTGGTCGGGTTGTCCCTGCGAGCGTCGGCAGTGGGGCAGGGCTGATCCGAGTAGTCGACGCCTACTGCCGCTGGGGACGCTCCACCGCGGGTTTGGTTCTCCTTGGCAATGGCCTGCTTGACGTCGTGATCGGGTGAAGCAGTGTTGCCTGCACCGCCGGTGGTGGGGATACCGGATTCGGTGCCAATGTTCTTTTGGTTCTGGAATGGACGCTCGGCCGACGATGGTCCGCGCTCGAGCTCTTCTTGCTTGTCCTCTCTTGCCAGCACCGATGCGTCCCGTGCATCTGTGGCTGACCTTGAGTCGGGGTCTGTGCAAGACGCACTGGCCTGGTCTGGCTGTGTAGAGGCAGCGTCCGAGTGCGCTTCGGAGAGCGCAGCGAAGCCGGTGGCTTCAGAGACGAAGGCAGATGCTACGGGCAGCACGCGCTGCACAGAGCTGGTAATGGAAGTATAGGCAGAAGAGGCTCCGTTTGAGACGTTGTTTGCTACCGTTCTGTCGGCCATTGTGGATGTGTTGTCTGGTTCAGAGATTGTGGAGTTGGTGGTGCAGAGGATAGGAGCGTAGCTACGCAGGGGAAACCTGGTTATCTGCCAAGTCGCATCTAGTCAGGAGAGGGAAGGGGAGCCTTGACGTCAACGCGACGTGGGGGTGCGAGATTGGACACGCGAAGAAAGAGTTGCATGACGATTAGACGCCGTGGCATGCTCGTACCGAAGAGAGAAAGCACGTGCGCAGCCAAACAGAGCACAATGCAGCGGAAAGAGTCGCGGCCAAGTGTGCGAGGCCAGGATGGTCTGTCGTCGTAAGACGAGGAGCAAGTGACCTCATCGCGCTTTCCTGCAGTCTCTCACGTGGGCCATTTCACCTGTCACATGCGAACCTGCAAATGTTGTTTACAATGATCTCACAATTTTGTCCCAGAGCAGCGATTTTTGGTCGCAGTTGTCGGCTCTCCCGCATTTACTGTAAGTTAATGCACAAGAGCAGCACACACCGAGTGCACGCGCAGCAGACTGCACTGCATATGGCGCAGTCACGATAAAGCACTTTGCGGATCATCCTCATCCTCCTTTCCTTCGACCAACCAGGCCCGCAAGCCAACTACGCCAACAAAGGAGCTACTGCATCGCTTCGTGTCGAGCCTCGAATCCGTGACAACTCCAACTGCCTCGCTCTACTAGCTTCTTTCAGTTTCAACAGCGCTCGACACGAAGGATTCGCCATCCGCAACAACGCTATAGAGCGCATGACATAGTCTCAAGCCAAGTGACTATCGCCAGAACCCGCCTCTCGAGACGCACGACTGGACTGAGCTCTACAATGGACGTCCCCAGATCAAGAGCAGCTTCAGGCAGCTCTGTACCCTCCCCTGCCGCTCCTCACGCCGCCAGTGGCGCAGGAGGCGTCGACATCCCTGGAGCATCCACATCGCATGCTAGCTCATCCCACGCAGGGCTCGCCACTCGAGCACGCAGAGAACGCGAGAGAAGCAGCAGGCCAAAAGACAGGCACATTCTCGCTCTGCGTTCTATCCGCGACTTTCTCCGTGGCCGCAGCAGCTACGACGTGCTCCCCGTCAGTTTTCGACTCATTGTGCTAGACACCAAGCTCGTCGTCAAGCCTGCGCTTGATGTCATGTGGCAGGCCGGCATCGTATCTGCTCCTCTTTGGCGGTCGACACCGCACGAGCTGCTCGGCAACCCTTCTAGTACAGATGCAGAGCAACAACCTCAAACACAAGCTCCAGCCGAACAAGGTAGCAAAAATCCAACACCGCCAGAAGGCAGAGTCAGTCCCAAAACCACTTCAGACGCACCCACAAAGCCAACCAAAAGTGCTGCGCATCAGCTCTCCGGCTTCGCAGGCATGCTCACCGTCAACGACATCATCCATCTCATTCAGTACTACTACCACCACTCGAGCTACGACTCCGCCGCCGAAGACGTCGAGAAGTTCCGCCTCGAACGACTCCGGGATATCGAGCAGGCGCTTAACGTGCCCCCACCGCCCCTGCTGTCCGTGCACCCGCTGCGGCCGCTGTTCGATGCGTGTCAGCTGCTCATCAAGACGCATGCCCGTCGGCTGCCGTTGTTGGACTACGACGAACAGACGGGCATGGAGACGGTAGTGTCCGTGTTGACGCAGTACCGTGTGTTGAAGTTTATCGCGATGAACTGTAGGGAGACGTCGGCGCTGTGGAGGACGTTGCGGCAGTTGGGGATTGGGACGTATTGCCAGCATTATAAGGTGGCGGCGAGGGCGGGTGGGTCAGGGAGTGTTTCGCATCGCGGCTCGGATGCGAGCGAGCCAGGGATTGTCAAGTCGGAGCATGGGCAGAGTTTGAATATGAGCGAGCTGCCGGATGCTACGGGGGAGGATGCAACGCGACGCGAATCGGATGCGTCTAGCAGCTCAGCTTCGGCAGCGCGCAGTGCCGCTGCTGCTACGGTGGAAACAGACGCAGCAGCAGCGTCGACGAACCCATACGCACCCATCGCAACGGCAACACTCGACACCACCGTGTTCGACGTAGTCCACATGTTTTCCGAACGCGGTATCTCCGCCGTGCCCATCCTCGACGAGGACGGCAACGTGGTCGACCTGTACGAGACCGTCGACGTCATCACGCTCGTCCGCACCGGCGCGTATACGTCGCTCGACCTGACCATCCGACAAGCGCTCGAGCGGCGGCCCCCCGACTTTGCAGGCGTGTGGACGTGCTCGCCCGACGACTCACTCGCGTCGATCTTTGCGCTGCTCCGCAAGCGCAGGGTGCATCGGATGCTCATCCTGGAGCCTGAGCCGATTCCGCTCAAAGCGGAGGGGGCGGTGGATAAGACAGCGCCGCTCGAGGAGTTGGATAGCTATGTGGACGATTTGGTGGAGGAGGAGAAGCGGAGGGAGAAGCGCGATCGCGAGTCGTACGTGAGTGACGTGAAGGCACCGTTGGAGGAGCGGTTGGCGAAGGGCGATCCGGTGAGGAGGAGTCGTGGCCGGTTGGTGGGCATTGTGTGTTTGAGTGATATTCTGCGGTATGTGATCGGGGAGCAGTCGATTGGCGATGATGCGCCCGGTGGTAGGAGTAGGGGCACCAGTGTAGCTAGTAGCACAACGGGCGCGTCGCTCCACGATCCAACACTCGACGTGGCTCAGCAGAAACCCACGGAGCTAGGCACAGACGTCACATCTCCCACCACCTCCTTGGACGCTACACAGACAATTCACGAGAACCACGCCTTGCAGCTGTAGCCCTCTTTTTCAATCCCCGTATCCCCCCCCCCCCCCAACCTCACTCGCATACTACAGTACCTCTTGCTTATTTCTTTCGGATATCGACTGTCGCATCACTGGGCTGTGTACGTTTCACTCAGTTTTGCAGTTTTTGTGGTGGAAACAGAGTGTAACGCTTTACGATGAGTGAGAAAAGGTTGGCCTTGCAATGGGGATGCTATTGCAACAAGAAGTGGCGGTCTTAGAAGGTCAGGTACCAAACCGAGCTCCTCGCAGCGCACGCAGTTGATCTCGATCCACCACGCCTTCCGGCGAGGCTATCGATCCTCGGCCCACCTGCTCGCGTGCAAACATCTGCGGCTCGGCATCCGCCATATCCTGCGCATCCGGCGTCCCGTACTCCTCTGCCTCGTCCTCCTCCATCTCGTCCTCCGCCATCGGCTGCATGGGCGTCTCCGCCACCAACGGCACTCCGGGGTTACGTGCCTCCTGCGCATCCGCCAGCACGCGTCGATTCATCCCGTTAGTCGAAGTGGGCCTATTGAGCAGCGCCGCGTCTTCGGCGGCTCGATGCGCGTTGGCGTAGCGCGCAAGTTGCCGCTGCTGCTCGTAGTACAGCTCTTCGGCGGGCGTGAGCTCTCTCCGTCGTGTCACCAGTTCGGCGTCGTCGTGCATCGGCGGGCGAAGTCCACCGCGCGTGACTCCACCTCCGCCAAGGCCCATCACTACGGGTGCCAGTGGTTGTGGGTGTGCATACACCGGTGTTCCGAAGGCTGCTGTTTGCGGCTGAAGCTGAGCGAGCGCATGTGGCTGATGCAGCCCACCCGCTCCATTACCGTTCCCATTCGTCCCAGGCCCCGCGACGTCACCCAACCCACCCAATGCATTCCTCGCCCTCGCCTCGGACCCTCCAAACTCCGCCGCCAGCTGCTCATCGCTGTAGACACGCTGCAAGAACTTGCGCAGATCGTGCACCCCCTTACCGCTGTACACGCAGAACGCCTGCCTCTGGTGCTCGTTGAAATCCTTAGGCGGCGCCCGACACATGGCCTGCAGCTCCGGCCGCCTGAACGCGGGCACGCCCGTCAGACTCAAGTGCGTCAATCGACCCAGCTTCTGCAGCACGCAAAAGATCGCGGGAACCGAGACGTTTTCGCAGTACGACAGATGGATGCGCTCGAGCGAGTTGTACCTGTCCACCAGACCGTAGATCGCCTGGTCCGTCAGGTTGATCACTTTGACAAGCCCG
The DNA here is from genome assembly GCA_928724755.1 of Sporisorium exsertum. Lineage (NCBI taxonomy): Eukaryota > Fungi > Basidiomycota > Ustilaginomycetes > Ustilaginales > Ustilaginaceae > Sporisorium > Sporisorium exsertum. Next base: position 1,504,670 of record CAKMXK010000016.1, on the reverse strand, counting down.
ATGCGGCGAAGCTTGGGCATGTTGTTGGCAATCTCGGTGACCGAGAGATCGGTCAAGTTCGGACAGCAGGCAACGTCGATGTATCGCAACCTCGTGCACGAGCGTGCCAGATGGGTGACGGCGCGGTCGGTGATGTTGGAGACGTGGCCGAGGTGAAGGTAGTGCAAGTTCTTGCCGAGCTTGGCGATGCTGTACAGTGCTTCGTCGGTAAGGCGCGTGCACTTGGTGAGGGCAAGGTTCTTGAGGCGTGGCACGTTGGCGACAATGCCTTCCACCGCGTCGTCTGAAATGGATGTGCAGCTGGTGAGGTCCAGGACACGCAGATGATCAAAGAGGCGGCTGTGACCCAGATCGCCGACGATGCTGGAAGAGCTCGTGAGCCCGCCATCGCGCCTTGTGTCCATTGCCACGTTGACACTGGGCGATGCCCCGCGACTTGTGGGTGCCGACTCGCCTGCGAACGCCGACGTAGCCATGATGCCGGAACGCGAGCCGTGTGAGTGAGAAGTGCCTAGCATAGGCACGCCCGTTGTGCCACGCGCCGAAGGAAAGGCGTTGTCGGTGAGTTCGGCACAGTGAGCCAATCGAAGCTCACGCATCTGGAAGCTCTTTGTCCAGATCTGCCTGACCGACTTGTCCGAGATCTTGTTACAGTGGATGAGATCGACCTCCAACAACGAGAGGCAGTGCTCCGTGAGCGCCAGCAGCGCCTCGTCGTCGATGTTTTCGCATCCGCACAGCTTGACTCTCCTCAACAGCTTACAGCTGCGAGCGAGCTCGGCGACGCCCTTGGACGAGATCTTCTTGCAGCCGGAGAGGTTGATGCCTTGGGCCTTGGGGCAGTTTGCTGCGAGCGTGAGCAACGTGGCGTCCGAAATGTCGGCAACGTCTGTAAGATCGATGGCGACCAGCTGTGGCGTGTTTTGGAACACTTTGACGAGGGTGGCGTCGGTGATGTTGGAGCAGCCAGCGAGCGTGAGCCTCTCGAGACGCGTGCATGCGGACATCATGGAGAAGAGCTGGTCCTCAAGCTGGCTGGCGAGCAGCGTAAAGTTGAGCCTGCGGACAAAGTCGGCATACGGGAAGAGCTGTTCTGGCTTGCGGATGACTCCGACGAGTTTGAACAAGGACGAGATCTTGAAGAGCGCAGGGCGATGCCATAGCAGCTCAACACCGTTCAAGCACCATGACTTGCAGACGAGCAGGCAGGAGAGGAGATCAGGAGGATAGAGGACAAGGTATCTGAAGATGTGGAGGAGGATCTCGTGTGGAAGGTTGGATGCGGTGCTGAGCGGAGCATCTTGGAGAATCCAGGTGCCATTCGAGGACGTAGGAGAGGCGGGCACGAGGGTACCACGGCGAGAGAGGCGCACAGCGGACGGATCGAAGGAGCGTTCGACTGCGCCCCTTTTGGTGTCTGCGTCGTCTATGGAGGCGAGGTCAGCAAAGTCTTCCGGTGCTCCACCATCGTCCGACTGAGAGGTACTTGAGGGCGATGGCGGTGGATGGGGCAGCGAGGTGCCATTACGAGCGGCGAAGTCGGCGGGAGAGTCGGACCGATCCTCCATCTCTGTGTCGACGAGGTTTCTGCGGGAGGAGGGGCCGGCACGAGCCGAGGCTACGTTAGCGTCGATTGGGTTCCGGCCGCTTTGATATGGATATGGCGAAGGAGAGTTGGATCCCCTGGGCGAGGAATCTGCTGTATGCGACATGGTGGTGCACAAGCTCTGCGTGCGAGCTATGTCGAGGCTGAGTTCGTGCGACGCTTTTCTGAAGTGGGAGATGCGATGATTCGACAGGATGGAGTAACGATGGATGTGATGTGTTGCAGTGTTGAGCTGATGCTGTGGTGAGTTGCGATTGGATGAGCAGCTGGTGAGTTGACTTTGCTGCTGCTGGTATCTAGAGTGGACTTGGATACTATGCTGATGGGCTGCGAAGATGCTGTGCGTTGCAATCGGAAGTCGATGGCGAGTGTGATGAGATTGAAAAAGCTTGCCAAGGGAGATGGTGAAGGCGAGAAGGAAGAAAGGATCGAGGCGATGACAGCGATGCGTTTGGTTGTGTCTCAAAGATGATTGCGATCCATCATGAATTTGGGTGGAGGCGAGCCGAGCAGGAGCGGCCAAGCCGAGCGGCAACGCCTGCCCAGCAGCAAGCAAAGCAAAAGAAGCAGCCGCAACCGAACGGACGCAACGACAGCCGAATTTCCACTCTTTGGTGTGTGCCAAGGCGGAAGCTCACTTGGTTGCAAATCAGCAATCGCGACTCGCTCGGCCCTTGCGTTCGATTTTCGCCGTTGCGCCTTGGATACGATCCAGTAGCAGCAGCGGCAATCTTGTCTTGCTGTCGTCCACCACATCAAACGGGCCATCCGATGCTCAGATATGGTGTGAAACAGAGCGTCGTCTCGATTGAGGTTGCGAGATTCGGAGATTACGAGCGAGGAAGAGCCTTGGAGATGCGCATTAGCTCTGCGACGCATCTCCATCGGCGTTTTCCGATGGACACACAGCAGAGAACAGCGACCATTGCTCGCTGGACAAGCGCAACCTCGGCCATTTCAAGGAGGCTCAAACATCATGCTTCCGAGGAGACGGTCTGCCTTGCAACAAGAAGCATAGCGGGCGGCCTCAACTAGATGGTGACAAGTGCTCGTTATTTGTCAGGATTTCCAACGTCGTAGCAGTCGAAGAAACACTCTGCCCCTTGGTTGTGCACTCCTCGAGCATCGGCGCTAGAGAGGCGCGCCAGATCGGTGACGCCCAACCAGGAAGGGGCGAGCAAAGCGTCTCATTCCGACGGCGTTGAGTTGCAACTGTCGCAGCCTCCTCCTGCAGCTTCTTCTCGAATTCAACCTTCCTTGAAATGGGATTTCAAACCGTTCTAACAACCCTGACAAATGCGCACTTCAACCCTGCTTGCCAGCCGTTGCCTCGACTCAGCTAAATTTTTCCCACACACGAGCCTCTCGATGCGATTTTTTGGCGCGCATGTGCAATCGTGGGTCAGTTGACACAAGCAGACACTGGCGAAATGCCTGCAAATTTGTTACATCTGCACAAAATCCGACCGTTTTCCTTCCCAAAAAAGGTGGGCGCGCTTTGCGAAACCAGGCAGCAGGCCAGTCTATCGATTCTGACATGGAAAACCCCGTGCTAGACTGGCCGGATCTCACAAGCACGGGCGGCGTGCTCGAATTCGATTTAAAGCGAAAGGCTCTTGGAGACGACCTCACATCCCCCATCCTTTTTTCCATCCCAACCTCCGTCTTCTAACATAACACCTTTCTCCCCTCCTGCCAAGACCCTCATTTTTCTGGGCCTGTCAAACGTACGCGACCTCTACTCCAACCAACACTGCAGATACTTTGTGTTGGTCTTTTCCACGCCTTCCCCACCAGCATCCATCGAGACGCTTTCGCGCTTCGTGGGCACACACGCATACAGCCTGATCAGACGCGTCTCCTAGAGGCGCCGCTGTTCACCTAACACCATCACGATGGCGCCACCCTCGTCATCCCAGCCCGCCGCGGCTACCGACGCTCTCACTAAAAAGGACAAGAGCCACAAGAAGGACAAGAAGAAAAAGCACGCATCCCCCCCAGCCGCTGCTGCTGCTGCTACCACGACTGCCGCTGCCGACGATGCGGATGCCGACGCCGTAGCAGAGGAGCTCGACGGCGCCGCCCCTGCTGACGCCGACGCCGACGCCGCCAAGAAGGAACGCAAGCGCCAGAAGAAGGAACGCAAGGAGCGCGAACGTCGCGAGCGCGAGCAAGCCGAGAAGGACGCCGCCACCGTCGCCGCCGCCTCGGCTGCCCAGGCTGTCAACGCCGTCGCGTCGGCTACGCGTCTCCCCATCGACCCTTCCATCGACGGCTCGGTCGCGGCGGCTGAGACGGCTGCTCTCGATGTTTCCACCCCGGCTCCTCCTGCTGCTGCTCCCGAGCAGGCTGCTGTCACCCAGCCCACCCAAGTCGCGACCAACGCCGTTGCCCCTGCGCTCGGCACCTCTGCCGAAATGGACCCCGCAACCGGCGAGCCCCAGAAGCGCAAGCGGGGCCGCCCCAAGAAGGACCCCAACGCACCCTCGACCGCCAAGAAGCCCAAGCGCGACGCCGGCGAGAACGGCGAGCGACGTGGTCGACGCGGCAAAAGGTCCGAGGAGGATGTGCTCGCTGAGCTCAAGGGCCTCTCTCAGCGTGAGCTGCTCGTCGAGCGCGTCTACTCGTCCGACATGCTCGCCAAGCTCGAAAGGACCATCGGCCTCAAGTACTCCAAGGGCCGTTTCTCCAAGCAGGAGCAAGACACGATCAAGAACGGCATCGCCGAGTTCATGAGGCTCAAGGGCCTGTCCGAGGAAGACTTCCAGGAGCTCCTCTACAACTACCGTGAGAGGGGCTGGGAGAGGTTGTACACCGAGCTCTGGAAGGACCTCGCCGGCCGCCTCGACGGTCGCCCCAACATCGCCGTGCGACTGCACGTCCGAACCAACAAGTCGCAGTTCCGCCGACAGGGCCGCTACACGCTCGCCGAAGACCATGAGATCCGCACGCGTATGGGCGTCCAACGCGAGGATGCCGCCTCGGTCGCCAAGCGTCTGGGCCGTCTCAACCAGGACGTGCTCTCGCGCTTCGTCAAACTCCAGGTCAAGGAGGAGATGGCGGATGGCCCCCCCTGGACCGCCGAGGAGGACAAGGAGGTGCTTGCTGCCCTCGAAAAGTACAAACAGGAGCACCCCGGCGAGGTGATTTCGTGGAAGGCGATCGCCAGCATGGTGGGCAACAAGCGCAGCTACAAGGTCTACTCGAACATCTTCTCCAACATTCGCTCGCGCGTCGACCGCAGCGGTGCTAACCCGAAGCAAGAGTACGGCACGGTGGGCGAGGATGGAGGAGATGCTTCGCAGCAGGCGGTGCGCGGCATCCAGCGCCACCCTACGCGCGCCGAGCTGGACAACAGCGTGTGGATCCCGGGTGAGGACGACCTGATTCTGCTACAGCGTCTCAACTTCCAGGACACGTTCACCGAGGCCACGGTGCGATGGGGCGACCTGTCGTTTGAGACGTGGCAGTGGCCCGAGGAGACGCTCAAGCAGCAGTTCGCCCAGATCAAGTCACGCTACTTGCCTGATGCCTGGACAGGCGGCTGGCAGGAGACGCTCGACAAGATCATCCGCACCATCCGCACGCGTCGCACCAAGAAGGAGATCGACGACGAGGGTGAGGACCGCGCTGGGCCTGATGCGGATTCGAGCACTCAGGCCGCAGCCTCCCAGCCCGATGCCACGGGGCCAGCTTCCTTCGGTGCAGCAGCTGCTACCGCTATCGACCCTGCGCTGTCCGGTGATACTGGCTCGAGCGCCGCTGCTGCCGAGCCGGCCTCCGCCACTGCCTGATTGGCTCTCGAGCCATGTCGCATCAGTCTGACTAGGCGGTGGTCAAGTTCTGTTGCAGTCTGTCGTTACCTGTTTGTATGTAGTGTATGATGTACTGTAGTTTCGCTCCGAAATATCTGCTTGGCATGACACGACCTAACTACCGCCGCAACTGTTTTGAGCCGTTTCTCTGAAGTGAGCCTACGGATACAGAGGCGTATGTGTTGGAGCACCAGCTCTGGAGGATGGGGACGAGCAAGATGTAGGAACGTGCTGCGAACTGAAAGTGTTGGGCGGGATTCTGTTCAGGGGTTCACACATTCCAAGACCTCCTCCACTATCAGCCTCTTGATACTGGGATTTGATGACGAGGCGATGAGAGCCATTCGAGCCGGAGCAGCAGGCGTGAGAAAGCGATGTCGCCTGCTAGAAGACGATGGCAGCTGAACGGCCGAATCGCTTGCGTGCGCTGCGCTGTGCGTTCTTGGACAAGCGTCAAGCGTCAAGCGTCACTGGCGGTGTACTGTTCCCACACGCTGATCGTCGATTGCGAGGCGACGGCAGCTCAGTGGCCAAAGTAGCTTTGACTCGGTTTTTCGCAGTCTGGCGCTCCCTTCACTCGGGAATGAGCAATATGTGAAGCGAGAGGGGAATGATGGTAAAAGTACAAGATGATCACGGGGGGAGCCTACGTGTCGGGTATCTTTTCGAAGTATCGTCAGCCGGGGTTCCAAGTCTAGACTCGTTTGCGACTATTCCTCTTCCTCCTCCTCGTCTCCTCCTTCGTCGTCGTCGTCATCGTCTGCAGCAACACTAGGCGCTCCAGCACGGCCGTCTTCCTTGCCAGCCCAGTCCTTCCACGTAGTCAAGACTTGATTCAGACTCGCGCGCGCCGTGTTGATTGCATCTGCAAGATCGGACAGCTGTTGCGGTTTTGTGTGTTCCGCTGCGCCTTGGGCGCCGGTCAGAGGGATGGTCAGTTGGGTGCTTGGACTGAGCGCAGTAGAGGCGGCGAGTGGGATGGGTGAGGTGGGGAGAGGTTTGCCCGATGATGAGGTGGTGTCGATGTGGATCTGAGCGGTTATCGAGGTCATGGTTCGGTGGGTGCTGGGAGTCCCAGTGGGAGGAAAGTGTGCGAGTATAAGTGTGAGGGAGCTCGGGAAGGGGGGAAGGGTGGAGGATGGTGTTGATGAGAAGAAAGATGCGTTTGGTGGTGAATCGAAGCGAAACGTCGGATTTCGTGAAATTGTGCGGAGGGCGAAGATCGAACAGTGCAAGAATCGGGCTCAGGATCGAGCGGTGGTCGAGCCATGCAAAAATCGAAGTCACGAATCGGCCGAGTCTGCACAGCTTTGAAGCAGCAAAGTGGAGATCAAACCATCATCTTACCTTTGCTCTCGTTCTCCATCACCACTCGATCTAGCTCATCCTTCGACCCATCCATCCTACAACGCAACGACCGTGGCATTCTCATCAACACTCGTTGAATCAAGACTCAACCCGTGACTTTTGGCTGGATTACCACCCTTCGACTGTTGATCGCGCATCGCTTACAAGAGATCCTTCAGAAGCAATACCGAGACTAGAGACGACAAGATGCCGGTATGTATCTTGCGACAGATTCGGCTGCATCCATCCGCCAACACTGAAAATGCGGTTTATACTGACCCTGACTCTGTCACTCCCCCTTTGCACTGTCGATGGCCAGGCCTACCACTCGTCGTACAACGAGGAACCAGACGTGCGGCAGATCGGCAACATGTCGATCCTGCCCATCCGTTCCCGCACGCGCGGACCCGCACCACCGCCCGTCGATCCTTCGCGCCCCGACATCATCGACGAAGCCATCGACCTGTTCCGCGCCAACTCGCTCTTCCGCAACTTTGAGATCAAGGGCCCCGCCGATCGGCTGCTCATCTATCTCATCCTTTTCATCAGCGACTGCCTCACCAAGATCGCATCCTCCAAAATCCCGTGGTCCTCCAACGAGGCCCTGAAGCAGCTCTCGACGTACTCGGTCGACAGCTTTGCGCTCCCGGGGGATGCGAATTTTCCGTTGAACAGCCTGTATGCTCCGCCAGGTGGCAGGGCGGAGGCGGACGCCTTGAGGGGTTATTTGACCCAGGTGCGCCAGGAGACCGCGGTGAGGTTGGTGGAGAAGGTTTTCGTGGATGGGGTTCCGAGCAAGTGGTGGCTCGCGTTTACGAAGAGACGGTTCATGGGTAAGAGTCTGACCTAGATGCGGGACGTGGTTGGGCAAGTAAATAGGTGGGGACGAGGAGGATGGGCGTGGAGCGATGACGACGTTGACGTAGTGTGACGGCCGAGCAAGGTATCGATTCGGGTCGTAACATGAATACCGAAGCGACTTGGCTGCCTGTGCATGTGTGCTTCTTGACTGTCTTGGGATTGCCTGCTTGTTCGTTTCTCTCACCGACTCACACCAAATGTTGAACAATCAGACAAAAGCACGCCTGGTGACGATTGGAATGCATTTGACTCTTCACTCTTGGCAACGTGGAAGCTACTTCAGAGTCGGTTCGAACCGCTAGCCAAGGACCTGCCAGTCTTGACCCAACAGCTCTTCATGAACATTAAAGTACCGCGCCGGTTTACCCTGCACTTGCACTTTCCCCGCCGCCTTCCACTCGCCCGTCTCCACAGCCCTAGTCTTGGTCTGCGAATAATACGTCACAATCCAACTACCCAAACTGTCGCCCGTCTTCGCATCAAACGTCTCGGCGATTTTCTTCTCCACCACCGCCTCGTCGCCACCAATGTTGATCGGCGGTGGGCTGTTCGTGATCTCCCACGCGGCAAACGGTCTTGATGTGGGGCGCAGGAACGTTGGGTCGTACACAAGCGTGCGTTGGGGCTTGAGTCTCCACGAGACGGTATTCAGCTCCATGATCGGGTGGTGGTGCGCGCGTTGGAGGAGACGCATGGTGCCGACGTAGGGTGTACCGATCCAGGCGATCAGCGCGGTGGAGACGCCCGAGGTGGCAAGCGCTGTGATGCTGAGCCCGATGCGACCGGCTAGGGAGATTTCGCCGGGTGCGAGGAGCAGCACGGGCGTCAGCAGGGATGCCATGCCGAGCGAGCCGAGCGAGAAGAGTTTGAGCCGCGTGAAGGTGCGTGCTAGGGGGCCGTCGTATGTTGCTAGTACTTGGGGTGCTTCTGTGGCGTCGGGAGTGGGTGTGGTTGAGGAAGGACTGGTGGAACGGCTGACGCGGTTGGTCGTGAAGGCGCGAACACCCAGCACGCAGGATCGCACGTTGGGCACAAGCGACCGAGGTGCAAGGACGGACGATACTCTCGAAGCTGCTCGCATCGCCAGCATGCGTCTAGCCCCCTGCGTGCCAACTCTCGCCGTCGAAGCGAGCATCGTCCGTCTCGCTACCGCAGCAGCCATCGCCAAAGGAAGAGTCGTCATCCTCGCGCACTGTTTCAATCGAAAGGCAAAGCAAAGCACAGTCAACAAACATGTCTCTCTTTCAAAACGGTGGCGGACCCACGCGCGATTCCCATTGCTGTTTGAAAAGTATGCTGCGTTTGTGTGTGTAGATATGATCAGGGGGTGGCCCATTCGAGACTCCAGACGGTCAACCAGCGATTTCTGAGCTTGACATCGCCCTCTGTGTCCTCGCCGTACCCCTCGATGAGGAACTGCCGCCTGTGACCTGTCAATCTCGGTTCGTCGTCGTTGTCGCTCTGTGAGTCTGCGCTGGAGCCGGATTGCTGGATGGGCGTATTGCCGCAAACTTCGAGCTCGAGGATGCGGTCATAAGCATGGAGGAATGCTTCGTTGCCCGCTCTGCCCGCATCTGGATCCATCGCCTGAGCTGGATCCGCTGCTAATGACGGCCACACATCGGGTCGTTCTAGAGGAGCGAGCCGGAGACCGGCGCGGTAAGCTCTGCGGATAAACGAGGTAACCTTGTCGCGCCCCGTATGCAGACCGGCGATCACATTAACCCTCGCCCCTTTGCTATGCGCTAGCACCCTGAGCACGGTCTTGAGCAAGTCCGCGTGACTGAGCGGATCCCACATGCAATCTGCAAGCAGGACCGAGTCGAACTTGGACACACCTCTGGGCAAAAAGTCCTGCAACTCCTCCGTATCCTTCCCCCAGATATGCCCGACCACTTTGCACCTGCGCCTCTGCTCGTCCGATACACCCTCCAGATTGCGCCTGACATTGTCCCTCAGCTCTTTGACCAGCTGCGGCTCGTCGTAGTCGCTCGCAACGACGACGTTGGCCGTGCCGATGAGCGCGGCGGTGATGGAGGGCAGGCCTGTACCCGCCCCGAGCTCGAGGATGGTGCGGTCGGAGACGGGAAAAGCGCCAGAGAGGAGGGCGTCGCTCATGAGCATGCCGGCTCGCCATTGACGGTGGGCGAAGATGTGGTGGATCGAGGCGGGTGGGACGGCGACGGTGATGATTGGGATGGGCGTGGGGCGGTGGGCAGAAGCGGAGAGGTGTTTGGGTCGGTAGGATATACTCACGCCTGGTTGTCCGAAGGAGGGTGGGATGTAGGGTGCTGTTGGTGCTGCAGCAGCTGTCATTGTTGGTGGTGATGAGGATGGTGAATGGTGGTCGAGGGGAACCAGGGTGCATGACATTTGGCAGGTTCGGATGAACCGGAAGAGAGGCACTCGACCAGTGCGATTGGCTGAGCAGAGACCTCGCTTTTTTGGATTTTTTTTTTTTCCTTTTTTTTTTTTTTTTTCTTGGTGGTTCTTCGGTGTCAAAGAAAGCGCGCAACTGGATTTGAGCCGCTCTTCTCCACTTTGTCCTCGTTGCTTTACGCTCATCACCATCCCTGCCACCATCCGCCGCCACGATTCAGGCGGAACGGAACAGGCATCCTCCGCCCGAGCTACACGAATCCAACACACACACACACACACACGAAATGGCCTTCAACCTCGCAGCGAGGCAGGCATTCCGTGCCGTCGCACGCACCTCTCTTGCCGCACCCGCTCCTGCTCATGCGGTGTCCAGAACCATCCTCGTCGCTCCACCTTCATCCGTCCGCTTCCTCGCCACGCCGCCACCTTCTTCTTCAAATTCAGCACGCTCCAAGTCCTCTCCGGCATCGCCAGCCGCTCAACCAGACGCCTCTACATCCGAGTCTGCCACTCAAGATGCATCTTCTACACCTGCAGAATCGCAAGCTGAGCCCGAACGCAACCCACGCAAAGGCTCCTCGCTCTTCGACATCGACACCTCTGCTTCTCCCATCGCTTCGCAGCTGATCGAAGCCGACGAGTCTGCTTCTGGTTCCGGCGGTGCATCTGGACAAGCCGGCAGTACGGGCGCAAAAGCCAAAACTGGCGCACGCAGCATGTCGTCGATCGAAAAGCGTCGTCAGAACACGGTGCGCATCCTCACCGGCTTCGTCCTCGTCGGCGCAGGTCTGTCCGCCTACAACCTCGGTCGTCCCTGGGACAACGAACTGGAAACCAACCGCTTCGCCGATTCGCCCGACGCCTCCTCCTTCCTCGGCCGCATCAAGCTCCGCCTCGGTGCCATGTACGAAGACTTGAACAAGCCTGTCTTTGACCAGCTGCTTCCCGATCCGCTACCATTCCCCTACTCGCGCCCGTTCACCATGGTGGTCGATCTCGACGATCTGCTGGTGCACTCCGAATGGTCGCGCGAGCACGGGTGGCGCACCGCCAAGCGTCCCGGGTTGGACTACTTCCTGGGCTACCTCTCGCAGTTTTACGAGATCGTCCTGTTTACCACCCAGCCGTTCTTCACTGCAGGACCAATCATCGAGAAGCTCGACCCGGATCGTCGGTTCATTGCATACACGCTGTTCCGCGAATCGTGCCGCACGGTGGACGGCAAGCTTGTGAAGGATCTCTCGCATCTCAACCGCGACTTGTCCAAGGTGGTGGTACTCGATACGAATCCAGACTCGTTCTACTTGCATCCGGAGAACGGCATCCTCATCAAACCGTGGAAGGGCGATAAGGCGGACCGAGAGCTCGTGGGGCTCGTGCCCTTCTTCGAGGCCATCGGGATTTACAACATCGACGACGTGCGCACCACGATCAAGGCGTACGAAAACACGCATATCCCTACGGAGCATGCTCGCCGCACCGCCGCGATCCGCGAGCGCGAACTGGCGGAGAACAAGGCACGCGCAGAACGCATGGGCAAGTTCGGCTCTGTCTTTGGCGGCGTCTCGCGCAGCCCCAACGCCGGTCTACCGGTGGACAAGACCATCTACGACTTGGAGAGGGAGAGATACGTCCAGGCATATTTGGAGGACCAGAAGTACTGGGCCGAGAACGGAGACGCGTTGCGAAAGCAGGCCAAGGACGAACAGGAGCGTCAGATCCGCGAGATGAAGCTCAACACCTGGGGGTTCTTCACCGGCGGCATGAAGGGGCAGCAGCCACAGCAGGAGTCCAAGTAGAGCTGCCCACCAAAAAAATGTAAAGCAGATCTCAATCACACACACCAATCACACCTTTGCACGTTGCACGAACCGATTCCGTCTATCCAAATTTTTCCGCCTATTGCTGAAAGAGCAAGCTTGCAGCCACCTCTACGTTTCCGTTGGCAGCGTCCAGGAACGTCGTCGCTTGCTGCTGCGACGCGCCTAGATCCGTGAGCGCTTTGATGGCTGCAGCTGGCCATGTTGTGCTACTGGCTGACGAGCGTGCTGTTGCCGCTGGTGGTGATGTCGCTGACGCGGGTTGAGTGTTGGCGTGGGTGAAGCTCCAACCGTGCGAATCAAGGGGGTCTTGACTCGCCTGCTGCGGTTGACCCGTCGCGGTGCTGGATCCTCCAACAGCCTGACCGGCACCTGGGAACTTGGGCGCCGCCGCCGCAGCAGCAGCAGCAGCGGCGTTGGCATTCGCACTCGCTGCACCCAAAGCCGAAGTCGTCGCGCCTGCCGCCCCGTGCACCCCCTTCTTGACCGGTCTTGGATTACCCTGCTCGTCGAGCTCGTACTCTGCATTCGCCTCGGCCGGCAACTCGTGTTCGTCCAAAAACCGGATCTGCTCGTCATTGATCACAAGCGCATTCTTGCCCAGATCAATCGTCGCCTGGTACCGCTTCAGCATGTCGAGCCCCAACAGCATATCCACCCCCTTGCCCTCCATGATGGTAAAGCTGCACGGCAAGAACAGCCGCGTGCCCAGCTGCAGCTGCGTCGAATGCACTCGACCTAGAATCTTGGCGGTGCCGACGCCTCTGGCGATGCCGGCAAAGCGCGTATCGAGCAGCCGCATGATGCCGCACTTTTCGGCGCACTCGGGCGACATGATGGTAGCCTGTGCGCCCGAGTCGACGAACGCCTTGACGTGGGTGCCGTTGACTTTGCAGTCGACATAGAGCATGGTCACGCGGCCGAAGGATTCGGGCGAGTACTCCATCGCGTGTTCGAGGTTCTCCATGACGCGCTGCTGGCGGATGTTTTCCTCGATGCGCCGCTGCGCGTCAATGTCGAACTCGTCAACGATATCGTCCAGCCCGGATCCTTCAGAGGCGCCGCCGCGGGATATGGCATCGCCCTGCGCCCGGAGGAGCTCGAGGAAGCGTGCCGGCGACGACGAGACGGCGTCGGCGAGTTGTGGGTTGTTGGCACGCAGCATCGAGAGAGCGGCGGGGTCGGACAGGATCTGTTGACGTACTTGCTCAGCTTTTTGCTCTTCCGATGCGGGTGCGACAGCGGCTCTTCTTGCACCAGATGAGCTGGAGGCGGTGGCAGAAGACGAAGCTTGACGACGATCCCGAAGGATGAGCAGGTCGTCGTTGTTCACCCCACAGCTAGCAAGTGATGCTTTGGCATCGTTCAGCGGCTTGCCGCCATGCAAGAGCTGCTGTTGGTCAGCGGGGATGTTCGAGTCGACTTCGAGCAAAGCCTGGAGGTTCTCGAGCTCGATGCTGGCGTCGACGTCGATGGGGAAGGTCCGGTCGTCTTCGGTGATGACGGTGATCATGACTGCGGGAAGAACGAGCAAGACGAGTGAGATGGAGAAGGAAGCTCGCCCTGTATGCTGTATGTTGTATGCTGTAGTGGTGGGAGGAAGGAAAGGAACGACGCTGAGGCTGAGGTCGAGTCTATGTGGAAAGAGAAAGCTGAGTCGAATCGGAATCACCGAGTCACTGCTTTGCGGGTGCATGTGGAGCGAAACACTCTCAACTTGAAGCGCCCCTCGCGGAAGATCTCTAAGCGCATCTGACGCGTCGCTGGGCTGGCAACTGATCGGATCTAAAAGGAATGATCCCCGATCCCCGATTCCAAGATGCAATGGCTGCAGTTGCGAAACGACAGCGCATCAAAAGCTTCTCCTTCTTGACCGAGGCGCGCTGCACACTGCGCTGTGCTGTGCTGTTCATCCCACGCAGCGCACGCACGCGCCCACAAAGCAACCAACACTTTTTTTCGCTCATCACCATTAGCAACACCAAACGTACCCTCAAGATCCCTTACCACGCATACTCGCACACGATTGTCATCTCGACCACACAAGGCACGCGGCACGACACATCTTGCTCAGGAGTCCAACGAGATTGACAGCGACGAACCGCAAATTGAGTCATCGATCTTGCTTTCCTCCCGGTCTCACTTGACCGCCAAGCAGCCATGTCGTTCTTCAACTCATTAGGCCGATCCATGGGTCGCTCTTCACGCCCCAAAAAGTCACCAACGCACCCCAACATGCCCACATTCGACCCCTCCTCGCTGGCCCACTACCCGCGCTCCCCGACCTCCCCGTCCTCCTCCAGCGCGCTCGGGCTCGGGTCCAACGGCAAACCGCTCTATCTCTGCCAACCGTTCGTGGGCGCTTCGCTGGTAAAAGGCTCGCTGAAAACCATCTCGTCCGTGCCCAAGTACGTCGATCCGAAGGAGTGGGTGGCGGTGAACCTGTTTGACTTTTTCAACAACCTCAACCAGTTCTACGGCGTGCTCACCGAGTTCTGCACCGTATCTGCCAATCCGACCATGTCCGCCGGCGTGGGGCTCGATTATACATGGATTGACCAGAACCGCAAACAGGTCAAGCTACCCGCGCCGCAGTATATTGATTACGTCATGACGTGGGTCGGAGGGCTGCTCTCGGACGAAGCCACGTTTCCGACCAAGGCGAGTCGCGATTTCCCGCCAACGTTCCTGACGACGTGCAAGCACATTTACAAGCAGCTCCTCCGTGTGTTTGCGCACATCTATCACGCGCAGTATCAGTACCTCGTCCATCTGTGCTGCGAGGGCCATTTCAATTCGCTGTTCGCCCACTTCATTGCGTTTGGCTCCGAGAACAGGTTGTTCGACTACCGCGAGTTCAAGTGGTCCGGTGGCACTCCCAGCGCGGGAGCAGCGGGCGCGCAGAGTCCGACCGTGACCGTGGCGAGCGCGGGTGCCGTGGGCGGGTATCCGGGCGTGTGCGATCTGATCGAGAAGTGGGTAGAGCTGGGTGTGTTGGGTCCGGAGTGTATTGGTCAGAGATAGCGTAGCGTGCAGAATCAAGGTTCAAAAGCTGCCTGATGCGCGATGGTGTGGCTTCGATCTGCGCTGATGTGTTTTGGGTTGAGTGTGTGCTGAAGAGAGAGGTAGATATAGCAAGCAGTACCATCTGCTTTTTTCCTCCTCGTTCCAAGTGTGCTACGTTTCAGACTGCCTGGCTTACAGCACCGTCGATCTCACTCGGCAGAAGCAGCGGCCAAAACACTCACCCCTCCGCTAACAAGACGCCTCACAAAAAAAAGATCATTGCTCCCTCTCCTCGCTGAGCGACGCCCACACAAGACTATCAACGCAAATCCAACCCAACGCCAGAGCCGCCCTGCTCACCATGCGTCCCATACACCACGTTGAACCAACCCTGATCCGCCTTGCCGCAAAGCATCTTCACAAACACATCCAGGAATGTCGGTCAAGCACTTTTCGCATTAAAAAAAGATATACAAACGAAAACCACCGCGACGCTGCGAGTTGGCGAAACTCTTTTAAGGTGGAGCATGTTTGATAGGCAAACTTACGCCTTACCCTTAGCAAAGAGCTTAGCCCTTTCGATCGCCTCGGCCGAGTTCTTGGCGAGCTGCTTCTTGTAGTCCTGAATCGAAACATCCTGTGTCGACAAGTTGACGATCTTCCTATCCTTGACCTCCCACAGGTCCTGCGCGACCTGGCTGATCAACCTGAAGTCGTGCGAGACAATGACGACGCCGCCCTCGAACTCCTTGATCGCCTGGGCGAGCGCGTCGATCGAGCCCATGTCCAAGTGGTTCGTCGGCTCATCCAGCAGCAAGATGTGCGGCTGCTCCATCGCCAGCTGCGAGAACACGACGCGGTTACGCAGACCGTCCGAGAGCGTGCGGATAGGCGCAGTCTGGTGCGCACCCGAGAGACCGAATCGTCCCAGCTGTCCACGCCAGAACTGGATATCCTTGTCCGGGAACTTGTCCTTGTACTTGGACTCCATGTACTCGAGCGGCGACTTGTCGTACGGTAGCTGGTCCGCAGAGTGCTGCGAGTACTTACCCAGCTTGAGTCCCGCGTGCCTCTGCACCGTTCCCTCGCACGGGTTGAGCGCACCCGTAATCAGGTTCAACAGCGTCGACTTGCCCGTACCGTTCTGACCAACGATGGCGACCCTCGAGTCCATGTCGATACCGAAGCTGAGGTCCTTGTACAGGTAGTCCTCCTTCTTGCCGCTGTACGAGAAGGCGACATCGCTGAAAGCGATAATGGGAGGAGGCATCTTTCGTACATCCTCAAAGTTGAAGCGCAGCGGCTTGGGCGCCCACACGGGCTCAATCAAACCAGCCGCCTCCATCTTGTCGATGATCTTCTGCTTGGACTTGGCCTGCTTGACCAGGTTGGCGTAGGTACCGGCGGAAGCGATGAACTTCTTGATATGGGCGATCTCCTCCTGCTGCTTGGCATACGCCTTCATCTGGTTGGTCTCGTTCTCCTCCTTGGTTCGCACGTAGGTCGAATAGTTACCACCGTAGGTCAGGAACTTCTTCTGCGGGGTAAGATCGAGGATGTTGGTGCAGACCGAGTCCATGAAATCGGCCGAGTGTGAGGTGAGCACGAGGATGTGGTTGTAGGTGGACAGGTATGCCTCGAGCCAGACGACGGCCTCCAAGTCCAAGTGGTTCGTAGGCTCGTCGAGGAGCAAGAGGTGTGGCTTGATGAAGAGCGCCTTGGCAAGTGTGACACGCATCCTCCAACCACCAGACATGTCCTTGGTGGGCTTCTTCATCATCTCGGGCGAGAAACCGAGACCGTGCAAGATCATGCCGGCCTTGGTCTCAAAGGTGCTGGGGTCGAGCTCCTCGAGCTCCTCGTACTTCATCTCGAGGGTGATTTCGTCAATGTCGTCGGCGACCGAGAGGTCCTCGATCTCCTTTTCGAGCTTGGCGACCTTCTCCTTGGCCGAGGCGACGATGTAGTCGACGGCGTTGACATCAGAAGGCTCTGCTTCGCCGGAGACGAGGTGGATGTCGATGTGGTCGGGGATCTCGACGTCGCGGGCAGCGAGGGCGGCAAGGAAAGTGGTCTTGCCCGAACCGTTGTCACCGAGAAGACCGTATCGCTGGCCGTAGTTGAGGTTGATGGTGGCGGTGTCGATGAGCAGACGACCGTGGAAGGACATGGTGAAGTTGTCAATGTGGATGTCACGGCCGTGCTTGTCCGAGGTGAGCACACCGGAGGCGTTTCGCTCCGTGGCGATGGCGAGCTTCTTCATGTTGAGCTCCTCGACCGAGGTGTTGGCGGAGACATTGGTGAGGGGCGTGTCGGAGGTGCCGTTGGTGGTGCCAGACTTGGACGACGACTTGGAAGAACCCTTGGCGGCTGCTTTGGCGGCCTTCTCGCTGTGGGAATCGGATCAAAAGAGGAAGAGGAAGACGTCAGCATCCTGTGGGGGAGGGTCAATGGATGTTTATTGAGGGAATACTTACGCCTGACGCTTGGCCTTAGAAGCAGAGACGGGAGGCATGTTTGTGGATCAGCGGGGAAGATTGGGGGTGTGGATCCTGTTGTGGCAATCTGCGACTTGAGGTGTCGAGTATACAAATCCCTAAAAAGGACCTAAGGTCGGCAAGCCAGCTTGTCCGTTTTGAGAGGAAAAGAACGGACTGTGCAAACAGGGCCGACGAAGGAAGCGAATCGAGGAGCAGTTGAAAGGCAGCACGAGACGAGGGAGTCGATACTGCAATCCAGGAGGATGGTGATGGTGGTGAGGATAGGAAACAGCAGCTGATGACGCCAAAGGGCGTGCGGATCTGTTGCTGCTGCTGCTGCTGCGGCTGCGGCTGTCAGAGCTTGTCTGTCTGTCGAAGTCGCCGTGTGCTGCTGCGCTTTTTCTCTGGCGCTGCTGGTTCGAGCGTGCACAGAGCGAATGGATGAATTGGAAATTTTTGACAGGGTTTCTGGTCGCTCTGCTTCTGCTGCTGTTCGGCCACCGAAAGTTTTTTTTGGAGATTTCTAATAAAAATTTCTCATTTACCTTCGCTTCAGCCCTGCTAAGAAAAAGCAGCAGCAGCAGCCGATGCCGAACGCATTCTTCCAGCTTGGATACAGTATCGGCAGTGCGCCTGACCGCAGCGAAAGTTTTGGAAAAATGACGCCGAAATGCAGAAAGATCTGTACCATTTGATCTAACAAATGTCAAAAATTCGCTCTTCATGTCCCGGTTCCGAAGCGGCGCAAAGCGGCGCATACTTTTTGTTTCTTCTCATCAACATCGTTTTCAGCACCATCGTCCTCCTCTTGCTCAATCCGCACAACAATCATCTCGGTGGACTCGATATCAGCTTACAACAAGCAGTTCATCGACACAAATATAAATCCGAACTAAAGCTGTCGAGACAAGAACACAAGGACAACATGTTCAAACCCACACAGGTCGCCTGCTCCAAGGCGAGCCGATTGCCGCTCCACTCGAAAAAGGCCAACCGCGACTTCTACAAGGGCACACGCACAGGCAACATCATGCGTCGTAAGCGCATCGCCACTGCCGATCCACGCGGCAACCAGCTCTACGACACCAACGGCAGGGAACGATACTGGCACCTCAAGACCAAGCGCATCGACGAAGCTAGGGTGCCCAACTACGTCGTCCCTCCCGGTCTAGCCGAAACGAAAGTGAGTTTCCTCCGCCATTCTTCCCGCACTTTAGGCGATATCCATGCCCCTTGAGTGCACTATGCTGACCGTTCGTTGTTCTGTCGATAACAGTTGCGACCGTACGTATTCGCAGGAGCAAGTGTCGACGGCGGCGTATCGAGAAAGGGCAAGTTCGGTCTGCCAGAGTACCCGAGGATGGACGCGAATGGATTTGACGGTACCTACTACAGATCTGTGATTGGAGACATGCTGCAGAAGCGAAGGATCAAGGAGCAGCAGGACGAAGACAGGAGGACTGCTCAAGCTTCATCTCGTAGCTAGGACGTCTTTCATCATAGCGTCCACAGCAGTATTGTCTGTCTCTGAGAATCGCCTCCAGCACTGCTCGACATCTTTGACCTCTCTTTTCCACTTTCCACGACACTTCATCCCACGCCGCTCCAGACACCGTGGACACCTTGTATTTGTACCAAAAGCATCTTGACCCTCATTTCTTCGTTCTGTCTCGAAGTGCCCCCTTCCTCCTGTGCCGACGATGCTCGTACGAACGCTGTTTAGGACTCACAGACACCGACAGCAAGCCGACTTGCACCGCTACGTCCACCACATGCCAGAACCTCCGGCATGAAAACCATTAAAAAAAAAAAAGGGATGGTGACAAGAGTGGGATTCGAACCCACGCCCGAAGATAGCAGGTGGTTTCTGAGTTTCCAGAATATCTTCCTTTCCTTAATGCTACGCCTTAGACCACTCGGCCATCTTGCCTTGGACGAAGGTGGTGGGACAATTGCTGCGCTATGATTCGTCTCTGGAATAGCTGACATTGCACGCAGCATCAAACACAAGACGGTCAGCAGTCAGAACAAGGGGTATGAATTGCAAGCGACATGACCGAGAATCAATATGAGAGAGTATGTAGTGGTATATAGAGGAACAGTCATCGCGGACTCGGAACTACGAAGCTGCAACAGACACCGCTTCCACCGAGGGAGTCAACGTCGACGCAGCCGAAGCATTGGACTGCAGCCGCTCCGCCCTACGTTCTGCCTCGATCGCCTTGTCGATGGTGGATTCGAGCTCGGCCCTGCGCATGGCGTTCTTCCTTTCGAAGCCCTGGATGAGCAGACGGACGCTTTCGATGGATGCGAGCAGCACGTTAGGGCCCACACCGTCCGGCAGCGCGCTTCTTGTGACTGCTTTGCTTTCGGTCGGCGTCGACGCTTGATCCTGATCTTGGGCAAGTGCAGCTGCAACCTGGTCGACCGAGGTATCAGTATCACCTTGGTCGGTGCGAAGAGCGGCGGCGAACGACGAAACGAACATTTTGCTCGGGCTCGACGACGGAGTGTGCAGTCTGGCGATGGTGGGGATGAGCACGTCGTCGTTGTTGATCGCACCAAGGGCTTTGCTTGGGCTCGAAGCAGAGGGCGAGAACGGATTCGTGTTGGCATCGCTGCCCAGCACAGGCGTGAACTTGGCACGATTGGCTGCACGCGGACTGCCGGCATTGGCGGCGCCCAGCACGCGGGCGACTGCACTCAGGCTCTCCTTTTCTGGGCTCGCGGTGGAGAGAGACTCTTTTACCGTCGACTTCGCGACGCCACCGGACGAGGCAGAAACAACAGCCTCCCAGTCATCGGGGCCGTATTGACGCGCAAGAAAGTCGGACATGATCTTGACCTTGCGTCGGAGCGCTTCCACCTCGAGCGTCTTGTCTTCATTGTCGCGTTGGAGACCTTTGAGGATCATTTCCTGCGAGAGGAATTCGCGCTCCAGCTTGACTGCAGCTGCGCGGGTGAGGCCCTTGTCTTCCGCATTGCCCGAAGCATTCTTGGCCTTGGAGGACTTGTTACGCTCCTTTTCCATCTGCAAGTCGCGCTGAAGCTGCGAGACGGTCTTTTCGAGCTCGAGGATGCGCTGGTTCCTGAGCTGAAGCGTATCCATCAACTCGTCCACCTGCGCCCATGCGGCCTCTTGGCCGTTCTCGTCTCCTTCAAGGTCAGCCTCGTTGTGTCCGAACTCCTTTTGACCCTGTTGCTCGTTCGAGGCATGATTGTAGCTGCTAGTCGGTGCTCGCTCTGCTTGCGACTCGATGCAGTCCTGGTCAGCATGCTCCTGGTCTTCGTCCGCCTCGTCGTGCATCTCGAGGGCCGTGTTACCAGGGAGGGAGGATGCATTGTCCGTATTGAGCGATGCGCGGCGGGAAGACGAGCGTGCAGTCGAGGACGCTGCCAGGTGGGATGAGGGGTCCATCGAGGGTAGGATGGAGGATCTCCTGTGAATGCGTTTGAGCAGCTGCCTGCGCGGCGTCTCGGGAGGGAGGCGTGATGCGTCCATTATTTGTAGATCCAATGTCTGTGTGAGGATGGAGGTGAGGGTTTGATCGATGGACGCTGATCCACCACCGAAATGGGAAAAAGGATGAAAGTGTTGTTCTGCGCTCAGTTCTGCGCTCAGCCAAAGTAACACAACACGGCTCAGCTGCGCGCTCTGCTCCGCCTGCTCCGCCTGCTGCGCCTGCTGCGCCTGGACTGTCACTTTAAGCCGCGACGCGCGAAAAACGAGGCAGTGCAAAGGCAGAAATCGTCGTCACGGGGTGCAGTCCATTCGGGCCTCATCATCCTCCCTTCTTTTCCCCTTCCACATCCCTTCATGCAACAGCCATCACCATCACCGACACCCATGTCATGGACATAGACAGCCTGTTGCAGCATCCACCTGCGCTGCCGTCGCACCACGATGGCGCCGTTGCTGCTGGCCTCGATGCTGGTCTAGACGCCGCTGCTACTGCGACGCCAACCAACAAGAGAAAGTTTCAAGACTTGATACACACCGACGTCGCGTCATCGCCGCCCCGCGCAGACTCATCCTTGCCACCTTCCTCGCCCTCCCACCATCACGACCGCTCTACCTCATCTACGCCAGCACCTCAAGCCACCTCGGAAGCGCAAAAGGTCTACATCGCCCGCACCGCACCACACCTCCTTGGCCGTGCATCTACTCCCTCCACCTCCAGAACGCCTTCCGTGCCTCCATCCGGCAGGTCCAGCCCCACTTCCGACGACGGCCGCTCTACTCCCGATGGCACCTCGTCCACGCCCACATCCTCGAATCAGTCGCATCACACCTTGCCCGAAGGCTATCGTGGCCCTGCACTCCGCAAGAATGACGCCGAAGACTTTGCTCCTCCGCCTCATCTTGCGTCTGCCGTAGGTTCGGCTACTTTGTTCCACACGGTCAATTTTGCCCTCAACCGCAATGGCTGGCGTTACACCGCTGCCGGCCCTGCTAGCCAGCATCTGCGACAGACGCTGTTCAAAACGCTCGAGACTCGGCCAGCCACCGTGCATTGGTGTTGGTCCGACCGGTCTCCATTCACCAAAATATCTGCCAACGCCGACATCGTCTCGACTGATAAAGGCTTCCGTAGCGCACGCACAAACATTGGTGTTCGCCAGGGCGAGTGGTATGCAGAGATCGAGATCCTGCCTCCCGAACATCTGGCTGTAGGCGTAGGGGCGCCAGGTCCGCTCCCGGCCCCCATGAAGGACGGCTCGCATATCAGGTTGGGATGGGGCAGGAGGGAGGCACCTCTCAATGCGCCTGTTGGCTTCGATGGGTATTCGTACGGGCTCAGGGACAAGGGCGGCGACAAGGTCACCCTCTCAAGACCTTTGCCGTACGGCAAGCCATTCAAAGCCGGTGATGTCGTTGGGATGTACATCAAGCTTCCACCGTTGAGCGAGCCACAGGACGAGACCGATCCTGCCAACATCAAGCGCGAGCGTATCGCCATCCGCTACAAGGGCCAGCTCTACTTTGAGAGCCTCGAGTATCCACGTACGAGAGAGATGGAACAGCTCATGGAACGCAGCCGCAAGGGCAACAGCATCGAGGACGCGCTCAAGGGGATTGAAGGCACAGGCGTGTTTGAGCCGCAAGCTGCCACTTCAACTTCCGCAGCCGCAGCTGATGGCGTCGGTGCTGCCAATGGCAATGGTGGCGGTGGTGCTGCTGCTCCTTCCGCCGGTAGCGGAGGCGGCTCCGCCAAAGTGAAAAACCGCAAGAATCCAGGCGCAAAGGATAAACCGTCCGGCCCTGCAATACCCTCCCTCCGCCCAGTACCCAAGCTGTCCGGATCCAAGATCGGCTTCTTCATCAACGGTGAACCGCAGGGAATCGCTTTCCGTGATCTCTTCGATTTCCGTCCTCTGCGCGTTAAAGGCTTTCCCGGTCTCAAGCCTGCTCCTTCCAAACCATCCTCAGCGTCGCGGTCAACCAAGCAAGACACATCCAGGAAAGGAGAGCCCACCGAGCCGGTCATCAACGTCAAACCGCGCGAAAACGTGTTTGATGACGGAGCGCTCGGGTATTTCCCTTTCGTCTCGAGTTACGGTGGAGCGAGGGCGAAGCTCATCACGGGCGAAGAGGGGTTTCGGTTTCCGCCGCCGACCGACATCGAGGCTGCACTAGAGGCTGTCTCCTCTCCATCTTCCACACCGCATCTAGAAAAAGCATCCACAGGCGGAGCGAAATGGAAACCGCTATGCGCGCGCTTCGAAGAGCATCTCGCCGAAATGTGGGCGTATGACTTGCAGGACGAGGCCAAAGCACAGGCGGCCGCGGATAAGCAGGCAGAGGAGAGAGCGAAGCGCAATCAGGCGGCAAAGGAGAGGTATGCGGCGGCTAGGAAGAAGCATGCGGCTGCACTTGCGCGGAATGCTACTGCTAGTCCTGCGCCCGTTGGCGCAGAGGAGGAGGAGGCGGATCGCACGGTGGTGGGGGACGAGATGGAGGTGCACGAAGGTGGAGTGCTGGTTGGGATGGGGATGCGGGATGAAGATGTGTCTGCGTCGTTGGCGGATGTGAATACTCCGGAGCTTCCGGAGCAGCAACAGCTTTGGTCGTCGGTTCCTGGCTCGCCGGAGGACCAGATCAGGATGGTGCTGTCGTCAAACATACCAGATGATCGGGAGGATGTCGACATGCACGATGTTGCCGAGAGTCGGGGATGAGGCGCGGCTTTGTGGATGTAGACGGTTGCATCGATGGCTATTTGCGTGCAGGACACACACGAGTGGGACAGGTTGTGAATTGGGTTTGGATTTCAAAAGGTCGTTTGAGAGTAAAGCTCGGCGGGTAGGTTGGAGGTGCGCTGGGCCTACTAGACGTGAAAGGATTAGTCTCACGTCTTTGGCGATGTGACGACAAGTGTCAGGGTAGCTGGTTTCTTTATCTGAAAAGAAAGGCGGGACGGTTCCTGGCTGTCGTCGAACAAGATGGACGCGGGGAGGATAATGCGAACGGACCTCTGGAGAGTGGTTCTACCGACGCGAACAAGTGCTCCTAAGCGGCGGGCTGGCTGGGAAGGACTCCACCTGCGTGCCAGAGTGACGCTTCTGGCCCCCCTTACGAGTCTGAGAACTGGATCCGGTTCTGCGAGGCGCGCGCAACGCACGTCGCCATCGTCCTCCGCATCCCTGGCGATCCCTCTACTCTTCCCCTTCTCGAGGGGCATGAGAGAGCTAATATAAACATTCAACAAAAAAGGTTCCTTCGGCAACGACTCGATCAAGTCATGCTAAAGGCGTTGTTGAAGAACGACTTGTGCTGCTTGCGCAGCTTCCTTGGATACGATGCTCCCTCTTCCGCAGGAGTGCTGGCGGAGGTGGAGGCGACGCTGGTGGCGAACGTCTCGAACGATTCCCTCGCTGTGTGTTTTTCGAGGTAGAAGAATGAAAATGGTCAGACATGAATTCTCATTCTCCTACATTTTCCTACTGTGGTTATGCACTTTTGGGAGGTGCTCAAAAGGTGTGGTCAAGGAAAAGTCGACGCTCAACACTGTACCTTGTGATCCGTGTCCCGCTTTTCCGTGCCCAGGGAGGGCGAGACAGGCGGGAGGAGGGGAGTACAGCCAATCTACAGTCGATCTACAGCCGCTCTACAGGCGTTGGACGAGCTGCTGGGCGGTCTGTCTTCGCGAACCACGAGCAGAAGTAGAGGGGGAGGACGCAAACATACCCTTAACGGTGTCCAGGCGTTCATTCACAACGCTGGCCTGCGGGGAAGACTTGAACGGCTGGCTCGCGACGAAGGGCACGCCAGCGGAGGAAGCCTTCCTGCCATTACCCCTGCTGCTGCTGGCGGACGATTCGGTTGGCGAAGGAGGTTGGAGGAACATGTGGCCTCCGAGCGAGGGCATCCCGCCCAGAGCACCCATGCCCGTGAATTCGGGCTTGTACGTGTACTCGCGCTTCGGCTTGCGCGTCGTCTGCGGCTTGGAGGTAGAGACCAGCGTCGTCTCGGAGCCGTTGGCGTTGGCCATCACTTCGGGTGTGCGCGTCTTGGAGGAGGTCTTGCGGAAGAGCGAGAGCATCTTGCTGAGGTTGTCAGGTGTGGTGGTGGTTGTGGTGGTGGTGGGCATACGAGGTGGGCTGGTGATAGTCACTTTGAAGTGTGAGCTTGGTTGTGTTTGTGTGGGTGAGGTGAAGGGGGCGATCGGGGACGGTTACCAGAGGCTACATATATACTTGTCCACTAGCGGAGGCGAGCACGACTCAGCATTTCAATGCGTAGCTACACTCCTGCCGTCAATGCAATGAAAGCGTAAACCGTAGCACAGCATTCCACCTGAAACGTGGCGTCATTCACAGTCGACAAGGAGTCACATTGGGGACGGGGAGGCTGAGCTCCTGTCATGCCCTCTCAGCCGGCGGTCTTTGCGACGACACATGGACACGCACACGCAACGACGCAACCGAGTTTCCCGTTGGAGTCACATCCTTGAGCCTCTCTGGCTGCGGAGAGTGGTCACACAGCAGCTAGCGGCTAATGCCCACGAGTCATACAGCACCTGCTCGAGACGAGCCCGGCATGGCACAGAAAGAGCAAGGTGCAGAACGCGGCGCAGCTGTCAAAATGGTGTTGCTGCGATGCAAAGACGCGTGTCGAATCACCGCGGAGGTCGCCAGAAAGGGACGTTGCTCGCCTCTTTACGTAGCCGAGACTAGCAGTGTTGGTCTTCGGGGTTCTCGCATCGTCACCTATCAGCCATCAGAGTCGCCTCCCCCTGGAAATACGGCATCTTAGCATCCGCTCTTCATCATCACAGCAGATTGAGACCCCGCCGTGCCGGCTGCCCCTTTGGCACAGCCCCTCAGCCCCTCGATCTCGTTCATCTCGTTGTGCGGTCGCAATCCGTTGGAAGGACAGCGGGTACCGATCTTACCTCGCTCGCTTCCTTCTGTGTCAGGGTCGGGCACGCGACGTCTTACCATCATTGATGCTACTTGGTCGCAATCAAGACCCTTTCACGGCGGCATGTGGTTCGGTAGCTTGCTCACTTTGGCTTCCTGATCCGCGCTCTTTCGATGACTCTGTTCCGACTGAGCAAAGCAAGGGCAATGCCAGGACCTCATTTGAGCGTGATGCGGGGAGCGGGTTTGCAAAAAAAAACCTTGATCCACGGATCACCAGCTGCTCAGTTCAGGCAAAGCTGAGGACAAGAGCGGGGTAGAATGAAAGCCAAGTCCTCGTTTTCAGGAACGCAGGGCACGAGCCACAAGATACGCAACG
Organism: Sporisorium exsertum; assembly: GCA_928724755.1. NCBI lineage: Eukaryota > Fungi > Basidiomycota > Ustilaginomycetes > Ustilaginales > Ustilaginaceae > Sporisorium > Sporisorium exsertum. The sequence goes on along the minus strand of CAKMXK010000016.1, from coordinate 1,478,610 downwards.
CGTTCCCTGTGGCTTCTACTCAACGTTCTTCGTCGTTCGGCATTATACGGTATGGCATGGGAAAACTGAGCTCCCAGCCAAGATCGGCGGCTGCTGTTTGCTGTGTCGATCTAGGTTCCCACGGAAACTCAACACGAGGGCGGTGTGCACTCGGCTCATGCTCCTCGCCTATCACGCTGGCCTACCCGCCCCGGTGCTGAACACCGCCTCCGCCGCTAGCTTGTCTCTCTATGCTTCATTCATGGCGCCATGCTAGGAGAGCAAGAGCTGTGTAACAACAGTACGCCGCCTTGTCTCGGGGAACGCTTCCCACGAGAACATCTGGAAAGAGGCACGCGAGATGACGCCAGCATGTCAACGTGGTGCCGCTGTACTACAATTGGACATGGGCAACCGCACCATGTCAGTCGCCGACATTGCGGAACACGATGTTCTTCTCTTGGCATGTATGCGAGAATGAGTTCAAACACCAGGGAGTGAGTCAGAAGGGTCATGCTGTCATGCGAATTCCAGACCGCTCACGAGGTGACTCGATAGCATGAAAACACGTACTGTATCTGCAACGACCCTGAACTCTCCCACGTGAACCGATCCCGTTGGATTGCCCTCCTGCCCCCCACCTTGACACCTCCAAGCCGCAACTCCCGAAGGCGCAGTCATCAACGTACTTAACGTCGTCTCACCCCTGCACAGCCTGCAAGATTCACAGCATGGCAAACAGTTCAGATTGACTGCACAAGCTGACCTTGTTAGAGAACAGTTAGCAGGCGAGGCAATGGAACAAGATGTTACACTCGTCATATACGCAATAGTGGCAGCTTCGACAAACGTAAGCCGGACATAGCTCAGTTGGAAGTAGCGATGGTTTGTAATTGGAAACCCTAATCCGGAATGCACGGAAAAGCACCATAGGTCGCCGGTTCGATTCCGGCTGTCCGGACGCTTCCTCTTTTTCCCTTTTTTTTTTTTTTTTTGGCCATGCTTCTCGTTCTCTCTCACTTCATTGGTAACATCCCCTCTCAAGGGCGTTGAGCGTTGTTGAGCTGAGACGACCTGGTAAGATGCAGAGTGAGGATCGATGCGATGCAAAGACTGAATACAAATACAGATACTCGGTGCGCGGCTCTTCACGCTGTACCACTCACTAGCTTTGTGCGCCCTTGGCCTTCTTGGCCTCGCGTCTCTCGGCCTTCAACCTGGCCTGCTGTTTCTGCTGATTCCTCTGCTGCCTCTCGCCAAACCCTTCATCGTGCAACGCCATCGTCGCAACGCGCTTGGCAGTAGCCACGGTATTCAGCTTCTCCAAGATCTTATCCTCATCCTCCAGCCCCTCGAGCTGTGTCAGCTTCGTGCCGATCTTGTCCTCGATCGAGTGGATCACGTCGATGTCTCTTTCCGTGATGAAGCTCACTGCGTACCCGTGTTTGCCGTTTCGGGCGGTACGGCCTACGCGATGCACGTAGTCCTGCCATGCAGACGGCAGGTCCCAGTTGATCACCAGTTCGACGTCCGGGATGTCGAGGCCGCGGGATCCGACGTCGGTGGCGACGAGCACGGGCACACGTTGTGCGCGGAATGTCTGGAGATTCTCGCTGCGTTCCGACTGGCGCAGGTGCGAGTGCAGCGAGACATTCGAGATGCCCAGTTCGGTGAGCATTCCAGAGAGTGTTGCTGCGGTCTTGCATCGAGCCGTAAAGATGATGGTTGCAGGTAACAAGAGCGAGGCTTCGTCGTCGTCTTCTGAGTCGGATCCGTGGTGCGCACGAGGCCGCTTGCCCTTCTTGCGTTCGTTTTCCGCTTGCCGCTCTCGTTCCGCCTGCCGTTTGGCTTTGAGTTTTCGAACGCGCTCCGAGCTGGGCTTGATGGGCGGGTGACGCATGACATGGTAGAGGTACGGCTCGCGGATGTGCGATGGCACGAACACGTACCTCTGCTCCAGCGTCTCTGGCGTCTTTGTATCCATTTCGATCTTACACACCATGGGTGCCAGCTTGCCCTCCGGTCGCTTGGCATTGGCAAACTCAACCACCTGCTCCGTCAGCGTCGCCGTGAACAGCAGCGTCTGCAACGTCCTGGAGCTCGGCAGCACCGAGTACAGATAGTCGAGCTCCGGCTTGAACGTATCCGTCAACAGCCTGTCGGCCTCATCAAGCACCAAAAACTTGCACCTCCTCAACCCCCACTCTTCTCCCCCTCCGCTGCGAAGATGATCGACGAGGCGACCGGGGGTGGCAACAATAACGTGCGGTCGCAGGTTGGCGAGTTCGGACGCCTGCTTCATCATGTCCATGCCGCCCAGAACGAGTGCGCAGCGCAGGCCCATGCGGGCGCCCTCGCCTACAGCCACAAACTGCTCGTGCAGCTGCACACCGAGTTCGCGCGTGGGTGTGAGCACGACGGCATATCCACCAACCATGTCCTTGATGAGTTTGTTGAGGATGGGTAGCGCAAAGCAGAGCGTTTTACCCGAACCCGTCTGTGCGCCACCAACGAGGTCGCGCCCTTCGAGCACCGAGGGAATGGTGAGGCTCTGGATGGGTGTGGGCACTTTAATTTGGAGCGAAGCCAGGCTGCGGATGAGCATGGGAGAGATGCCAATGGACGAGAAGGATGTGTGCTTTGGTGGGTCGGATGCGCTCTTTGCTATTTCCTGGATGTGGTTTGAGGATGAGGGTGCTGAGGACTGTGCGTCCGCGCTGGACGAGCTACTCGCGACTGGTGACATGGCGGGCAGTTATGAGAGATGGAGACGGTAGAACGTTGCGGCTGTGTGGTGTGATGCGGGTATGAATGGGTCGGGTCGAGTCGAATCGAAAGGGCGTTCGTAGGTGAATGGCAGTTGATGGTCGAAGCAGGAAGAAAGGGTTCAAAATCTCCAAAATTTGGAGTTGCAGCCCGAAAAAAATCTGGTCAGAAATTCGGAAGACGGACTTTTGCTCCTCCACTCGAAAACGAAGAGCTGCCTTCGAGCGCCTCTTGCTTGCTCCAAACACTGCAAGTATGCGAGCATGATCCTCAATCTACTAGCGGCACTGTTTGTCGCAGCATCTGGCACTGCCTTTCTGTGCTGTTTGGCACTCGGCTTGCTCTCGCTCTCGCAGTACATCGAGTCGCACGCCTCCCGAGCACGTCGGATCGGTCTTCGCGCACTCTACGCCATCATCACTACTCAAATCCTTCTCGTCCTCATCGACGACGTACCTCTCGGTCCGCTGCTGCCAAGCATCGCCGCTGGAGTTCTGCACTACTCTGCACTTCGCGAGAACACCTGGCCCTACTCCACCCCCTCTTCAACCAGCCCCTGGACAGCCGTGGGGTCATTGCTCCTGCTACCCCTAGCATCACACATTTGGCTCGTCCGGCATCACACGCTCGCCTTGCACGCATGGCACCAGCATCGCTTCGACACAATACACCGTCCCAAGCTGCCCGGTGCGAGGCTGGACTGGGATGTGACAAGCCCCGAGCCGCCGGCGACGCGCGAAATGTCCAGCCTGCAAGTGTGCGCGGTGTTGGCGGTGTGTGTTTGGTCGATACCTGTGTATAGGTTGGTGGCGAGGATTGCTGCTGCGGAGTGGGGCGGTGCAGGTGTAGTTGGAGAAAGAGCGGATAGGTCGAGAAGATCCAGGTGATTTCTCCGATATGCTATCGCATCGGGCCGCCGATGAAACGTTGGAGCCGCGCTTTGCGATGCACCCGCTCCTGCCGCGCCACCCGATTCACTGTGCGTCGAATTGAAATGGACATTGAGCTGAACTGCGAGGCAAGCATCTGCAACCGCTCCTCCCTTCGGACAGCGTCGGCCGCGAAGCTATAAACCCCGCAATGCATACGGCGATAACGCGCTGCCTTGTCCATGACTGACAAGTTGCTCGCCCCTCTCGACATCGGCTTCCAAGGCGTTCGGTCCTGGCATGCGAAAGTTCCGATGCAAGATGGACGAGGCAAATGCAGATCCGTCGCCTCAAAGACAGCGATCGCGTGGGCAGAAGCGGAGCGTGTTCCGGCCAGTTGACCGACTTTGACCGGCTTCTAACAACAAAATCAGCCGCTGCGTGCTGCAAGCGCCCGCTCTGTCTGCCGTTCCCCCGCAAAAGGTGTTTTTCTGTCTGCCTGCTGTGTCAGCACCGCCAGCCTTCTTCCACCATTCAAATACCCTCTTTGCTCTCATCCTCATCCCATTTCCACCCCTAATTCACATCTCGCGCCAACACCATCGCCGCAATGTCCAACGCCCTGCGCAACGCCCTGCGGACGCTGCGTCGAGCGGCAGCCGCCACCACAACCACCACCTCGTCTGGCGCACGCACCGTCATCCCCCCATCCTCCTCTACACTCCGATCGTACGCAACCAACCCCGACACGGCGCCCGAGCAATACAACATGACCAAATTCAGCCGCTTCAACTGGGAAGACCCCATGTCGATGTTCGACACTCAACTCTCCGAGGACGAAAAGGCGATCTCGCAAACTGCGCATGACTTTTGCCAGGAATTCCTTCAGCCCAAGGTGACGCACATGTACCGCACCGAGTCGTGGGACCCCAGCATCCTGCCCTCGCTCGGCGAGCTTGGGTTGCTGGGAAGCACCATCCAAGGCTACGGGTGTGCGGGCGTGAACAGTGTGTCGTACGGCCTCATCGCGCGCGAGGTCGAGCGCGTCGACTCGGGCTTCCGCTCCATCATGTCCGTGCAGAGCTCGCTCGTCATGGGCCCCATCCACCAGTTTGGCACGGAGGCGCAGAAGGAAAAGTACCTCCCGCGCCTCGCAAGCGGCCAACTCGTAGGCTGCTTCGGCCTGACCGAGCCCAACCACGGCTCGGATCCGAGCAGCATGGAGACCACCGCCACCGACTCGGGCGACGGCGAGATCGTACTCAACGGCAGCAAGACGTGGATCTCCAACTCTCCGCATGCCGACGTCTTTGTCATCTGGGCCAAATGTAAGTGGGACAACCGTATCCGTGGCTTCATCGTCGAAAAGGGCACCAAGGGTCTCTCGGCGCCTGCGATCAAGAACAAGCTGCAGCTGCGCGCCTCGGTGACCGGAAGCATCTTTATGGAAGACGTCCGCGTCAGACGGGATGACTCGCTCCTCCCGCACGCGCGCCCCGGCCTGGGTTCGCCGTTCGAGTGCCTCAACTCCGCACGCTACGGCATCTCGTGGGGCGCCATGGGTGCCCTCGAGGCATGTATCGCCGAAGCGCGCCAATACGCCCTCGACCGCTCCCAGTTCGGCAGACCCATCGCCGGGTTCCAGCTCATCCAGCAGAAACTCGCCGATGCCTCCACCGAAGCCGCACTCGGCCTGCTGTGCAGTCTGCAGCTCGGACGCATGAAGGACTCGGGCGCCTGGTCTCCCGAAATGGTGAGTCTCGCCAAGCGGAACAACTGCAACAAGGCGTTGCAGCAGAGCAGGAGTCTACTGGATATTTTCGGAGGGAATGCGACCAGTGACGAGTATCATACGGGAAGGCATGTGCAGAACCTGCAGACGGTCAACACCTACGAGGGCAGCTATGGCATTCACACGTTGATTTTGGGCAAGGGCATCACGGGCATTCAGGCGTTTGCCAATTAGACTAGCGCAGTGAAACGCGAATGTTGCTAACTCTTAGAGGAAGCGCAATGTCATTCTTCAACGTCTCGAAGCGATTGTGCGATCTGTGTACATCCGGGATCAATCCACCTTAGGATTGCCCCGATAGTACATCGCGTTGATCGTAGTCAGGATCAGACTCGGAATGTTGCCAATCGTGTTGAGCACCGTCAAGCCAAACGTGATATCTTCAGTCTTGATCTTCTTGACGCCTTTGACCGTCTTCCACACCCTCCACCCCTTCGACCTGGATGAGCCCGCTCTCCCCTTCTTCTCCTCCGCATCCTTGGCGACTTTCTCCTCATCGTCGTGTGCATTGGGATCGTGCAAATCGTCGAACGTCGAAGCGGTTTCATACGCGGGAGAAGGGCGTGCGACGGGGAAGCCGGGGCGTGCACGTGCTCGTGCGGCGCCGGAGGGTTTGAAGGAGGACGAGACGAAGCGTGCTCGCCCGTTTGAATCGAGGGGTAGGAGGGGGATGTTTTCGTTAGCACGCAGAGAGGAGGAGCCCGAGGTGGAGGTGGAAGATGAAGCCACTTCGGGCACTGTTTTTGCGATCTCGGGTGCTACTTCTTCGATCTCGTGCGCAGCTTCGGCGCCTGTGACTGGATCGAGGCCGCGCTTGTTCAGCGGTCCACCGACACGCGCGTTGCCGTACTGATCGGCACCAGGAGCGGGAGCGGGCGCGACTGACGAAGAAGTGTCAGGTTGCATGGCAGGATCGACGCCTTGAGAAGGAGGATACACCACGCGTGGCTGCGTCTGTGGTTCCGCCGGGGATGCTTGTTCACTTCCGCCAGCGCTGCCAGCGCCACCACCGCCGTTCAACATGGCCGTCAACGACTGGCTCGATGCATCTGTACCTGGCGAAACGACCTGTCCTGGTTGCTGCGGTACGCTGTCTCCTGGTTGCGGCGCCGCTGTCTGTTGCGCCATACCCTGCACCGTCGCATTCTGCTGCTGCCCCACACCCCCTTGACGACCCAACACATAACACGGCGCCCTAACCCGCGTCGGCTTCCTACCCTCCACCTGATCCGCCGTGTAATACGTCTCGACCGTGCACATCACATCGCCCACCTGAGGCGGGGGCTTCTTTCTCTCCTCCTCCAGTCTCTTTTTCTCCCTATAGTACTTCTCTCTGTTCGCGAAAAACGACTTGGCGCTGATATAGTTCCACCCAACAGTCATTGCAAGACCGACGGCGGAAATGGTGATGACGATCGGTCGTTTCCAGTCCCTGGTCTTGTCGGCGGCGGCGAGGGCGTCTTTGGCGGTTTCGCTGACTTCCTCGAGTGCGCCAGCGGCGGATGCGGGGACCTTGGCGCGTTTGAGCAGGGAGAGGTGGGTGAGTCGGGTCGAGTCGCAGAATGGGCGAGGGATGCGACGAGATGAGGAGGATGAGGGGGAAGTGTCGGACGGTAAGGGTGCCGTGCGAGCACACAGGCTCAAGAAGGCGAGCGCCAATAGCCAGAGTAAGGTGCTCTTCATCGTCGTCAATTGCCAATGATAGAACGATCAGAATCCGCCGCTCTGAAAAGTCGATACGAAGTCGAAGGGAACGAAAAGAATCGTCTGCCTGGAGGGACATGCGACGAGCCCTTTGCAGATCGGAGACAAGCTGCTCGCCTGTCTTTATAACTTAGTCCAGAGCCATCTGACTGCTGGAAGTCCTTCCTAAACGCAACATCAAAAGATGAATGGGAACCTTCTCGGAAGGTTTTTCACTCGCTCTCTCTCTCGAGTGGGAGTAATCTGATAGGACCAGGCAACCCACGTAGGAGTTATCGGATCGTTGCCCACACTCAGCCACGCCACCTCGCAACTCCTACCTGGTTACGCGCATGCGCAAGTCGGTGCAAGCGTGAAACGTTCCGAGATGAAAGCCGTGGCTGCTTCCCAATCGATCCGAGCTGATCCGAAGGACGGCAATCAGCCCAGCATCATTTGAAGCACGCAAAAAAAAGGTTGGCTTCCAGGTATGGCGTGATGCTGATCCGCTGTATACCGTGTCGACCGGCCAGCGGCGCTAATCCGTCCAGTGCACCTGATTCCTCGCCCACCTATCGGCGACCAGCCTCCTCTTGTGATACAGCAGCCGCTGCTGTTTGTATCTGCGCACAAAGCTCGTCTCGTCCACCACACCCTCCTCTGCGGTACCGCTGTCATCCTTCGGGTAAGTGAGCCCCTCGACAAAGGCATTGGCCAGCTGCTCGGATCGGTCGTTGAGCTTGCTCGCCGATTGCGTCAGGCTGAAGTGTAGTGCGGAAGGGTTGAACCTCTTCTGCGCTTCGTTGAGCTGCAGTTCTCGGGCTGCCCATTCGGCTTCGAGGGATTTTGCGCGATCAAAGAGCTGCTGCGTCTCGGCACGGAGCGCTTCGAGGGGTGCTTGACGTTCGATGTTGCGTTGCGCTTTAGCTTCGTTGGTACGCAAAAGGTCGGCGTGCGCGCGGTAGAGGGCCTGCGTCTGCGGCAGAGAATGCAAAAAGGCTTCGAAGAATGCTTGATTGGGCGTGATCGAGTCTCCTTGATGCTGCTGCTGTGCTGAAGATGGCGCTGTTGAGGGTGGCTGGAGCTGGGATGCGGGATAGTCGTCATAGGCCAGCGCTTCGAGGTCTTGCCTGGACAACGACGCAGTTTGCGGGAAGGTGGTGGTGAGACGCGTTTGGAGCGAGGACGATGCAGGTGATTCTGTCATCTTTTGCTTAACGGCGTAAGACGCCCTTCGTCCGGATCGATGCTGCAGGGATGGAGGATGTAATGATGACGAGCAAAGAAAGAAAGCTGTTCGTGGTCGTGACAGGTGAGCGTCGTTTTCAGTCCGTGCGTTATGTGGAGACGATTTTCCCGCAATTGTTAAGTCGCTATTGCATCGAAACTTGTCAAAATTTCCGGCATCGGCTCAGAAACCGGCTCAATTTTGAAACAGATCGAGAAGAAAAATGCGGCAGCAAAGCAGCAGAAATGGAAATTTAACCGGATCTTTGCCTCAAAGCCGAGAGAGAGCGATTCGCAACCGTCATTCACACTTACCACCGCTTTCGCTTGCCGACTTGACTCCACCGCTGCGGCTACCTCGCTCGCCCAGTTTGATAGCCGTGCGCCCTGCCACGTCTTTTCGTCCTGCCTCCTCTCTATACCCTATCATCAGAGGCTCGAGCCGCATCGTCCCATAGCGCACGTCTTTGTTCCGGCTCCAGCAGCAGAAGGGGCCAAAACAACAGCCAAGGATCCAAATCTCTGCTGCCCCCATTGCTGCACTTGTGGAGCCGCCGGCGATGACGATCAAGGAGTCGCTGTACAACATCCTCTTTGGGCCGGACAGGTCAGCCGCTGCCTCCTCTACCTCGACTAAATCCTCCACGTCGATAGCAGTCGCAGCCTCCTCACTAGGGGTTCCGCCGGAAGCGCTGGCGAACCTCACATCGCACTCGATCCACGCACTGCAGAACTTGAGCTCGTACAAGCCGCGTCTCGGGTCGGAGCCGTGTCCGTCATCGATTCCTGCGTACCGGCGTGCAGCGGTGCTGCTGTGTCTGTTCGGCGGACGCAATGGCGAGCTATACGTGATTCTGTCGAAGCGGTCGTCGCGGTTGCGCTCGCATGGTGGAGACACGGCGATACCGGGGGGTCGGTTCGAGCCTACCGATCGAGACTTGGAGTATACAGCGCGGAGGGAGGCGTTTGAGGAAACGGGTCTGCCCATAGACTCGTCGAAGGCCGTCAAGCTGTGCGAGCTGCCGCCATTTCTGTCGGCGAACGAACTGGTCGTCACCCCCTTCGTGGTGCTCCTTACTGACCACACCATCCAGCCGCATCTCAATCCACGCGAAGTCGACAGTCTCTTCTCCCTCCCCCTCGTCTCCTTTCTCTACCACAACCCGCCCCGCCCGCTCCGTCGCTCACTCCACCTGCCCCCCACTCCCGACCCCGACGCCCTGCGCCACATGCCAGCGAACGAAGTCTCGCCCATCTCGGACTGGCACACCTGCCGCGACATCCTCTGGCTCGCCGGCCACCGCATCCGTCGCCACACGTTCTGGGACGAACGCAACCCCATTCGCGGCCTCACCTCGGACATCCTCATCCTCGCCGCCGCACTCGCGTATGGCGAAGACCCCCAGTTCTCGCTGAAAAGCCAGGGACAGCCGAGTCAGGCCGACTTGATCCAGCTTGCGTTCAACAGCCCGCTCGCGGTGAAGAAGTTTAGAGTCAAGCCGAGAATGCAGTTCCTACGACCGCCAGATGCTTTCAGCTTTACGAAGAGCTACGAGAGTACCAACGACGAGCTGGAACAGCCGCAGGACGAGAGGTCGGATTTTCCCATCGCTCCGCCCATCGAGGGTTTGGCCGAGCAGACCGCCGATATCCCCAAGCCCAAGTTATGATCATGTTGCGGTGAGAGAGAGATATTGTATTTTTAGTCGCACGCTTGTCACGGGAGTTCGATAATCGCAATCCGTTAGAAGTATCAGCTACAGTAGGAGTGTCGGTCGAAGCGGCGAAGGTCTGAGTCCGTCAACGAGATAGCAAGAGACCCGACTGGACCAGGTCGAGCGAAAGCGCATCGACGTGCTCGATACAGTCGTGCGCATGCGTGCGAACGATTGCATCCGTATCCCCCGCTTCGACGTACGCTGCCACTTGCTTCAGCCGTTCGAGCAGGTGCGGCGGGAACAGAAGATCCTTCTTGCCCAGCTGTGGCGTCGTTCGTGCGGCATTCTCACCCGGTGCAGAGACCGACGGGAGGATCGCACCTCCTGGAAGACGCAGAGCCGAAAGCTTTTCCACCAGCTTCCCACCTCCTTCCTGTTGGTCCTCGAGCTGGAACCGTGTCCCACGCACCAGCAGCGTAAGCAGGAGCATGGCCGCACGTCGAAGATGCGCGATCTTTGCATCAGTGTTCGTAGCGCTGTCCAGTTTCCGCTGCTCCTGCGCGCGCGCCGTCTCCTTCTCCTCGTCGTCCTCGTTCGGGTCAGCGATTCGTTTGCCCTGCACATTGAGCTTCACCGGCCCCTTCAACGGCGCATTCGGCCGCTGCACCATCTCGATCACCACAATGTCAATACACACCTCGGCGAGCTGCGCAGCATACCCTTTGCTCGCCATCACCCCCGGAACCGCCTCCACCACCGTCCCCAGGATCGAGACGAACGACGAACGCAGCACGTTGGCCAACGATCTATCCCTCAACCTTGCCAACAGCGGCGGGACGACGGTGTCGACATGCCCCGCCATTGCGTCTCCGCACCGCTGGATCACCTGCAGCAGCGCTTCGCCCACCCGTAAGCGCTTTTCCACCTCGCGACTCGCTAAGCCCTGCGAGGCCAGACCGTCGTCTCGACCGATGTAGATCCCAACGAGACGCGCGATCGTCTGTCCGCCCCCGCTCGACGCTAATGCGGATAGACCTTGTACAGCGTTGAGGTAGAGGTACGACTCTTCGTCCTGCACTGCATGCAAGAAAATGTCGAGGATTGCAGGTATGAGCGCTGGCTCGACGCGCTCGACGTGCTGCCCGCCGGACTTGGCGTCGTCAGATACGAGGCGGCGTAGCAGCACCAAGCCGTGTGCGCGAACGGGCAGGATCGGATCCTGCAACAGCTTCAACGCTTCCTGGTACGTCTCCTGCGCCTGTGCGTACGCTAGACCCTTAGCAGAGGTCTCGCTCGAGGATGTCGTGTCTTTGCTGGGGGCGGGAGCGACACCGCGGATCGCACTGCGACGTGCCATCAGCACCAGCTTGGCTTCCTTCGCTAGACTGCGGATTTCGCCGGAATGACTGTCGAGCAGAGACTCGATCTTGTCTGCGATGACGACGAGCATAGGTTGCGTCTCGCTGGAGAGCGAAGTGTCGGACTCGAGCAGCGAGAGGAGCAGACTCAGCGCGGTTGAAACGAGCTCTTGGTCCTCGTCCTCCTCGTCCTCCGCAGCCACATCTTCGCCTTCCATCTCGACTGCTTTTGCGTGTTTGTCCGTTAAGCTTGCTGGATCACTCTCTTCGGCAGCAATATTGAACAGCGAAGGAATAGAAGATATTGTTGCAGAAGACTTGGCCGAGATGAACGGCATCTCGACGTCTGACTCTGCCGTTGTCGAGCCATCCTTTTCCAGAGGCGCGCCTTTGCTGCGCTGGCTCGGCGCGGAGAGGGAAAAGTCGATAAAAGCCAATGTAGCCGGAACATCACCCTGTAGCAAGTCGGATCCAAACGCATCAAACAGCTGCAGGATGAGCTGCAAGTACAGCACCGACCGAGTTTCCCAGCCCGATCCATCATTTGCTTCAATCAAGCGAGCCCTCGATGCCGTCTTCTGCGCCATATAGACGTCCAACACAGAAGGCAGCAATAAGCGAGCCAGATCTTTGCGGTCGGCCGTCTTCAACAGGTTGGCTAGCAGACGCGGATCCGGCTGCAGTCCCAGCTTGGCGGAAAGGTCTGGTGCGATCTTGGTCAGATCCAGCTCATTGGTGTTGCCCGCGTTGATTTGCTTGGCGAGTGCTGCCAGGCTGAGGTCTTTGAGCAGTGTCGAGATGTCTTGCTGCTTCTGGTCGTGGGAAGTACGGTACCGGATTGAGATGCCGTCAGACTCTTGACTCCAGAAGAAGTTTTCTCGTGCACTCTTGGAGCTGCTTGGCGTCAATCCGATGCCTTGTTCAGCTGCCTGGATCGACTGCATCAAGGACGCAGCGCCGTGCTTGGCGTCAACGAGGCGGACCCAAGTTTTGAGGAAGTTGGACACTTCGGTTTCCAGCCGATCAATGTGTCCGCCTGCCTCGAGCGATCTGACTTTGCCCTTGCCAGCCTCGCGCTTTGGTGCGTGAAGAAAGTTGTAAAGCGTCAAGAGCTGCGGTAAGATCGGCTCAAAGAGGATCGTAAAAAATGTCGGAGAGGGCTCGGAAAAGAGTAGGAAGCTTGACAGGGTCGACACAGCTTGATCTAATTCCTCTGATGACGTGACGACTGTCGAGTCTGACTCTGCACCGCCACCAGCAGCAGCTTTGGTCGAGGGACAGAACTTGGAGTAGACACGATGGTGAATGGCCTGCGAGAAGAGTTCGGGATGTCGCTCCGAGATTCGAGTCAAGACAAAACCAGCCGCTCGCATCTGCTCCTGTGGTGGCGGAGTGATGGTCGAAGTTGCACCGAGGTTGGGCGAGAGAATATCGAGCAAATTGGGCAGGATGATGGGCAGATACACGTCGATCGGCATTCCTTGTGGTGGTGTCAAGAGCAATTTGGCGCACTGCTCGAATCGCTTGAGCGAGTTGGAGCCTGGCGCAGTGTTGCCTGTGCCTGTGCCTGCATCTCTTTGTCCTTCGAGCTCAGTCGCTTCGGCTAGATCGGAGCCTCCAAAAGTGATGATGAACAATGAGCGTACACCGTCCGGCCGAAGTAGCTGCGCGGTGAGCAGACGAGAGGAAACAGCTTTGACAAACGAAGGCGCTCCAAGCTTGGCGTCCGAGTGCGCAATGACCGCAGAGAGCGCCGACATGGCAGAGTGTGTCGACAAGAAACGGAGCAGCTGAGTGGTTGCTGCTGCTGTTTGTTTCTGAATTGCGTCTTTCATCGGCGCAGATGCTGAATGCGGTGTTGCTGTTGCTGCCCGTGTGACGCTGGGACCGAAGCCGAGACGAAGAAGGGATGACAGATAGTCGACGATGCCAACGCGCAACATGACGGTGACTACATCTGTCGTAGCATGAAGCGGCCCTGTTGTTGCCGAAGTCGAGGCATATGACAAAAAGATGGACATCCACCTCTGGACTACGCTGAAAAGGTCCGTCCGCGCAGTATGGAAAGCTGCTCGTGCATGCGCTCGTTGTCGCACCTCTGCATCTTCGTCGATCTCTTGAAAGCGGTTGCTAGAAGTGAGCTTGGCCGACTCGTTACTCTTGCGTGCTTGAGCAAAGCCTTTTGGATGCAGTGAGAAGAGTGACTGGTCGTAAGCCTTAATGCGGGTGGAAAGCGCCCACTTTGAAGCCAAAGACTGCAGCGTGGTGACGAGTTTGACATCCTTGACACCGAGTCCGACATCTTCTTTGGGCTGAACGCCTTTACGTTGTAGCGGCGGCAATCGCTCGTCTTGCACAGCGACCCTTGAGTCGACATCCTGCTTCTTTGTAATCAGATAGGTATGAATAAGGGAGAGGAGGTGCAGTGCAAGGTCGCCAGTAGCCAGTTGAGGGTCCGAATGTAGCTGGAAGGACGATAGGTCGTTGGCGGCAGCAACGGCGTGGCGTAGTCGATCGGTGAGCGTAGCATTGAGGGCAGTCTCGTTGTCGAGCTGATGCTGAGCTCCAAGTTTGGTGGTCTTGGAGCGCTTTTGAATGCCCAGCTGGTCATCGAGGGCGCCCGTGAGGATGCGCGAGGCATGCAGTGCCAAGTTCAAGCTGTGTCGATACGAGGTGTCCGAGCCGGACGCTGTGTCGGTCATGGCTGGTAGTTAGTGAGGGCTCTGCAGCGCATCGCTTCCGCCCAAATAGTCTTGCGCTGCAGTGCTGCAAGTGAGATCGGATACGAAGGCGTATGATGGCGGTGTTGGAGAGAAGGAAAGGATGGCGCAGCACAACGCAGCTTGGGCGTGTTTCTACAGTCTTCCTGAAAAGCTTCAGCGAGACCCTGAAATTGGCCCAGGAGAAACAAACGGAAAATTCAGGCAGCACACAGCGACACCGCCTTGGAGTGGAGGCGAGACACCATCAACTCTGCATAGCCAGGCAGGTCTCTATGCTTGTGCCGAGAAGTCAAGAGGGCAAAACAGCCATGTGACAAGACTCGATGCTGTCACAGAACGCAACAGGACCCCTTCAGGCAATCGGGCCTGCAGATAAAAGGATTTCGGGCAAGTAGGTGCAGCCGCTCTCGAACACGGAAGGAGATGACCTGTCACTTTTTGGTCTGCTTCTCCTAGGTGCTGAACTGGGCGTCGAAAGGATCATGCTTGATCCTCACTGCAGGCACCCAGGCGCAACATCTAGTACGTCTTGAGCGTGTCAGAGGGAGAAGTGTCTTTGTCGGTTGACTGTCGATTTAGAAGCATTGCACCTTCGCATGGCCTATTGCTCGTCCCAATTCACTGAGAGCTTCTTCCGATACTCGACCGCTATCCTTCCCTTCCTCCCGTGTCTCGACATCACTTGAAGCAGTAGCAAAGACTTGCAAGCAGCAGTCAAGATGGTAATGGCAACGAGAGCGTCTGTTTGTCGTCACAATGCCTTGCCGATAATATGGCCCGGCCAAATGACAACAGACACTAGACCAATATCGGAGGAGCCGCAGAGGTTTCGTTCAAAGAAACGCAGCCGAGGGCCACTTGACCAACAAGCAACTCAGCTATCCAAACGCGGATGCTCCGATGCTCAACACAGCCATAGAGCGACACTCAATAGTGGCGCTAGCAGGACCGAGCTGACGTGGCAGCAGCAGGAGCTGCTAAGTCAGTCAAGGACAAGGTCACATCGCCGCACCAGATCAGCAGTCTCAAAGGGCAGTATGCCAATTGCCTCTACTCCAAGCTTACCCATCCTGCGAGTCACGAACGACTTCCAGATCGTTTCTGAAGCCGCAACGGAAGTACCGCCGAAACCATCGCGAAGGGCAAGACGCAGCTTGCCTAGCCCGCGCTCGATGCCCAAGGCCCATGTTCCTAGCGACACCAACGATCCTCCAAAAGCGTACGCAGAGCCAAGCTGCTTCCGTGCACCTCTGCCTCAATCGCTTCCGCTTCCTTGCTTTACTAAATCGATCAAGAGTGTCGCTGCTGCACTCGCTTGAATACCTTTCTTCTCCTTCGTTTGCATCCAGTTCAATCGTCACACAGTCACTTCGCTCGTCGGGTAATCAAGCATGCATGCGTAAAATGGGATAGATGTACAGGGATCTATGGCAAAGTGGCTTCCCGTATGGCCTGCAAATTGGTCCTGATTAGCTGGAAGTTTTTCGTTTTCTGTGCCGGAAGCGAGTATCAGAACGGTCTTGCAATCCACTTAGGCCTAGTCACGATGCATCGACCGTCGAGTGAATGTATGTGTAGTTCTCCAATTCAGAGGTTGGAGAGGACGGCCTGAGTGAACTCGTGCGTCTTGGACTTGCCGCCCATGTCAGCGGTTCGTACCTTGCCGTCAGCGATCACCTTGTAAACCGACTCGGCGATCTGGTTGGCCTGTGTGTCGAGACCCAGGTGACGCAGCATCATGGTGGCGCTCAGGATCATGGCGGCAGGGTTGGCAGCGTTGGTGCCCATGATGTCCTTGGCGACGTGACGGCAACCGGGCTCGTAGAGCGCAAACTCGCGTCCGATGTTGCAGCCGGGCACGATACCGGGGCCACCGACGAGCGCAGCGCCGATGTTGGACACGATGTTGCCGTACAAGTTGGGCATGACCATCACATCAAACTGCTGAGGACGCGAGACGAGCTGCATCGACGTGTTGTCGACGATCATGTCGTTGGACTCGATGCCGCTCGACTTGTACTCCTCGGCAACACGGCGGAAGGTGTTGAGGAAAAGACCGTCACCGAGCTTCATGATGTTGGCCTTGTGCACGCAAGTCACCCTCTTGCGGCCGTTCTTGAGCGCAAAGTCGAAAGCGAAGCGCGAGATGCGCTCGGCCTTGGCACGCGTTGACACCTTGAGCGACTCGACGACACCCGGGTAGGAAGAGTGCTCGAGACCCGAGTATTCGCCCTCGGTGTTTTCACGGATGATGGCAAAGTCGACGTCCTTGTGGCGCGTGGGGTAGCCAGGCAACGACTTGCAGATGACGAGCGAGGCATAGATGTCGAGCTGCTGGCGCATGGCTACATTCCATGAGTTGTGCGATCCCGTCTCGATGGGCGTGAAAAGGATCCCCTTGAGTCCGACCTTGTTGCGCTTGAGCGACTCCATGGCCTCCTTGAACAGCGACTCGGAGCCGTGCGTCTCACCGCTCACGTTGAACTGCTCCCACTCGACGGGCACGTTCATCACCTCGAAGATCTCCTTGACCGAGTCCATGATCTCGACACCCACACCATCACCGGGAATAAGCGTGACGGTGTACACACCGCCGTACTTGGTGGGGCCCTTGGAGATCTTGGGCGTGCCAGCAGCCAGCGTGGTGGCGGGTCGGAGCACCTGCGGCACCTTGGGGAGCACGAGACCAGACTTGGTGGCCTGCTTGAGCGCCGGGGCGGCAGCACGGTTGAGCTGTCGAAGGGCGTTCATGTTGATGGAGGGAGTGACGGTGTTGTTGCTGCTGCGGAGACGAAACGGTGACGACGAGACAGCGACGTAGGACGGGCGAAGGCGAGATGGAGGGAGAAGATCTAGGTGGAGAGGAGCAGCGAGGTCGACCAAGCAAAAACGAAGGAAGAATCAGCTCTGCTGTGCGAGCGAGGGTGCGACTGGTGTCCCACGGGCCCGAACTCGCGGAGACGGAAGAAATTCAGATCGAGATAGCGGCGTAAAAAAATTCACTTTTGCCGTTGCAGAGGGGAAAAAAGGGCACAGACGCAGACGAACGTTTGCAGGGGAAAAAAAAAGGGAAAGAAAAGGAAAAGAAAGCTCAAATTTCCCGAACCTTTGCTGGAGAGCAGCTGGCACACGCGTTCACAGAGTTCTTCTCGTTCCGCGTCAGCTTAATGTTTTGACTTCCAGATATCCTTCTCTCCATCCCTAGACTCGATATAGAGCCCTCATGTATGGGGCTATGCTTCAATGTCCGACGAGAGTTGTGCTGCGGCTCAGATCCACTCTGACAAGACTTGTGCTCAGGAAGTTTAATCTGACAATAAGTCTTGCTTGCCTTCTTCGAGTGGAAGCATCAAAGGGAATGATGGCAGTCCAAGGGGGACGGCTTGGCTCGGAAAGAGCCGTGTCGGCTGACAGGAGGACCAACCAACGGAAGAAAAAGCGGTATTGACCGGCGTTGATATTCAGTGAGTTCGCCTCCCGAGTCGACTCGCCAGCCACTACCTTCCCTTCCAGTTTCCGCATCTGATATGTTGGCCCTGTTCGAATGGTCCGCCCGATGCAATGATCTTCACGACCGAGTGCACCGTGGCAACAGCATACCGTACTATGTCTGTTTCCATACTGCTGTACATGCCGTGCTTTGGCCGTTGAAGGAGGAACAGGAAGCCAGGTTCTGCTGCACCCATGCATCGGCGAATATCCACCGGTCGATTCCTGTTGGTAAAGACAGCGTGTCAGTCAAAACTCTTCGGTCACGACGGAATTCACGGTGCGACGCGTGGTCTGCATGTTGCAGTCTGGCAGCAGGGTTTCGGCGTACGGCGGCTTATGACAAGGTTCGGTGCAAGCTGCTGCACACGGCACAACGACAAGACGACTGCAGACCGGTGCAGCTCCATTGAACACACTCGGCGGTCTACGCTCGCAGCCAGCTCGGAAAATGCCGTCCGAAATGACCCGTCAGCAAACAAATCGTCAACATCTAGAGAGACCCTTGTCTCTGACCTTTGTGTGCCGTCCGTGCACGCGGCTGGAAGAATCACGACCAGAAAAAAAAAATGCGAAAAAAGCAAGCGTGGACAAATTTCGAACTTCAAGGGGAACCCTCCCTTCCGTATGGATTTCCCGACTCGTACTTTGATGCTTGCCCTTCCCAATTCGAACAGAGCCGATAGAGCCGTCGATGCTTTCTGAGCCAGCTGCTCGGAACGTGTACGTTTGCACTGCAAGGCCACTGGTGTTGAAGTGTCGTTCTCCTTAGCCTGACGCAGAGAAAGATAACGCGCTCTGCTGTCTTAAGGCAGGGGAAAAAATCGAAGAAAAAAAATGAGGAAATTATCGACGACCCGAACTGCAATTGGACTTTTCTCATCTTTTTCCGCCGTTGCTTGATCGGTGCCTGTCTTTTTGCTGCTTCTGTCGCTCTGTCGGCCGCCGTGCGACTTCGAATTCTATCTGCTGCGAGTGAACAAATCTTCTTCACCAACGTCTCCACACGATCACATCTACCTTCATCCGACACCTCTCCGTCACCCTTTCAGCTGTTCAAAGCATCTCGTCGCGTGCATCTACCGTCGCTGGTCTCGACTCCTTTAGCAATGTTCGCCGCCCCCGCTTTCCGATCGGCCAGCTCCTCGCTGGCCAAGCGCCCCACCCTTGCCTCGTCGGCGCTCAAGCTCAACAGGATGTCGGTTCGCGGCCTTGCCATGCCCGTCACCAATGCTCCCACCTCGGCTTACAACAAGGAGAAGGGCTCCGACGGCAAGTACACCGTCACCATGATCCCCGGTGACGGTATCGGCCCCGAGGTGTCCAACGCGGTCAAGGAGATCTACCATGCTGCCGATGTGCCCATCAAGTGGGAGGAGGTCTCGGTGGCCCCCTTCATCAAGGATGGCAAGCAGACCATCCCTGAAGAGTCGATCGTCTCGATCAAGAAGAACACCGTCGCACTCAAGGGTCCGCTTGCTACGCCCATCGGCAAGGGCCACGTCTCGCTCAACTTGACTCTGCGACGAACCTTCCACCTCTTCGCCAACGTGCGTCCCTGCAAGTCGATCGAGGGATTCAAGACCGCCTACGACAACGTCGACACTGTGCTCATCCGTGAAAACACCGAGGGCGAGTACTCGGGTATTGAGCACGAGGTGGTCGACGGTGTGGTGCAGTCGATCAAGCTCATCACGTACGAGGCTTCGGAGCGTGTGGCGCGCTACGCCTTCCACCACGCCGAGCAGAACGGCCGCAACAAGGTCACGGCCGTGCACAAGGCACCCATCATGCGCATGTCGGACGGCATGTTCCTCCACGCCTGCCGACAGGTGGCCAAGGAGTACCCGCACATCGCATACGACGAGGACCTGCTCGACCGCGCCTGCCTCCGCATCGTCCAGGACCCGGCACCGTACGCCGACCGCGTCATGGTCATGCCCAACTTGTACGGCGACATTCTCTCGGACATGTGCGCCGGTCTCATTGGCGGTCTCGGTCTCACCCCCTCCGGCAACATTGGCAAGGACGCTTCGATCTTCGAGGCTGTCCACGGTTCCGCGCCCGATATTGCTGGCCAGGACAAGGCGAACCCCACGGCGCTGCTGCTCTCCTCGATCATGATGCTGCGACACATGAGCCTGTTCGACAAGGCTGACCGCATCGAGAACGCCATCTTCAAGACCATCGCTGCTGGTGAGCGCACTGGTGATCTGGGCGGCAAGCTCGGCACCCGCGCTTTCACCGACAAGATCATCTCGCGCTTGTAACTTGACGAAAGTCATCTTTAGAAACAAAAGCGTCGGCAGAGAGAGAGGGAAGAAACGGTTTCAGTTGGAGCATATTTGTTTCTGTAACCGACTGCCATGGCCAGCGTCCTGTTGAGATGCAAAATGCCGTGCAGCCTCCCTTTGTGGGACAGACCTCGTTCTAAGGGGGGCGCTGCATGATTGGGAACCGAACCACACTCGTATATAGCGCTGCCTCTTCCTCTGTTGTTCTGATATGATTCCATGCACATTACCCGTTCCGCCCCGCTATGTCTGTTGTGTGGGCATTCCGGCGCTTGTAAGTGAACAACAAGAGGCGCTACGAGGCGAGCGCGACGAAAGACGGCTATGCGACAGATGCATGTTGGAACTATGGCCACAGATGCTGATATTCTTATACTTGTCGAGCTTGAAAAACTTCTATCTGCGGCCATAGAACCTTGAAAGCACCGCATCCCGTCCGATCTGCGAAGTTAAGCAAGGTATCGCCTAGTCAGTACTGCGGCGGGGGACCACGCGGGAATCCTAGGTGCTGCAGTTCATCTTTTTGATTTTTCCTTTTGGCTCTTTCGTCATCGACTACATCAGCGTGTTATTGGTGAGCTTGACGTCAAAGCAAGATATACGAGTGAAAGCGTACGAGAGTGACAAGATCAGGGAGCTCATTCGAGTCTTGTTCCAGTTTTATCTGTCACCACACGGCGAACTGACCGGCTATACTGTATCGGCGAACACAAGGGCGAAACGGGCCTTTAAGAAAAAGAAAATAAAAAGAAAAGGATTGCCGTGGGGGACAAACAAGATGCACGGTCGTTGTGATCCTCCTACTTCCATCACGATCCTGCCGAGGTCGCCAGGACACGGACTCGATACAAAGCATGTCGACCCGGTAGCTACCAGTCCTGTCAGCAGCTGTCACGGCCCAACGCGACTTAATACGAATCCAATCTCGTCTGTCAGAGGATTGACGCGTCGCAAGCTCCGACGGCTCCTTCCGACAGCTTTCTCTCCCGAAGCAGAGCAGCGTCCATGGGACGCCCGTAGCAGCACATTGGCAGTCGTGCTTTCAGACTCGCTCATTTCCACACTTGCAGTATCAACGCCTTGACCGGAGCGACGCGCGACGGGAAGAATCGCTCTCACGACACACAGTTCACCATCGATTCGGACGTGCCGATACAAGAGAGCAACCGGCAACGCCACAACGCAGCAAAGTCTCGAAGCACTTCACTGCTACCCCCTAATCATGGGCCAAGGCTCGAGCACGTTCGTCGATCACGCAGCAGCGACCGTTGAGATCCCTGGCAAGGGCAAGCTCGTCGGGCGAGTGGCTCAGGACACCGCCACGGGCCAGCTCAAATCGCAACGCTATGCTGGCATCCCATACGCCCAACCCCCCCTCGGAGCACTCCGGTGGAAGCGGCCCCGTCCACTCCCCACTTCCTTCCGCTACGATGCCAACGGCAAGTCATACCGTCACTTTGCCAGTCAAAGCCCGCAGCCGACCAACTACTCACTCACCAACGGTGTCACCTTTCCGCACTCGCCCATCATCGCGCAAAGCGAAGACTGTCTGTACCTCAACGTCTGGTGTCCCGTCCAGCCCGATGGGTCCAGAAAAGCGGGCAAGCTTCCGGTGCTCTTCTTCATACACGGAGGATGGCTGCAGATCGGCAATGCGCGCCTGGCACCCAGTGGCGATCCGAGCGACCTTCTGCACACGGCTGGGTTGGACGCTATCGTCGTCACCACGGCATATCGTCTGAATGCGTTCGGATTCTTCGCCCACGACGCACTGCGCCACGAAGACCCGGACGGCCTCACGGGCAACTACGGCTTCTGGGACCAACGCGCTGCGCTCGAATGGGTCTCCCACAACATCGAGCATTTCGGCGGCGACCCGGGCAACATCACCGTCAGCGGCGTCTCCGCAGGCGCGCACAGCACGCACTCGCAGCTCATGCACGAATTCGACCTCTCCACCACAGACCCCACATACACCCCCCTCATCCGCCGCGTCTTCCTCCAATCCAACTCCGCCATCTGGCACTCCAAACCGGTCCCGGAAACACACGGCCAACTCGACGAGCTGTGTTCGCTGCTCCGTGTGCCGGCACATTTGGGTGATGGGGACAAGATCGCGCGGTTGCGCGAGGTGGATGGTCTGACGCTTGTAAGGGTGCTGGCGAAGATGGACATGCATACGTTTCGGGCGACGCGGGATACGCAAAGGGGGGCGTTTGTGAAGGAGGATTGGACGAGAGCGATGATGGATGGGCGGTTGGGGAGGTGGTGCCAGAAACACGGTGTGGGGTTTGTGGTCGGGGAGTGCGATGACGAAGAGTGGGTGTATCGGTATATCAATACTCCGCGAGATGGGCGGGGGTTGGTGCGGCAGGTGAATAACTACTACACGCTGCCGTTGGTGGAAAAGATGCTTCCCTTTTACGGGGTCAAGATCGGAGAGACTGTGCGGACTGGACAGCGCTCATCAGGGAACAGCAACAGGACTAGTGCCGCTCAAGCAGATGTAGGGCAAGCCTCGCTATACACGACACTCGGAGTCAGACCCTCTGCGACAATCGCCGAGATTCGAGCAGCCTACCTGGCCCAAGTCCGCCTCTACCACCCTGACAAGCTGCAACAGCAAAGTGGCGCACCGTCCCCGCTCGACGCATCGAGCCTCGCCGATTCGCTCCCTCAATCCGACGAGCTCATCCGACAGCTCAATCACGCCTACAAGGTGCTCAGTGACGACCAGCAGCGCTCGCAGTACGACGAGTCGCTGGCAGCAGCAGCTCGTGCATTGTCCGCTCGCACAACGCCGCGTATATCGGCAACGGTGGATTTCGAGTCGTTCACGCCCGTCGAGGCGGGTGATGGCGCGTCGATGAAGTTCAGCTATGCGTGCAGGTGCGGGCATGCATACGTGGTCTCCGAGGAGCAGGTGCACGAGCGCGTGGACGTGGTCAGCTGCGATGGATGTTCGGAGAACATCCGCGTCAAGTACGATGATGATGAGGAACCAGACGCAGGCTGGACGGCGGATGAGATCGGGGAGATCTTTGGACGCGTGTGCTCGGATTCGCAGGTGTACATCGCCGAGCGGATGCTGGTGAGCGACTTGATCAAAGGCGGTCTGGCTCCAGAGCGGGTTTTGAGGTACCGTGTGAATTATCGCGTTCGCATTCTTGACCAGGTGTTGCCGGCGTACAAGGGCGTCAGCCACTCGTTCGACGATTCGGTTTGGTGGTTTACTGGGCTGCAACCGGGGGAGGAGACGCTGGTGAAGGAGTGGCTGGCGCCGTGGAAGGCGTTTGTTCACGGTCAGGCGCCGAGCGAGGAATGGTATGGCGGGAAGGAGGCGGATGGGATGCTCATCAGGGTTCTAAGGGAGGATGGATCGGTGAGCGTCGAGAGGGACGGAAGGTGGGATGAGAAGAGGGAGCTGATAGAGGCGATGATGAGGGTGAGGAAGGAGTTGGTGGACGAGTGGTGATCTCTCACGGATGTCACTCGATGATGAGGGTTTTCGTCGGAACACTTCTTTCGCATTGCAATGGTTTTGGATCATGCTACTCGTGAACGACTACAGACTGGAAGCCATCAAGCACTGTCCTGGGAGACCCACCTTTTGAAACTCGCATCTCGTAATTGCTTTACTGTCTTGAACAGAAACGGTTGGTCAATAAGCCGCAGAATCTTTTGGAGCTCACCTGTTCGCTCGTGTCACGTCTTGATGATGCGTCCGTCTTGGACACCCCCATTATCATCCGGAGGCACAGAATCGTGCTGGAAAGACTTTCTACCCAGTCGCTTGTAGAGGGCTCGATGTCGCGAAACACTTGCTGCTTGACCAGATGCGGTTATTCCTCATGAATGACCCGCAGAGCTTGCTTTCTAGTCGACATTGACCTTGCCGGCACTTGCTGACCCCCTGTCGACGCAATCTTGAACACACTCAAAAGCGAGATGTTCATGACGATACCGGACACACATTGAATTTTGATGGTTTGACGATAGCGAGAGCCGAGCCAATTTTGAAGATATTGAAGGACGCACAAAAGGGTTTTTGCTGCGGAACAACAACTTGAAGAAAGACAGTTTGAAGCAATAGCACTTGTGCCGGGCCGCCGGAGGGATGAAGCACGACACGTGGTGGAAGACTTGAAAGACAAAGAGACTTGTAGCAGCGGAACAGTATTTTGAAGAGGGGTTTTCCTGGCATTGAAGGTTGAACAATGCATCCAGCTCGCTTGTGATGAGTACTTTGTAGCAAAAGCATTGAAGACCGCAAGAGTGCGCAAAGACTAGTATCGGATTCGATCGACGTCGTCGCGCGGGGGGCTGTCGAGGTGGCTGCCGAGCCTGCTCCTCGGTGTGGGCACCCTGTCTTGGCGATCGTCGTCGTACCTGTCACTTCCACCGCGGCGACGTGGGCTAGGCGAACGCGAGTACCTTGAGCCACCGCCGCCTCTCCTCCCGCCCGGGCTAGGCGACCTCCTAGGACGACGCGGGGGCGACGGTCTGCGTCTCCAGTCGTCGCGCGAGTCGGCGTAGCTCCTCCTGTACGAGTCGCCTCCACGGTACGCCGACGGGCCTCCTGCGCGGTCGTAGGCGCGGCCGTTGTACCTCTCCCCTCGTTTTGCGCCGGCGGGGCCGCGGCCAGCAGGAGCGCGGTAACGATCGTCGGGGCGCACCTCGCCCTTGTAGATTCCGGGGGTGGGATCGTGGGGTCTGTGGGTGGTGGAAAAGTCGACACGGATGCGTCGCCCGTGCAGGTCCTTTCCGTTCAGCGCATCGATGGCAGCGGATGCGCCTTGGACGTCGCGCATGGTGACGAATCCGAACCCGCGCGATCGGCCGGAACGCGCATCGTAGACGATGACGACTTTCTCGACGGGCGCGATGGCGTCGAATTCGTACTCAAGGTCCTTCTCGAGTGTGCGGATCGAGAGGCCGAAGACGCCCAGCACTGTGGTAGGCTCTACATTGGTAGGTGCGCTGCGAGGCTTGGGTGGGGGCGTGCGGCGTCGGTCGGAGCGAGGAGGGGGAGGCGACCGGGAGCGGTCTCGGTCGCGTCGGTCATCTCGGTCGTAGCGTCGGCCAGGGGGGGATCGCGATCGGTCACCACCACGTCGACGCGGGAGAGGAGAGCGGCTACGGCTGCGACTGCGACTGACGCTGCGGTCATCGCGACGTCCAGGAACGGGCGTGGTGGAAGGGGAGCGCGAGTAGGATCGACCGCGGCGAGGAAAAGGCGGCGACTCGGGCCTGCGGTCTTCGTCGATATCCTTGTAGTCCGGAACGGTGCGACGGTCCATGACGACGTCGTCCAGGCCGACCATGGTAGAGTCGCGCGTAATCGAGCAGGGTTTGATGGAAAGGGAGAGGATGAAGAAGATGATGTGGAAGGAAGTCAAGATGCAAGAGCCAAGATATGCGTGTCAATTTCAATTGAAGAGGCAAAAGATCAACACATTTTGTTCTTGTTCCTGGGCTGCAGCCAGAAGACTGTGCGTACGTACCATCCTTGCAGAGAAGAGAGGGGAGAGGCGAATGAAGTCTCAAGATGGATTGGTGGGTGGTACAAGTTTAAGTTATGATTGGACGCAGAGGTGGAAAGAGAAAGCGACGTGCAGCCTCTTGCAGAAGCACACGGTAACCCTCTCCCGCCTGGAAGTGAGCACTGCAGAGCACTGCACGGACTGCTTAACCCCGCGTGTGGAAAAGCTTCTTTCTGTCCGATCGCGTCTCACCACTTCGGGTGTCGGAGCGTAGAGTTGTAAGTCGAATCGCGATGTTTTCGATCCAACGACCCGATCAAAGAATTTTGATTGTTTTGTTAAATTACAAAAAGGATCCGCACGTCATGTGACTCACAAACCTCGGCCGAGCAAAGTTCAGAACTCGCGAGACTGAGGAACAGCCGCAGGTTTGTCGACAGGCCAGCGAGCTCGAGTCTGGATCCAAGCCGGTTGAGCGTCGAGTGGCTGCAGAGACTCAATCTTGAGAATTCGGGATTTTGAGAAGTCGAGAACAGCCAAAGTGAGCTGAAGGCCCTTCTCTGAGCCGAGCGAGAGAGCGTCAGCGAATGGGCAAAGCGTATCGAAACCTCGTCGTCGCTGTCATCGTCTTCGTTACCGTCACCATCTCCACCCCGTCAAGACATACATCAAAATGGTAAGTGTTGATGCTCTACGTTGCATCAACGGGCACGCACGAGCAGCGTCCTCGACAGCATCTACCTACAAACAGCATCGACGACAGCAATTACACACGCAGCATCACCAAAACACCATCGTATAAACGTCAAAGCATCATGGACATGCACAGACGCCAGCATACTACTCTCGACGCAATTTCGATACTCAGCATTGTTGCCAAACTCATGCGCATCGTGAAGCGCTATCACCGCCAGGAAATCATCGATGCAGGCCTCGATGAAGGAAAGCAAGGATTGGTAGGGGCGATGTTCGCTCATTGAAGTGGAACAGGACATCATCGGAGAGGAAGCGCCATGTCAGCGGCAGCTTGAGGTCGGACACAACTCTCTCGTCGATCTTGGTATCAGCATGGATGCGATGACATACGTCCGAGATGTAGCTACTCCTGGAAACGCAACGACTGGCGCGGAAGCAGTTCTTCAGAGCATACGCATACATCGTGCAGAAGCTGTTCCCACTCGCCACGAGGCGCACCCGGTCATTCTATGTGGATGCTACCCATCGTCACAGGCAGTATCACAACCGTCGAAACCTTCCATTACACGCCCCAACTCGACATACCGACAATTCAGTCATCCACAGCCTATCCCGAACAACCACTTCACCACCACAGATACCGTCTCAAAACTGCTGTCGTAGCCCGTTCTGACTTCGACTTTGGATCATTCCGCCAACAAGCAGTCATGCTGATCATATGACCAACTTCTCCATCACTGCATTTGCACCTCCCCAGGGTATTGATATCGCCAAGAAGCACGTCAAGAACGGTCAGCGTACCGCTCCCAAGAGCCAGGACCCTTACCTCCTGCTCCTGGTCAAGGTAAGTGGGAAGCGCCCATCGCGCTGGCACGACGAGAAGGAACCACACGCTTGCAGTCCAGGGCCAGTCGGTATGGTGGATATAAAAGGGAAGAATTCTGGTCGTCTGGATTGCATCTCGAGATTGTCGGGATCAAACATGGAGGAGTAGAACACCAGCGGAGAGTTATGAGTTGCAAAACAATGTGCAGCAACCCCGCCAAGCTAGCAAGCGTTTGGAACTTCTCTGCCAGCAACTGTTCCCAGCGATCATACCGAATGCTGACTAACATCTCCCACTTCGCACCAACTTTTCAACAACACAGCTCTACCGCTTCCTCGCCCGCCGCACTGACAGCCGATTCAACAAGGCCATCCTGCGCCGTCTGTACATGTCCAAGATCAACCAGCCTCCCGTTTCGGTGTCGCGCGTCATCTACCTGACCAAGTCGCAGGGAGGTGTGGCCGCTTCCGCTTCGGAGACGCCCAAGACCGTTGTTGTTGTTGGCACGATCACGGACGACAACCGAGTGCTCGAGCTGCCCAAGCTCAGCGTGGCTGCTTTGCGATTCACCAACACTGCGCGCGCCCGCATCGAGGCTGCTGGCGGTGAGTGCCTTACTCTGGACCAGCTCGCTACGCGTGCCCCTACTGGTAGCAACACGGTGCTCATCCGTGGCCAGAAGAACGCCCGTGAGGCCGTGAAGCACTTTGGCTTCGGCCCGCACAAGCACAAGAAGCCCTACATCCGCTCCAAGGGCCGCAAGTTCGAGAAGGCTCGTGGTCGTCGTGCTTCGCGTGGCTTCAAGGTGTAAAGCGATTTGCATCTTTGATTTCTATGCCCTATCACCCTCGCCCTTTTTGTACCGACACCTTCGACATGCGTTCGATTCGGTTCACAGCTGCTCTCAGCTTCGACCCACGCATTTACACATCATCCACATTCAAACCCACACCAAAAATTGAAAGACTCCGTCAAAAGGGTCTGGGGGAAGCCGCTTTTGCCCCCCTTTACCCCAACGGTGATCTTAGTAGTACCTCAACTCATACACACCCGCATCAATGCAGACTCTGTACTTTTTTCCCGATTCATTACTCTTGCCCGCTTGTCGAGTGTGTGCTGTGAGATACCCTGGCGCTGAGATGTATGGTTTGAGGTCGATGATGCAGTGAGCCACCCTCTGGGCTCTTGTCGAGAACGCATTCACTTCACGCAATTGTCATTTCGCACTTCACACAAAACAACGTCTCGAACGGTCTTGCGTGATCTGCAAGACACTTGACAATCATGTTTCGGATACAAGTCCACAAGGTATGGAAGACCAAAGAGTGGACGACCAAAAGTAACGGTTTATGCACCGATATACTCCTGTCGCAACTGCCTCTTTTTCGCCTGCAGGATAAGCTTCTCGATAGCCGCACGGTCGGGCACCGCTGGAGGTTGCAGATCTTCGGCGGTGAAGATCGAATACCCCACACTCGTTGCTGGCGATGCTGCCGACACTGGCTCCGCTTCCACCGCAGTCGATGGCGTTTGTGTCGGTGTCGTCGCGACAGGTTGACCGAGCTGGCCTTTCTGTCGCTTTGCATCGGAGTGCTTATCTTGGTGATCGTCGTCGTCTTCTGTGGATGCGCGTTTGGACGGTGTCTCTGCATCCGCTGTTTCTGGGTGGGTGTAGGATGTGGAGAAGGACTGGGCGAAGGCGTGCATGCTTTGCTTCCAAGGCTGCGGGGGTGGTCTAGGGATGAGGGGGACTTCGATTCCGGCGTTGGAGGTGTCTTCTGTGTCGCTGGAGTGCATCTCGTCGTCGTCGTCGTCGTCTTCTGCTGCGGGTCGATCTCGCCGTTGAAGATCATGCTTCAGGCCTTGGACGACGTGCAAGAATCGGTCGGTCCACTCGGCCTCCTCTGCTCTCGCTTCTTGCTGCAACAACACCCCGTCGTCTTCGTCCTCATCACCATAGTAGCTTGGAGGCAGGTTCTTGAACCTCTGATACTTTTCACTTCTCCACCCCTCCGCGTCCTCCTCCCGCTTGCCGCTAAACAGCTCCTTCACTCCAGGCAAGTCCTTCGCCCTCCCGAAGTACTTATACCCACCTCTCCCGGCGCTCGCACCTTGATCTCCACCGCCAAGCATGCTCGGAACGCCCCTCTTGTAGTTTGCACCCCCGAGCGCGAGGATCTGGTTCTCCCAATGCCCCTTCTCCCGCAACAGCTTGTTGATCTCATCGTTGAGATCGCGCACCTCGTAATCGGTCAGCCCGAAATCTTGGATCTTGGACACCTTGCGCGAGATTTCGCGAATCACATCTCCGCGCCACCGCTCGCATTCTTTAAGAGAGGTGACCGAGGACGCCAGCCGTGGACGGCGGGTCGTTTTCGGAGTGAGTCCGAGCGATGCAGCTTGAGCTTCGCGGAAGCGGTACAGCATGGATTGCGCTTTTTCTTGATTTCGCGCCATTATGCGGATGTGCGAAAGGTTGGTGCTTCGGCAAAGGTGGTGTGGGTGTGGTTTGTTGATGTCGTGGCAGACGACGCTGCTGCTTTCTGTAGCTGAGAAGTGGATGGGTGTATGAGGAAGCGGAAGTCACAGATCTTGCAGTCGAGAAACTTCACCGACACGCGCTCTTCCGTCTTCCGAAGCCAATTAGGCAGCTCCGTCGTATTCAAGGAGACCGTCCGCCCACCCTGATCACAAATTCAAGACCAAAAAAGCACCACTCAAAATTCAGGGTCAGTAATTCGCTCTCTCGACTCTCCATCTCTCTCAACCATTACGTCGTTGTCTTGTCCGCATCTCAGCGGAGCTTGGCGGGTCGCTAGATCAGTAGATCTCGTGTTTCTGGCAATCCTTTCATCTCGGCATCCACAACAGCGTCGATCGGTTGCGTTGGCTAAAAGCTGTCGGAATGAGTGGTATCGCTGATTTCTAGGCGTCGAGGCCAACAGTGCGGCTACAATTACATTTACAGAGTTCGCGTCGAAGACGTGGGTCGGGGATACAGATAAAGTTGCGCAGAAAGAGAGCGGAAAATGGAGCCAAGACCTCGGTCTTCAAGAAACATATCAGCGACCAAAGCCTGACGGCGCTAGCGACTTACGAGTGGGTTTGAGCAATTGGCTCCTCTTCGCCATCTGAACGTCGTGCTCGAATGCAACCACGATGGCCTGGTCCGAACCGTACGCATGCTCGTCCGAGATGACCTCGCCGCCGTATCGCTTAAGCACGTACGAGCCGAGGTTTCCCTTCTTGACGTCCTTGAACGACCAGCTGACAACATATGCGCCCGTACTCGTAACGATCGAGGTTTCCTGATCGGAACCTGTGTTGAAACGCGCTGGTGAGAACGAGATGGCCGAGCCCATGAAAGCGACGTGAGACGGCTTGAGCGTGAGGCGCTTGGGCTGTGGCTTGGCGTCGGCAGGGAAGGAGCGGTCGAATCCGAGCTGACCTGCGTAGCGACCGTTGCCGATGAGCGTGTCGATGAGCAGCAAGTACGTCTTGCAAGTTGCGATGATCCAACGACCATCCGAAGAGACGTCAATGCCGAGGATGGGATCGCCAAGGGCTGGCAGTGCGGTTTTGGCGTTCTTGCCAATCGAGTCGAAGAGGCGGATGTCACCCTTGTTGGATGCCACCGCGAGACGTCCCTTACTGTCGGTGGCGGCCACGGAAAAGTCGTTCTTGGACGCATATTGCTTGAACTCGGAGTCGACAAGCTTGTTACCAGAAAGTCGAGGGTCGATACGGTAGATACCGTTGTGACTGTGGCCGATCATGGTCTTTTCGGCGGTCATCTGCGCATACTTGGAGTTGGCCACAACATTGTTGACCTGCACGTCGTCGTGCACCTTCCACTCGTCGACAATCTTTCCGTACTCGAGGTCCATGTTGAAGACGGCGTTCTTGTTGGATGGGTCCATCAAGACCATCTCTGCGTCTTGATTGTGCAGCATCATCTTCAGAGGCTTGAATCCCTTGCCGCTCGGAGTGCCGACGTTGTTGATCGTGGTGTCAAATTCGAGCCTGTTATCGTCCGTGTGGCGGAAGACGCCGATCTTGTCACCTCGTGCTACAAAGGAGCGGTCGAACTTGTATCCGACGGCAAGCAGCGAATTGACATCTTGTTGCCCAGCCAGAAGCGAAGTGTTCTCCTCGGGCCATGCAGAGTCTTCGGAGCGCGCTCGGCCACCTTGCAACGCGTTCGCGACTTCCTCCTCGTCATCCTCCTCCTGCTTATCGTCCTCCTCTTTTGCTGTACGGACAGACTCGTTACCGTCCTCGCTCTCGCTGATGTCGTCTACGTCCATGGGCTCGCCTTGCTCGTAAGCAGTCTCGGCGTAGGCGCGGTCGTCGCTCTTTGCCTTGGCCCAAGGCTCTTCGTTTTGAGTCTCATAGATGACCTGGGAGAAGCCTTTTTGGAAGTGTGTGTAGGCGTCCTTGTCCTCGAATCGCAGCAGCCACGAGAAACACTGTCGATCGTCGGTGAAGTAGTTCCACACAGCGGAGGTCTGTTCGGGCGAAAAGTTCATGTTCATGTCGCTCTCCACCTTTTGTGCGAGCCAGACCTTGTCAGCGCCACGGATGGAGAGCCAGAACAAGAAGCGGCCGGCCTCGAGGACTCTGACGTCGACCTTGCGCTCCTGGACAAGGAAGTACTGTGACTTGAGGTCGTACAAGTAAAGATCCGCAGTAGAAGAAAAGATGGTGGATTTCTCGTCGATCTGGGGGCCGGCGGTGTCGGCGGCGGGGGCGATGGTTGCGGGTACTGCGGGTGCTGGCTTAACGTCCTCTTCGGCTTTGGCTGTCGGCTTTCTCTCTTCCGCCTTGACTGCGGGAGTAGAACCGATACCCGCATCCTCGAGCTTCCTGTCAAGTTCCTTTTTCTGCTCGCGCTTAAGGTTCTGATCGGCCTCGTCGTTGTACTTGAGGCGGTCGAGGTCCTCTTCGGTCGCGCGCTCGTGACTAGTGCGGAAGGCATGCTCGTAGACGCACTGCAGATAGGTGATCTCGAAGATGGTGACAGTCACCTCGTTGACCTGCTTGTTATCGATGACGAACTCGAGCAAGTCGTCCTCATCACCGTCAAAGTCTCTCCATACGATGGTGCGCTCCTTGCCGCGCGTCGAGAGGCGGAAATCGAGTGCCTGATCGATCAAGAAAGCGCGCTCGTCCTCCAAGTCGTCCTCCTCCTGGTCGACAAGCTCCGGTTGCGAATCCTGGAACGCCTTGGTGACGACGAGCTGGTAGTGAAACTCGGAGGCGGTCCTGCGGATGGCGAGTACGGCGTCCTCGTAGATGCACTCGCGCGAGCCTTGCGGACCGTTGGGACGAACGAGGTAGAGAGAGCCTGCGGGGATCTGGATGAGCTCCTGGTTGTTGGCATCGCCCCAGATCTTGCCAAAGAGGCTCTTGAGCATGAACATGGTGACAGTCGCAGCAGATGGCCAGGTGGCGGGAAGTGGCGACCGAGGAGATGGTGGTAGAGCGGAAAGGTTGGCAGCAGGCATCCGCACCTCTAAAATCGTGTGGCGCCGTTGGACCCTCGTCTCCTAGCTTTTCTTTTTCCCTGTCTGCGCTCGAGTGTGGAGAGCTGGTTGAAAAGGGCACTTGACCAGTGTTCTCTGACGCACCGAGCGAGCAACACATGACGTGCATCTCAAAACCCAAAAAAAGGGGCCAAAAAAAAAAAGGAAAGCGCTCATCCGACTCAGCTTTCTTGCCACTGCCAAGCGCGAACACGGACGGATCTGCGTGAGGCCATCACGTGGATTTGTTGGATCGTCTTTTCAAGCAAAAAGAGATCTAACAAACTCCAGCTTGCGCCAAAAAAGACGCTGTCCCACGAACGAGAAGAAAAAATTGCCCACGACTGAATCAGGAAGCACGAATTTCCTCGCCGTCTTTTCGCGCCGCGCAGAAACAGACAGACACGCAACGCAGCCGTTCGCAGTCTGGAGAAGAGCAGCAGGACCTGCACCGATGCCATTTACAGTCTCCTCCTCCTCCCCTCATCATCTACCTTTGCAAGTCAAAGACCGGATCTCCATCCCTCTTTATCTCGCATACACACATCGTCAACATGGCGAGCTTCCAGCTTCCTCAGCTCCAGCCGGACAACGATCTTTGGGGTCCCGCTTCCGGCTCCAACGCTCTCCCCTCGGAGCTCAAGGACATTCCCTTTGCGCCTTACGCCAAGAACGACAAGGTCGGTCGCATTGCCGACTGGAACAATGCTTCGGGCGCCTCCAACGATGCTGCCAACACTCGTGGTGGTCGACAGGGCCGTGCGCGGGATGTCCAGCAGAACTTTGGTACCTCGGCTGCCTCTTCCGCTTTCGCCTACTTCCACGGTGACGACGAAGCTTCCTTCTCGGTGGTTGACAACACGCGTACTGCTGCTTCTCGACGTGGCGGTCTGGGCCAGATGAGTCAGCGTGGTGGGCGTGGTGGCCGTGGCGGTGCCGGTGCTGCCGGTGGACGTGGCGCTTCCAAGTTTGGCGCTGCTGCAGGAGGACGTGGTGGTGCCCGCGGCGGTCGCGGTGGTGCTGCTGCCGCTCGTCGTGGCGGTGGACGCTTCGGATGGAAAGAGTGGGACAAGCCTCAACGCATCCGCGAGGCTTCGGTTACTGTGGGTCAGGACTGGGAACAGGTGGAGGAGATCGACTTTGTTCGTCTCGGAAAGCTTCGTCTTGAAGTTGAGGAGCCCGAGGACATCTCCACTTACGGCGCCCTGTTCGAATACGACCGATCCTACGACCGTGTCACCGTCAAGACCGCGCAGGGTCTGTCGTCGATCGACCGCATCCGATACAACCCTACCACCTCGGACGACCCTGTGATCCAGCACATCTCATCCAAGCAGGACGCCAAGATCTACATGACTGACTCAATCCTTGCGCTACTCATGTGCGCCACCCGTTCCGTCTACTCGTGGGACATCATCATCACCAAGACTGCCGATGGCAAGGTCTATTTCGACAAGCGCGACGGCGGTCCCTTCGACTACCTCACAGTCAATGAGAACGCCGCCGACCCACCCAGCGAGGCTCCCGAGGGCAAGGAGAACGAAGCCGCCGCCAAGGCCAACGCGCTCAACACGCCGTCGGCGCTCAGCCTCGAGGCAACTTACGTGAACCAGAACTTCGCTTTCCAGATCGTCAACGAGAAGAACGTGCACAAGCTCCAGCACGAGAACCCGTTCTACTCTCCGGACGAGACGGACCCCTTGGCATCGTGTGGCTACCGATACCGCAAGTTCAATCTGTCGTCCGAAGAGAGCGACCCGGTCGAGCTGGTCGTGCGTACCGAGGTGGACGCCTACACCACGAGCGCATCCAAGGAGAAGCAGCTCATCACCATCAAGTCGCTCAACGAGTTCGACTCACGCGCCCAGGGCGCCGGCGGCGCACCCGACTGGCGCTCCAAGCTCGACTCGCAGCGCGGCGCCGTCGTGGCGACCGAGATGAAGAACAATTCGTTCAAGCTCGCGCGTTTCGCGGTGCAGTCGCTCCTCGCCGGTGCAGACAGCATGAAGCTGGGCTACATCTCGCGTGCCAACCCCAAGGATGCCTCGCGCCACATGATCTTGGGCACCTCGTGGCTCAAGCCCCGTGAATTGGCAGCTCAGATGGCCGTCAACCTCAGCAACGGCTGGGGTATCGTCCGCACCATCGCCGACCTCGCCCGCAAAGCCGACGAGGGCAAATACGTCTTGCTCAAGGACCCCAACAAGCAGACCATCCGCATGTACCGCGTCCCCGCCAACTTTGGCGAGGAGAACGACGACCTCGTGAACGACGAAGACGCTGACGACCAGGTCGACGCTTAAGCACGCTATTTCGTTCTCTTCTCATCTCGTGTACACTGCTCTCACTTCATCCTCAAAAAGTTGTCACTCGCGTGATCCATGATTGCGACCAACCATATGCCTTGCGTAAC
This sequence comes from Sporisorium exsertum, assembly GCA_928724755.1. Taxonomy (NCBI): domain Eukaryota; kingdom Fungi; phylum Basidiomycota; class Ustilaginomycetes; order Ustilaginales; family Ustilaginaceae; genus Sporisorium; species Sporisorium exsertum. The sequence continues at coordinate 1,443,829 of CAKMXK010000016.1, read as the reverse complement.
ATGCTGAATCTGAACTGAATGCCCGACCATGAACGTGAAAGAACGATACCTGTGAATCCGGGTATGCCAACGCTGATGCGAATGATGCGAAAGTGCTTTCCGTAAGAAAGGAAAGGATACGTTGATGGTCAACGTCAACTACATCTGCTGTGCTGTTTCGGTCTGACGAGGCACGAACGGTTGCTGATGCTCCTGTGGTAAATAATGCTGATGCTCTTGCGGCAAATGCTGCTGAATCTGCTGCTGCTGTTGTTGTTGTTGTTGTTGGTGAAGCACCGGCTCGCCAGCCTCTGACGCCTCGCCCTGCGTTTCACGTCTGCTCTGCAGCTGGACCACCTCTTCATCACGCATATACTCGTGTTCCTCTGCATCTTCCAGCTCGTCCTCTTCGTACACCTGGTTGACTGGCGCCTCGCCCTCTTGATAAGCACCAGCCAATTGCTCGTCGCCAGTAGCGTAGTAGTCAGCGAAATGTTGCGGGTGCTCCATGTACTGGTCGTACTGCTGCTCATGCATGGTTTGATCTTCTTCCGGATCGATGCGCAGGAACGGATGCTGTAGAAGCTCGGCAGCCGTCTTGCGCCGAGTGCAGTCGACGTGCAGGCACGACTTAACCATGTCGAGCGCATTGGCCACATCGCGTGCGTATTGCTCCGGATCAGGGTGGTTGCCCGGGTTGGCAAGCTCTGGGTTGAGTCTATTAATGAACTCGGTGAGAGAGCCCGAGTTGCTGACGGTAGGGATATTGCAGTGGAAGGTACGGTTGTGGAGCATGGCGCACGTCTCCATGCGCGCCTTGCCAAAGATGACGGCAATCTCGAGCAGAGCTTCGACGTCGTCGTTCGAGTTGAAGACGGGGAAACGCCGGATGAGAAGCGTGAGCAGGATGACGCCGGCAGACCAGATATCAATAGCGACCGTCTGATCCTGACATTTGAACAGCACCTCTGGTGCTCGGAAACCTCTTGTACCAGCTCGGTTGGCTCGGACACCTTGACGTGCATCGTAGATGAGGTAGCCGACTCGCTCGGGAGGCGGATCCATCACGCCAGACGTGGATGAAGCGACCAATGCATCAGCACCGGCAGAAGCACCGGCGGCGACCGCTGCAGCTGATGCCGAGTTTAATCCGCTGGTGGCCCCGGACGCCGTGCTCTCTGAATGCGCAGGTTGACCCGATAGAGGCTTGCCGGGCTCGAACCAAATCGAGTCGACGGCTCGGTTGATCTCTTTGGTGCCATGCGGATGCCGCGGAGTGGGACACGTGTGGTGACACTTGCCGCGCCATTCGGTGGGCTCGAAGCGTTCAGCCAGGCCAAAGTCGCAAAGAGTTCCATGGCCGGTGGAAGGATCGTAAAGAAAGTTGGCAGGTTTGATGTCGCGATGCATGATGCCGGCCTCGTGTACGCTCTGCAGTGCTGAAAAGAGGCATCGAAAGTAGTACTTGAAGTCGCCGAGCGGCATCTCGTTGTAGTAATCGCGAAAGTCGCTATGGCGACTGTAGGGCATGACGGCGACGATCTGGTCTTCGGAGCGGAAGGCGGTGATGAGGTACGAGACGTAGTCGGCGTTGCGCAGGTCTTCCATGATGGACAGTTCGTTGAAGATACGCTGCGGGCTGGAAGTGACGTAGATCTTCTTGAGCGCGACGTGGCAGACGCCTTTGCGCAGGGGATCGATGGGCCCGCGCGTGATCCAGTCGTCGTTGTCAAAGGCGAAATGCTGGAGGTCGATGGCCTTGTAGACAGAGGAGAAGGTGCCTTCGCCGAGCCGATCTACGATCTGGTAATAGTCGCTGAGACCATCGATGGCGCTTTCGAGATCCTCAATCTCTTCCTGAAGCTTGATGAGTTCGGCATGCTTCGTGTCTTCGCTCGACGTGTTGACTTGTGGATCTGTTGTCCCCTCGGTGAGTTCGTCTGCTTCGTCAGTGGTCTCGGCAACCTCGGCCTCAGTGCCAGTTGAGTCTTCTGCTTGCGTGGTAGAATCGGCCGTAGGCTGCTTCAAGCGCTGTTGCGGCTCTGCATGTCGATGCCCGTAATGCGCTGACGTCGGCTCGATGTATGCGGCCTGTGGTTGCGCTTTGAGAGGCGCATTCTCAGGCGGAAGGAAGGTTCGCACCATTGCTGTATCTGTGGGTGGCTGCTGGACCTTTTCGATGCTGGTCCCTGCGGAGGGTTGCGGCGGCGGTGATGGTTCTGAATGCTGCTGAATATGTGCTGGTGGCTGAGTCGGATGCTGCGAGGTGGGTATCGGGTTCGAGGAGCGAGACGGGGTTGCCGACTGCAAATGGCTAGGCTGAATGTTTGTTGGCACTTGTTGCTGCTCTCGGTCAGAGCCTGTTGGCACCGGTGCGCCTTGGAGGAGAGGGTCTGTCATGGCGGGAGAGGAGCTGCGTCCGTCTCACCTGCAGATAGCCTTTCGCTCGTCTGTGAAAGAACGCTGCACCCGAGCAAAGAGGCGACTACGTGCGCTGTAAGGCCAAACTGATCCGGTCAGTGACTGTATGCTGGACCAAAGGCTGAACTGCGCCAGCACGGCCGTTGCAGCATCACTTTTGCGTGGCGCTGAGTATGCTTGAGTTGCAGCGCAGCTTGCGAATGCTTCTTTGTCGGAAATGCCGAGCGTGGCGGTGACAGAGGTTTGCCTGTTCCTCAGCGGAGGAACCGAGAAAAAGCAACGGCACTTGAGCACGTCAACGGTCGTGTGGCGCTTTGCTGGAGGGAGTAGGTGTGACGATTGTGGTTCCTCCGACCAGTTCAGTTCAAGAGCAACGAATGTCGCTTGGCTTGTTGAGAGGTTGACTTCCTCCGCGTAAGTCACACCAACCAGGAGGGTCCAAAAAACCGAGGCCGAGCCTCAAATTTGATTGATAGAGATCCCTAGCTGCTTGTAACCCAAATCAGTGCTAATCAATAATTTTACCCGCCGCATTTTTCAAAGAACAACACTCAACACGCCGCGAACAGCAACACGACGCAGATTCATGGCAAGTGAAGTCTTTCAGCGAACTTTCTTCGCGTAGAGATCACGGCGCATTCCTCCACTTTTCAAGCTGCGCCCAGCCGTTTCGTGTTCCAATCACGGATGCTCACCGCATACAGTCTCCATCAGAACGACCGTCATTGCGAATTCGCCTGCACCCTCCTTCATCGCGGCAGCAATTGACATCTCCAGGTCCGCACTAGGTGACTGTTCCGACCAGCATGGCCGAGCGGCCCCCGTCTCCGGGAGATGATGTGAGTATCGCAGGCGACAGTGACATGTAAGCATCGACTCGACTACCTTGCTCACCTTGACCATTCTCTCTATGCTACAGGCCACTCCGTTCCTGCTCAGAGTCTATGTCAAGCCAGCGCCTTTCCGACCCTTGGGCCACTTTCAGCCGGACGGACGACCTGCTCGCGACGAGTTCAAAATCTACGTTTGGTAAGACCTCTTCCTCCTCATCCCTTCATCGCTCTCCCGTATTCTGATTCGATCTTCCTGCCTTTTTCGCGACAAAACAGGAAGACCAATACCCTTAGAGAAGTAACCCAACTGCTATACGACGCCGAGCCAACCATTTCATCGCCCCTCGCTCTCCATGCTTTCAGGCGCATCCACTGGAACGACCGACTGCGCGAATTCGACGCAAGACCTGTCGGCGTTGGCATCACCCGTGTTCCGCTGAGCAGCATCTCGGCACTGCTTTTAGATCTCGATGCGGCCGATCAAGATGGCATGGATGTTGACGCAGCCGATCAGCAGCACGAACAGCGGGACAACAGCGAATCAACATCGAAACTGCTCGGCTGGGACCTGTTGAGAGACGAGATCGATGAAAGTGCAGCCGCCATCACCCTGGCAGAGATCGACTTGTCTGACGGAGACATGCTTGACTGTGTCATCAAGCCAGACCCCACTTTGGCGATTGCACCAAAGCAACCTCGACCGATGGGCCGCGAGAGACCCTCGGACCGCCATGGTCATTCACGGCGCTGATCACACCGCGCTCGTCAGGGCTACCATAGTCTATGAAGCATCAACAGCGTCTACCACCTGTACTTGTATTCCGCCCACTCCTGCACAGTCAATACCCATCTTTCTGCCCAATTACATCGAAGTGATGCGCTCACCACCACCCGCATACAGATCAGCAATTCCGGACATGTAAAAGCGAGACACATTGAAGCAGAAGATAAGGGGGGTTTGGGGCCAGAGAATGCGGCCAATTTTGGATTCAAGGATGGAAAAAGTCACAATGAACTCGACGAGAAAGCTGTGCAGCAGCAACCGAAGCGCAACAGAAGTAAAGAGGGCGAGAATGTCAGTGGATGGTCCGCAAAGGTAACACGCCAGGTCCGAGCTGCTTGGCAGATGAACGTCTTTCCTCCTGTGCCATAACGATGCTCTGGCTCGATGTCAGACGAGTATAATGATTCCGGATAGGGGGTTTTCTTCTCTGTACCCGACCGCAAAATGGAAGGGCACCATCCGTTGAGGGAGTCCTGTGGTTCATCATTGAATGAGCAAGAGAGCAACTACAGCCTTCCATCGTCCAGCATCATCATGTCGTGTTTCAAACCAGCCTTGCCAGTGACGCTTTCTTTCAAAGTCCTCCTGCACGTTGCATGCCCCCGACCGCGTTCACACTGCGCCATGTCTCCTTCCTCTCCAACGCTCCAGCCAAATGCAGTTCGAACCGATATGTGATGAACTAACCTTCAGCCTAAGATGCATGCATCATCGCCCTTATCGAAGAAAGGCAGACGAGGGATACGCTTAGCGGCTCTTGAAGTACTCGAGGAGGACGTTGAGACCCTCGGACTCCTCGCCGTAGTCCTTGACGACGACGCAAGAGCAGCCGACGACCTTACGGGGGTTGCCCTCACGGTCGATCTTGCAGAGACCGGCCCAGGTACCCAGGGTCTTGGGGTCGGACACCTTGAGCAGGTCGATCTTGTGCTCGTTGCAGAGAGCCTCAATGAGCTTGAGGTACTCGGGCTCGTTGCAGGTCTCGACGAGAACACAGAGGTGGGCCTGGCGACGGTCGAGGGCCTTGGCGCACTCACGGAGACCACGGGCGAGACCATCGTGGATAAGAGCCTTCTTGAGGACCTCCTGGAGGGCATCCTCGATGGACATGGCGCCCTTGGCGGGAGCGGCCTCGGCGACCTCGACCTCCTCGACCTGCTGGGGGACCTCCTCAACGTCGGACATTTTGATGGGTTTTGAAAGAAAGGGTTGGCTTCTTCGAAAGGGATCGCTAAAGAATGAAGGATAAGGCGATTCCTACTCAGCACGAAGGGTGAAGAATGGGAATACGGATGAAAAGTGGTGTAGATGGTGTACGAGAATGATGATACCAACGGCGGCCTCCATGCGTCAGGCAGGCTGGAGGCGCAGCCAACGACAAACCTGAAATCTCAACTTTGGCTTCAAGCTTCTCTTGATCGGGCGTCTTGCGACTTGCACCTTGAGCGAACTGGAAGTCTGTCTTGAGTCGAAAGCATCCCTCCCGATGCTGTCTGTCTCTTTCTTTGTACTTTTCAGTTTGCACCTTCGTCAATTTTCTGGCTCTTGATGAGTCGGCCGTCGCCAGTTGTATAAGCACGTGACTTGAAGGAAATACTGTACGAAGAAGTTGTATTGAATAGAAAAGGAAGTACGCTTCGCGAAAATCCGAATTCCAACTGACTAAAAGTTTCAAGTCTTGAAGCAGAAGAGCAGTCTGCCGGTCGCCAACTAAGAATTTCGAGGCAGGGGCTGGAAGCAACGATTTCCGCCCCACGAGTCGAGTCTTGCGAGAGGCAGACCTCTAGAAGGCTCAATTGGAGACTCGCGCCCCTGCCTTCGTTTTCGCGAATTCTCAGAAAGCTCGAATCAGCCAAGCAAGGGGCGAGTGAAGCAACTGACTGGCGAGCTGCTAGCAATTTGCCAGTTGCAGGTTTCTGCGAAGTGTGGTCTCTGTGCTTGCTCATCGTCAAGCTGGTCGTCACCACCATCTGTTCTCCCTCAAGACCGTCATTTTCCCTCTACCTTCACCGACATTCGCCCAACATGTCCAACGTCGAGCTCGGTGTCCAGACCGAAAAGGCTTTCCAGAAGCAGCCCATCTTCCAGAGCTCCAAGGCTACTCGCAAGACCACCCGCGACCGCCGATGGTACAAGGATGTTGGTCTTGGCTTTAAGACCCCCCGTGCTGCCATTGACGGTACCTACATTGGTAAGCATCTCGACACATAAACTGCAGCCGACGAATATATGCATTCGAAGCATATCATTACGTGCAGCATAGCCAGGTTCAGACGAGCGCACCCATCCGACAGTATCGACAGGCCGGCAACAGCAGCAGAAGCAGCAGCATTTGCATCAGTCAGCACCAAACGCATCATCAGCATCAGTATCGCCACCAGCAGCATCAGGTAAAACAATTCGACAGAGAACAGAAGTCAGGTCCACATCAGAACAAGGGTGGCATAGATTTGCGTGGACAATGCATAGACAATACTGGGGGATCGTGCTTGGTAGCATCACACAACGTAGTCTCAGGCAATTGAGTCGAGAGGAGGAAGCAGTTGCTACGTCGTCGCATGTCATCACACGTCGCTTTGGACAGAAGCATCGCAGTCAGGTTCGCCCACCGTTGCCACACCGAGATAATTATCAGGTGCTCTGTTTAGGACCACTGCAGATGTCAACAGCTGCACAAGGAACGCTGCAGTCGGACCTTGGAGGACAACGCTAGATGAAGTATCATGGACATCGGAACAAACGACAATCTCGGCATCACACTGGCGGCCAGCTCGGCGGTTCCGATGCAGTCACACGACGTTGGGATTGAGGATTGGAGCCCTTGATGCGATAAATATGCTGCCAATTCTTCGCTACATGGACAACATGCGTGCTGCTGCCATCACACTCGACATGGCTCAGTCTTCGCGCCTGCTGCCTCTGCTGCTGCCGTCGCCGCTCCCGCCACTGGCTACAATTGGTCTTGTCGAACCTTTGGTTGTCCAACACAATGATTACACTTCGACATGCTACTAGTCCTGCATCACTGACTCCCATTCACGAATTGATTCACTGACCCCTCTTCGTCATTTTCGTTTCGACCTTCGGCTCCAATAGACAAGAAGTGCCCCTGGACTGGTCTCGTTTCCATCCGTGGTCGTATCCTGACCGGCAAGGTTGTCTCGACCAAGATGACCCGCACCATCATCATCCGCCGAGAGTACCTTCACTTCGTTCCCAAGTACTCGCGTTACGAGAAGCGCCACAAGAACGTTGCCGCCCACGTCTCCCCCGCTTTCCGTGTCCAGGTCGGCGACACCGTCACCGTCGGCCAGTGCCGCCCTCTCTCCAAGACTGTTCGCTTCAACGTCCTCAAGGTCGCTAAGAACAAGTCGGCCGAGAAGGCGGCCAAGCAGTTCGGTCGTTTCTAAGCAGATACGATATGGAATCAAAACAGTCATTGTCCGTTCTTGTAATAAGAACGGCGGGAGGCGTTGAGTCTCTCCAACTTCCAGCTTCCCCCAAAAAAACACCCGGGTCTCGGTTCAGCAGGAGGGCGAGAGCCTGCGTCGGGACCTGTTGTACACCATCACCATCATCAACATGCATATTCTCGCAACCTTCTCTTTTAAAACTCTCCCAAATCCCATCATGTATTTCCACGTCACACTCGCTTCTGAGGCGACGGCCCCTCGCATTTCTCAATCAATGCACATGTCTCCAAGATTGTTGCTTCGGTTATTGTTACTGTGTGCGAACGGTTCTTCTGTCCCTGCCTGAGTGAAGGCAATGTTTCTGGAAGCCAGTCTCAGGTTCAAGGAGAGTCGCAGCAGCAGGGATCAGAAGGGATCAGAAGATTGAATCTTCGCACCAAGCTGCATCGTGAAGGATCATCGAACTTTTTTTTCCCTGGAGATGTGCAATGGCGACTCTGCTAACAATGCCCTGAGCGACGAAAAATCGATCACGAAACCAAAGCTGCGTTTTCCTGCTGCCCATCTCTGCGAATTTCCAGCACAGCAGCAGACGCGCACAGACGCACGCTCGGCACTGCGATTCTGGCAGCTGGCTTTTGACTGACGGCTCGCTGCATCGGCAAGTCAGCTGTAGAAGGAAGGCCAGCTCAACCAACACACACACACACACACACGTCGGTATCCGTTCTCATCGACATCCATCATCATCGTCATTCCGGATCGCCGTCTCCGTCCTCACGACATCGTCACGAATAGCCTTGCTATCTGTCTTGCCCAGCAATTGACACGACAACCATCCTAGTCTAGATTGGTTCCAAATCCGTCCTTCCCAGATACCACTAATTCACAATGGCCTTCGACTTTGGCGAATCCAAGCCGTCGGATCCTACGGCCGACTTTCTCGCTCGAGAGCGCGAGGCCGCTGGCGTGCTCTCCGGCGACGCTGATTTGTTTGGCTCTTCTACTTCGACAGCCGCAGGTGCATCCGCAGACGACTTTGAACGCTCCGCCTCTGCTTTCCCTGCACTAGACGAGGATGGATTCTCGGCACCCCCTGCTGCTGCTTCCACCACCAATGTGGGCGGCTCAACTGGCTTTGGATTCGACGACCTCGACGACAACCCCGAGCCCGCCTCGGCTACCTCGAACAAGCCCGCAGTCGACGATGAGGTTGGCAAGTTTGAGCAGAACTTCCCCGAGCTGGACGATGGTCCTTCGACCAACACAAACGGCGCGTACCACAACGATGCTGTAAGTTATAGCCACCAAAAGACCTTATCTCCTCACAAGTGTGAACGCTCCACTGACATCCTTCATCACATCCTTGAAAACGTTGCCTTGACTCAAATCTAGGACGACCTGATGGGCGCTCCATCCGCACCTTCGCGTGCGGCTCCCACATCCGCCGCTCCAGCGGCCACGTCGCAACCAACCTACACGTACAGCTACGAAGAGCCCACCGAGGAGCCCGAAGCCGTGCGCCAGTGGCGCGAATCCCAAAAAGACGCCATCGCCAAACGCGACGCCGAGGGGGAACGCAAAAAGGCCGAAGCCATCTCCAAGGCTGAACAGGACATCGACAACTTCTACGCGGAATACAACGCCAAGAAGGAGAAGAACATCGCCGCCAACAAGGAGAGCGAGGCCAAGTTCCACGAAGAGCGCACCCGCGAGCTGGCAGAGGGCACCACGTGGGACCGTGTGACTAAGCTGATCGATCTCAAGAACAGCCAGAGCAAGACCATCGCTCGTGCGGGACCCGGCAGTAGCGACTTGACCAGGATGAAGGAAGTCTATTTGAAGTTGAGGAGAGAGGGCGAGAGGGCTCCTGGTGCTGCTGGGTACTGAGTAATCGCGGATTAAAGCTCTTAGCAGCACGAACGTTAATTGCTTGCTTGCTCAATGATCAGACCTTTTGTAGATTACCTTTCCCCTCTTTACTTGCGTACGAAGCAGCAATACGCTCGTCCTACGTGTCCAAACGTGTGTGCGCGAACGTTGTGAAAACCAAAGCTCTGCCTTAACCTCGCCTGCTCGTCTTCAAAACACAACACTCACTGCAAGAGATGATGCAACAAAACAACCATCCTGAATTGATACAACAACAGAAGGAGAAACTCCCACCTTACAAGTACATTGGAACCCCAACCGCTCGAACCGACCTTACAAAAAGTACTCTGGCGCCGGTCTCTTCGCCGGGACACCGTGCGCTTCCTGAGCAGCTGCGTCGAAAGTCTCGTACTTCTGATTGAGCGCGTCGTCGAGCTTGAGGATGCTAGCGACGTTTCCGCAGCGATAACAGTAGTTGGGTGCGGACCATACTGTGACGATGGTCTGGTCAAACATGAGTTTGTAGCCCTCGAGGACGAGTTGGTGTGCCCTTGCGATGAGATCGAGGTCGTTTGTGTGTGCGAACTGTTGAACGACGTCTCCGCCGAAGAGGTATCCTGCACCACGCGGGCTCATGCCCCAGCCGGTAATGTCGTCCGGGTCGGACCAGAGGAGGTCGCACATGGCGCCATCGTGTGGTACTTCTTGCTTCCTATCGATGCTTCGGATCTGGTCCAACGTTGTGATGCTGGGCGATAGTCCGCCGTGGACGCAGAACACCCTACCGTCTACAACCGCGCCCAATGCGAGGAAGTCGAACACTTCGCAGCAATACCTCCACACGTTGACGCTGCCGTACTTGCGCACGCACTCGTCGTAGAACCCATACACCTGCGTGATCTGCCTCGACTCGTGGTTGCCACGTATCAACGTGATGCGGTCCGGATATCGCACCTTCAACGCCAACAGCAACAGAAACGTTTCAACCGAGTAGAATCCTCGATCGACAAAGTCACCCATGAACAGGTAGTTGGTCTCGGGGCACATGCCGCCGTGTTTGAACAGCTCCATGAGGTCGAAGAACTGCCCGTGGATGTCGCCGCATATGGTGACGGGCGCATCAACGTGCTGGACATTGCCTTCTTCGATGAGGATCTCGCGTGCTTTGAGGCAGAGCTCCTTGACTTGCGTTTCAGAGAGCGGCTGGCATTTCTTGAGCTGTTCGATCTGCAGATCGAGATCGCTGCCCATATTGGGCTATATGAATGAGGAGAGGCGGAGGACGGCAGAGGCTATGGAAGCCGCCTCGCTGCCCTGAATCGTTGGCAAGCTAGACACCAGTGGGGAGATCGTGCTGAGTTGCTGCCTGCCAAAGTAGGGGAACCAAGCGTCCCCAGAGACGGAATGATCTCCGACGATGGGTGGAGCGGGAATGTGGGTCGCCTGGACGCGTCTGGCTAGTCAAGAATGCGGATGCGATGATCTAAAATCCCGTGCAAAGCTATCGTCGATGTGCGGACAAGGGCCAAGGGGCAAAGCGTGTCGATGCAGATTTGAATGCGATGGGTGAAAACGTCTATTCGTAGCCGATGAGTTGATGAGTGTTGATAGGAGAATATGCGGGAGGTGCGCTGTTGCGATGCTGCGGGATGATGGATGGAAGGAGATGGCGTATCGATGCTATGCCAGTCAGCTAGGATGTATCGAAGCTGATTGCTGCGCCTGAGAGAATAGAGGCCAGCGGAAGAGATAGAGAAGATGGTGTTGTCGAGGAAGGAGAAGAAGAGGTGGAAGTGGTCGTTTGACCCTGAATGCCATTTCGAGTGGCTGGTGGAGCAACTGCACGTCGAGTAGATTGCTGAGCCGAAGCAAGAGACGTGTCGAGAGAGCCCCGGAAGTCGAAATTTGAGAATTTTTATCGAATTCTGAATTCTCCACACAACACACACACTCACACACCACACGGGACCGTCCGCCTCACAGCCGATGTCCATCATGGTTCAGCAGCCACTTTTTCCAGTTTGAAAAATCTTCCAGAGACCCTGTCAGACTTGGCAGCTGCTCGCTAACCCTCCATTGAATCGTCGTTGGAGACGAGCGGAGGTGCCGATGTGGACAAGTGCCAATGACAATGGCCACCCAATCTCTTTCGGATCGAAAATGCTGCTCGTCTGCAGTTAGTCTGGATATTCTGCTCAAGGCTGCGCACCAGACCTTGCAGTAGGTGTGTAGGAGCTGAAGCTGCGTCGGGGAGCAACCGTTCAGGTACGGTCCTGCCGAATGGCCACGCCGGTCGGATCTGTCTCTCATCAGCAAGGTGAGGGTAGCATGGTCCTGAGAAGTGCAATCGATCCATCTGTCGGAATGATCCATGTCGGCAGAGCAGTCGACCCCTCAAAGGTGAGCAGCAGCCGTTCCAGCTTGATCAGGCTAAATAGGCAGCTGCTCCATTGGCAGGCAATCGCTGTGGTTGCTTTCGGCATTGTCGACTTGGTCAGTCAGGATGTTGCATCGCTGCGTGCCTCTTGCATCTCACACTGCATTATCGAAGCTTTGCCGATGCTGGAAGCAATACCTAGCTCCAACAAGCGGAGAGAGCCGTGAGCTCTAGGTTGGACCCTGGCCGTACTTACGCATCCAAGCTGCTAGCAGAGCAGACACCGTCGGCACATTTCCGTTCTCAACAAAAAGCACGCGAGAGAAGCCTTCTCGCTCGTCGGGGATGACTCCGAAAGGCAGCCAAAGCGCGTGATGCTAAATAAATAATTTAAAGAATCATCGGCTTTTCCGCACGGTGGCCAAAAAGAGGCTTCTTCTCATTCCTAGAAATTGATCGTCTATTCTACTTTCAACCATCGTCGCTCCACCTTACTTCGGGTTCACCGCTGTTTGCATCTTCTCGCAATGCTGGGCGCTACACCAAGAGCAAGTGCCACAGGGCGAACCCTCGCCAAACTGCTGCGACCCGCCGCTGACGCCTCGACACTTCGACCTGTGCTGTTGGCACTCCCACGCTCCTTCGGCACCTCCGCTTCCACTGCTTGGGCTCACTCGACTCATCGTGCTTCCCACGCCATCTCTGCTCCGCACTCGTCGTCACGACGACGTCAACAAGTGCTGCCACGCCGCGGTCTCGCAACCGTTGCCCGCTCCGACGCCTTTGCCAACATCACTTCGACCGACGTCGAGGCGTTCGCTAAGATCCTCACCTCTCCTTCTCAGATCTTGACTACCATCGCTCCCGAACCTGGATCCGCCGCGTCGTATCAGGTGGTCGACCCGAGCGAGCTCGACACGTTCAACAACGATTGGATGGACAAGTATCACGGCAAGTCGCAGCTTGTACTCAAGCCCAAGACCACAAAGGAGGTTTCGGAGATCATGAAGTACTGTCACGCCAAGAACATTGCTGTGGTGCCGCAAGGTGGTAACACGGGCCTTGTTGGTGGCGGTGTGCCTGTGTTTGACGAGGTTGTCATTCAGCTTGGCGGTCTCAATCAGATCCGTTCGTTCGACGAGGTGGCTGGCACGCTTGTGTGCGACGCAGGCTGCATCCTCGAGGCTCTCGACAACCACATTGGCGAGAAGGGTTACATGATGCCGCTCGACCTTGGAGCCAAGGGCTCGTGCCACATTGGAGGTAACGTGGCTACTAACGCCGGTGGACTTCGATTCTTGCGCTACGGCAGCTTGCACGGCAACGTCCTCGGTCTCGAGGTGGTGCTTGCCGACGGAACCATCATGGACAATCTCTCCACACTCCGCAAGGACAACACAGGCTTCGATCTCAAGCAGCTCTTCATCGGCTCCGAGGGCACCATCGGTCTCATCACTGGTGTCTCGATCGTCACTCCGCGTCGGCCTTCCGCCATGAACGTGGCTGTCTTTGCGCTCGACTCGTACGAAGCCGTGCAGACGGTGTTCGGTCAAGTCAAGAAGCACTGCGGCGAGATTCTCTCTGCCTTCGAATTCTTTGACCAGACCTCGTTCGACGTTGTTCAGAAGCACGCTACGGCTCACGTGCGTGATCCATTCGAGGCGCGCCACCCGTTCTACGTTCTCATTGAGACGAGTGGGTCGAACAAGGACCACGACGACGAAAAGCTGCAGGTGCTTCTCGAGCATTTGATGGAGGAGGGAATGATCCAGGATGGCGTGCTCGCACAGGACGAGACTCAGCTGCAAGGGCTGTGGGCGCTGCGCGAGAGCATTCCTGAGGCCGCGGGGAAGATGGGCAAGGTGTTCAAGTACGACCTCTCGATGCCCATCGACAAGATGTACAAGCTGGTGCTCGATATGCGTCAGCGATTTGACGAGCATGGGGTGCACGGCGAGGGTAAGGACGTCGGCGCCGTATGCGGATATGGTCACATCGGCGATGGTAACCTGCACATCAACATCGTGGCCAAGAAGTACGATGAGAAGATCGAGAAGATTATCGAGCCGTACATCTACGAATGGACTTCGAAGGCCAAGGGGTCGGTGAGCGCGGAGCATGGGCTGGGTCTGATGAAGGCGACGAAGATCGGATACTCCAAGACTCCGGAGAGTATTGAGTACATGAAGAAGATCAAGGAACTGTTCGATCCTAAGGGCATCTTGAACCCATACAAGTACATACAATTTTGAACTGGGTTCACGTTGCAATCCATGTCGTACACCAGTCTCTTTTGATATGTATCGGTCTCGGTGTGTGCGCTGTTCGGGAGTGAGAAGGACGAAGGCTTGTAAGGGTGGCTAGCGGAAGATGGCGAAAGGGCAAAATCGGAAGTCGGGAAGAAGACGATGCCTTTTTACGCGAAAACTCCACACAGGGCTGCGTCTTTCGACTGAGCTGCAACGAGAAGACTACAACACAGAAGCAGAAGTCCATCTTTCCTCTCATCTCCTTTCACCTTGCATCCCAAAGCCATACGCTCCAACCCCGAACGTACACAATGTCGACGTGGGTTTCACCCTCAATGTCGCGGTTCAACCGGGGCGCCTCCTCCACCACTACGCCGTCCCACGACGACACTTCCCCAGCGGGACCGTCAGTCTTCGCTCCGCAGTACGAAGCCGTTCAACTTGGCTCTTCGTCCGTCCTCAAGCCACTCACTCCGCCGAACGTGTCCAACTTGACCCCCTCGACGTGTCTTGCGATTGGAGAGTTCAAGGAGCTCCTGCGACAGTATCGGCAGCTGGACGATGGCATCACTACGCGCCTCAACCGGAGCTTTGCGCGCTCTCGCGCTCTGGGTCAATCGACGTCCCCCTCGCTGCTGTCGTCGTCTGGCATGACGTCAGCGAGCTCGGTGGATTTGGGGACGAGCACATATGCTACGCCTGCGCCCGGCGCATGTGCTGCGTTCTGGCGCGAGCTCGTCGATGTGTGGATCGGGCGGGAAGAGGTCGTTCGCTTCTGCATTAAGGTCGCTGATCAACAGGCCAACCCCTCACCACCCCCACCATCGGCGCAGGATTCAACAGCGGACCAGCTTCTAGACGCAGACTATCACCCTTCTTCCTCACCAAGACCAGCGGCGGAGCAGCGGTGGAGCAGAGCAGAGAACAGCGCAGAGACTCTAGCCAGGCAGCTTCACAACGAGCTCAAAGTCGAAAGCATCATTCGCGCAAGGAGTCTGGATGCTTTTAAGTCGAGGTGCAAGTTCTTCACTCCAAATCCACCGGCGGGACCGGAGGGCGATAGGGAGCGGGCAATGTGGCTGGGCCAGCCGACGCCCGCTGCTCAGGCGAGTGCGCAGGGCGTCGTCCGGCCCTAGCCATCCCCTCGCTGCGAACTACCCCTTGTAAAATCGTTCTCTAGCATCAGCCTTTCCATACACACCGCACACACAATCTTCCCTGCTCTGTCAACAAAGAAAAGCAATGCTTTGATTTGGCAGAAGCATCATCGACACACGCTGTGGGTGTGACATTAAAGCGAGACAACACCCTGCTGCATCGTCAGCCCATCCTTGCGACACGTAGGACATCCCTTTTTCCCCACCAGTGTCGACCTGAGTCTCGCCTCGTACTTGAGTCGTGCCTGGAACTGCGCCACCGCATCCTGCGCCCGCTGCAAGGGTCCGTAGTTGGACAGCTCGACCGCCGACATCTGGGCTATCTGCTTTGCTTCGCCCACCACTGCGCTAGTTTCCATTCCACCCTCTCCCTCCAGATCCGCGTGCCGCTGCTGCACGCGATTCCAGCGCTGTCGGATGCTCGGCGTGCTTGCGAATGCCTGCGTCGTGGTGCATTTGACGTCTGTCGACACCGCTGCCGTTGCTGTAGCCGCTGGAACATTCGCAGGAGGCAGCAGACACGTGAGATGATGCACATGTCCACACAGATACACAACAACCTTCGGCTGTCGCGCAGCGGTATACGTATCCCCCGCACCTGCCACCGCCTTCGCAGCAAACAGCGCAGCATCGCAACTAGCACACACCGACTCGTTGTCGATATAACTCGCGTACAGCTGCGATCTCTGCAGTTCGTCTGACAGCACCTTCGTATCATGACTCAGAATCGCCTCGCATCCTTCCAACAGACTGACCTGCAGCGTGAAATCCGACAAGATCTTGATGAGTGCCGCTTTGAGCCCCGGGATCTCCAGCCCGTTCTTGATGCGGCGAATTAAGCGGATCGGATCGATCTCGGCTCCCACGTTCTCGAGCAGTCCACGAATGAAAGCAGGCCGCGACTCAGAGTAACCCAGCAGATCTTCCCACAGATCATCGTCGTTCTGCTCCTTGGCAAAGTCGATCGCCCTCTCGACATCACCCAGCCGTTCGATGATGAGTGAGAGTGCACGCTTGTTGTCTCCGACCCGTCCCAGGAGGAAGACCATCTCCGGAACGTAATCGTGCTCCTCGCAGATCGCGTAAGCCTTCTCGAAGCTGTAGAACGACGACATGGCACGCAAGTACGGCATGAGGCGGCCTACTTCGTACTCGGCGTACAGCTTCACCTGTACGTCGCAGAATGGCGTCACCTGCTGCGGATCCCGGTCGAACAGCGCATCCAGATACATGTAGAGGTATTTTGGGTGCGATTCGAGCTGTGCAATCACGCGGCCGATGGGAATCGAGTACGTGTGGTCGACGAGAAGGTCGATGGCTGCTCCGTGTTTTGAATTCTGTTGCGTCGTCCGCCGCGATTTGAGATCCTCTTCAAATTCGATCAAGAGCAGAGCCTGGTCTTGCACCGCAGTAAACAGGTTGTTGTCGCGAATGAGATCGAAGACGTTGGCTCGACGGAGGCGCAAGTAGTACTGTAGCGCTTTTCCTGGCTGTCGATTGCGAATGTAAAGCTCGGCAAGACACTCCATCAGCAGCTTTTCGGTACCCGCCTCCTTGCTGTCGCCGGATTTGAGACGATCCTCAATTGCAAGAACCACCGCAGGCGTCGAATAGATCTCGGGCGGCCATTCTATGATCGTCTGGAGAAGCTTGTTGAGATCGTGTTGCAAGAAGTGCGCGAGAATCATATCGTAGATCATCTCGCTCAGCGTTGGATCCGATGTCGGAATGAAAGGGATCGCCAGGCCAAGCTTGCCCTTCTCCACGAAGAGGAAGATCCAGTCTTCCCACGCTGATACATTTCGTCCCAGGATTTTGCTGGCCACCCTCGCGGCTTCCGAGTATCGATCTTCTTCCACAAGCCAATTGAGATACTTTTTGCCGATCTCTTCCGCATCAAACCCATTCTGCAATGCTGCTGTACGTCCCATGGCCTCTATCTTGACGAGCGCCTCTTGAAATCGTTGTCGCTCCAACAGCCATTCGACGTGATCCTTTTCGTCCCGCGGCTTGGACACAACAATGTCCTTTGGACTGACAACGTAGAAGTGAGAAGCCTCTGTGAATTCCTGCCGAACCTTGCGACCCGCGAGCAGCGCAGCCGAGTACGCGTGCGCCTCGATCGAAGGTACGAGCAAGTAGTCATTGCACTGAAACCGTGAGTAATCGTTGAGACTGAGAACGTCGGAACTCAGCTCTTCGCCGGCACGGCTGATGATTCTCAGCTCTGGCCGCAACGCCGCCGGACGTTTGAAGGCGCGATTCACCGAGCCATTTTCCTGATCCTGATCGCCATCGTCGTCGTCCGAGTCGTCCGGATCTTCGGTGACATATGCGAGCACGAGATAGTCTAGGCCGTACGGTGCGATGCCCGAGATCATGCAGTCGAGCTGAAAGATGGCGGTGATCTCGATGTAGAATTGCGGCTGCGATGCGCCGGTACCAGGAACGCCGACCTTGCTGAGCGCCGAAGCGGCATTGGACGTTGAGTTGGAACCAATGCTCGCACCAGAAGACCCTGTTGCGGCCGTGGACTGCTTCTGCTTGATCTTGGCCACTTTGATGTGATCCGCCCATGCAATGAGCAGCGTGCGATCGTCTTGCCAGTAAAGCGAACAGCGATTCAAATCTCCACGCACGTCCTTGCTAGGCGCACTAATAAAGCTAATCCGCTGCTTTGCTTCGGTATCGTAGACGCGAACACCTTTGTCGCTCGCCCAGGCAATCATGTTGCCTCTCCATCTTGTTGTCCAGATGGGACCCTCGCCCGAGTGCAGCACCGATTCCTTGTGGCCGAACCAGCTCTTCTCTCTATGTGTCAGCGATCCGGCCATTCCGCCGCACACAAACGCCCGAGACGATTTCCGACCGAAATTGGGTTCGAGAGAGATGCACCGCATGGGCCGCTTAAAGTCAAAGACGTACTGCTCCGCAGTGGCTAGCGCCGAAATGGAGACGAGACCGTCCATCGAGGCAGCAGCGACAAAGTCGGAAGTGTTGTCGATGACGAGGTCGAGAATAGAAGCCGTGTGGAGACGAAAGCCTTTGACGAGGTTGCCGTCGATGTCTAGGATGTAAATCATGCCGGCATGCGTGCCGAGTACCATGAAGCGGGGTGAGAGGGTAAAGGCCGAGGCAGTATCGCGTTTGAGCACATCGCTGACACCGCCTTTGACTCGAGAATACTTGAGAGAAGGCTCGACGTCTTCCTCTTCCTCTTCTGAGCTTTCCTGCTCGTCTTCTTCGGTCGCTCCCTCTGAATACTCGTCTTCTCCGGCCCCTTCTTCACCATTGAGCTTCGCGTCCTCCTTGTCTGCTGCTGTTGACTGATAAGCTTTTGCTTCCCGATCGTGCTGCTGCCGCAATGTCAGCCGTGTGGAAGCTTGTCCGTCTGCGTCCGTGGATTCTCCGTTGCCATCTTTTTGCAAGTCCTCGTCCTCACTTTGTTGACCTTCAGGCATCTCGCCTTCAAGCAAGACGGTCATCCTCTTTTTGTTCGCAGCATCGATATGCGAATCCTTGCTCGACTCGCCTCTGGATAGCGAAGGTCTCTTCCGCCTTGGCGCGGGAGAGGTAGGCAATGATTCCAAGGAGCTCGTGCTGGCTCTGCCTGCCGACGAAGTGCTCTCTGTCCTTTTGAGGGAGTCGGGCCTGCGCTTGCTCGCCCGCTTTCTCGGCGAAGTGGGGCCCGATGACGCAGCTGCAGCCAAGATCTGTGCTGCCAGCGACAGGCCGTCACCTTCGCGCTTGGAAGGGTCATCGCCATCCTTTCCTTCCTGCTGATCAGCGGCACCTTCCACTTGCTCCGACTGGGCGTAATCCATCTCGAGATTACCAGCCTCTTCATCGTCGTCGTCGGGCATGGTCACCGGTTGAGTCTGGTCGTCGGTCACAACGTCATCACGCTGCTCGCAACTGCCTCCGTCCGTTTTCTCAGCTGATTCGACTTGGTCGCCTGTCGAAATGTCGGTATGCTGTGACGTCGATGCTCGCAGGCCGGGTCTCTCGCGACGGCCGAAACCGCGAGTCGCAAAAGTAGGGAAATGAAGATCAGCTGCCTGCCGTTGGCGGATCTCGTCGGCGAGCTTGACTGTTTCTTCAGGCGAAGACATGTCGACAGGTGAGCCACGGCTACCGGCAAGCTGCACCCGTGTGTAGGTCGTAAATGCTACGTTACGCGCTCGTCATGCCAATGAAGAGTCTGTTGTGAAATGCGGCCAGACGGGGAACCGCCGATGACGATAGGTCGAGGCTGCGAGCTAGCTGTGGTCCTCCTTCGCCAAGATCCGTCTTGATGATAGCAGGTCGGTCGGAATTGCGGACGATTGCGATGTAACGAGATGGTGTAGCAGAGCAAAGCCGTGGGCACCTACGAATGGAGGAGACGTAGGCGATCCGTGCATGCATTAATCGATGTGAGCCCAAAGGTACAGATCATATATACAAAGCTGGCCCGGCTTTGCATCGAGGGCAAGATGGCCGAGTGGTCTAAGGCGTAGCATTAAGGAAGAAAGATATTCTGAAAACTCAGAAGCGACCTGCTATCTTCGGGCGTGGGTTCGAATCCCACTCTTGTCACCATAACTTTTTTAATCCTTGTTTTTTGGCTGTTCAACTTCAGGGATGTGCTTGTCTTCGAGCACCTGGGTTTTCCTGAGCGGCACTCAAATGTGTGCAGCAGTCGGATGTACAGAGGGAAGAATAGAGAGGTGTGTGTGTCTGAAGCAGCAGCGTTGGTACCGGTCAGCAAATGAAGCCTGATGTTGAGCTTGAAATTGGCATTCCACACGCGCTTCCTTGCTCAGAGCTCTCTCATCTTAGCTTAGCTGGTTCGGTAGCTGATCCGGTGAAGCGTTATAGCGGGTCCGCTCAAACATACTACTGCGGCCAACTAGATGTGTCTCAGACCTTGTTGATCAGTCGCTGTAGCCTCGGCCCAACCTTCCTTACGCAACTTGGAACGTTCTAGCTCTTCTGCCAGACGTTTGACAGCGTGCCATTGCGTCGCAGGGCCCATGCCATGCAGAGCAACGCTGGCTTGTCTGAACAGCAGTGCAAAATCCTCCTCCAGTTGGCCATGTTGTCAACTGGTCTGCGCCATGAGACTCTGCCGCACAGCCTGATTTGCTCCGTCGACTCGACGCTACGACTCTAGGCTAGAGATATATGATTGATTGCTGTCTCTTCTTCAACAGATGATGGCGAACGTCAAGACATCTACAACACAACGAAGTTAGGCGGGGTGTAGCGCTTCGTGTTGTATACGCTCTTGCCGGCCTCCCAGCCAGGGACGTCCTTCATGATTTCCTTCTCTCGTGCGATCTGGGCCTCGTTTCGTCGGTAGGCATCTCGATCTGCTTCGGCCAGCAGCACGGGAACGAGATGGATTCGAGACCATGCACGCTCTCTCTTGAGCTCTCTGTCGTTGCCGAATGAAGAAAATCGCTGTTCAGTCCTTTGTATCGCACAGAGGTAGCTGGCTGAGATGGTTGAGCTTACCGTTGTTCCAAATTGCTAAGGCCGACCTTGTAGAAACCGTACGCGCAGACGGCAATGACACCACCAAAGATGGTAAGGCCCGAAAGATTCTTGCCAGGCAAGTTGCGCTTGTATCGGATGGGCTGGTAGCCTCCGGAGGGGGGAAGATCCCTGCAGGCGATTTACAGATAGAGGGTGACGTGAATGTCGAAGGTCAGTACGTTGATGCGTCGGGTGCGGGTGAGGAAGAATGACCGCATGATGAGGCCCCGATACTCACTGTCGGAAGGGAACTGTTGTTGCGATTAGTATCATCGAAAGAATCGAGTAAGGCGAAGAGATGCAAGGTGCAGTGTGAGGCGATTCAAGGTGTCAGTGGGTCCTGGTTCCGATCTTCGCTGCTTTCAATGGCTGTCGTGTCGCGCCTGTGTTCCTGCTTAAACTGCAGCGTGGAGCGTCCGCTGCGCACTGTACCTACCTGCACCGCTCATTGTCGTCGTCTTTGTGTGTAGGGAGGGTATGACGTTGATCGATGTGATGGAAGATCAGACAGCAGCAATATCAATCAGTGCTTTTGACGTTGCACCGCGTTTCATTGCGAATCTCGACCAATTCCACTCGGAACCGAATCGAGCTCAGATCGGGCGATCAACTCTTCCTCCACCAACGATGAGGATTTTAAATTCCAGTATTATACAATCGCGAGCAAAATTGCCCCAGATCCTAAAATGTATTTTCCAGGCAGCACACCTGTCTAATTACCCAAATAATCAAATTGGTCCCTTCCAACTTCAATAGCACTCCATTCAAGACTGAAACTCTCCTACTCTTGCAGGAAGAGTTATAGGCCTGGACTTGATCTGTAGACACCAACTTTCAGAAAAAATCTAGCATTTTTGTGCAACTCAGAGGATGAATTTTGTGAGGGACACCCAAAAAAGCGAATTTGACTGCTCAAGTGCCTTCAACATTCATGCATGTGTTTTTTAAGGCTTTAAATATGTTCTGACTTTAAGAGCGTTTCCCCCTACCTTCAGATGACTGTATCGGCTTGCAAAGTGGTAGATTGCTAGTATAGTATAGCAACTAGATGTATACTGACTTTCAGCTATGTCCATCAACATTTATATTAAGACAATTATTGTTTTTACTGGGAGACCCAAAAACTTTGAATACTGCACTGTGCTGTTGAAATTTTGATTTTGAGGTGACCATTTTTAGGTCTACCTTTGCACTGCTACTGCATTTTGCTCGATTTTTTCTCAGCATACAGTTGCAGAGCAACTTGTAGCTCTGCATAGCATCTACAAGTACCATGTTTCAGATAAATGTTGTGACAATTTTTTGTATATGATGGTGATCAATCTAATGAGGTAGGGTCATGCTGGTATACACTGGTGAATTGCCTGAATTACTCGGAAAAAGATCTGGGGCAATTTTGCTCGCGATTGTAATCATCGCCTTTCGGATTTTTCGAGTGTTGCTGGCTCAGCGGGGATTTTTTCGGTGGTCAAGAAATTTTGACGACCCTGAAAAGCAAATTTCAGAAGCTTTCTTCCTCCTTGAACAGTGACTACAACAACAGCCTCGGCATCATATATACCCTTCCATCTACCCATTGGGCATTTGCATCTCCCACGGCAGCAACGAGCTTTGACGATTACGAGCTTACACCTCATCGGCGCAGATCAACCAATCGGCGAGTAGCGACGCTCTCCGCTCTGCAATCATGGCCAAGGGCGGCGGCTCGCAGCTGTCTCAGCTCAAACAAAAGCTTCACAGCTCTGGCGTCACCGACCGTCGTCAGCTCTCGAAAAAGTCTCGCTCACGCAAAGGCGGCCAGGACGAAAAAGATGCTGCTGCGGCTCGTCTCAACAAGATCAACGCCATCGTCTCGGGCCTGAATCCATTCGACACGAAAGTCACAAAACCAAAACACGCAGTGCTCGGTCGCAAGATCAAGGGCGCTGTTGGTCGACCTGGTGCTGCGAAAGCCAGTGGGCTGGCGCAAAGGAGGGAGGCCTTGCTTCCAGAATGGCAGGCACGGAATCGCACGGGCAGCTTCGTCGACCGTCGATTTGGTGAAAATGACGCTAACATGACACCAGAAGAGAAAATGCTTGAGCGTTATGCAACAGAAAAGCAAAGGAGAGCAGCAAAGGGCGCAGCGTTCAACCTCAATGACGATGACGAGCTGCTTACACACTACGGACAGTCGCTCAGCGGTTTGGACGATCTAGCCGACATTCGACTCCCAGAAGATGACGATGACGACCAAGGTATGTACCAATCCACACAGCAACAAAGCATGGACGACAGCAGCAAAAGTAGCACGGCGACAGGCCCCTCGAGAATGCACACGATGATCTGCTACTGGCGACACAAACGATCCGGACTCAACACACAAAAGTACGCTGACAAGCGCCAACCCGTGACGGTCAAAAGATTCTACTGGAGATTTCTGATGCATCGAATCGAGCCACTCTTGCCGCTTTGCCGTTGTTCAGCCACTGCTTTCAGCTGTTTTGATCCAGCAGCAACTTGGACTCAGACTGACGTTGTCCACGTTTTTTTTGATTTATAGATCCCGGTCGACTCACTGCGCAAGGCCACTTTGGCGGTTTCGGCGATAACGAAGACGGGGACAAATGCAAGGCCGACGTTATGCGCGAAGTTATCGCCAAGTCCAAATTCCACAAGCTGGAGCGTCAAAAGATGAAGGACGCAGACGACGAGCTTCGAGAACAGCTCGACGACGAACTCGCCGACATTCGCGGTTTGCTCTTCGAGCAGCCTGCCGTCCCCACACCAGCGCCCGCTGTCGATCCAAAAGCGAAAGCGAAGGTTTCTGTCTTTCCTGGTCCGGCTACCGGCGCCAATGCCACTGCAGTCTCCGGTGCCAGCACGACAGCTGCCGACGACCAAGAAAAACCCGCCAGCTCCTACGACACCTTTGTCCGCGAATTGGCCTTCGAACGCAGAGCTAAGCCTCAGGATCGTCTCAAGAGCGAAGAAGAGCTTGCTGCCGAAGAAGCAAAGCGACTCATGAAGGCCGAGAAGGCACGCTTGAAGCGAATGCGAGGCGACAGCGATGATGAGGCCGAGGCTGATGATGAGGATGGAAGCCGTCGAAAGCGAAAGAAGGGTGCCAGCTCCACCTCAGCACCAAAGCGTGCTGCTGGGGCTGACGACCTCGACGACGATTTTGAGCTTGACGGTATGACTGCCGGCGAGGTGTATGGTCTCGGTGCTGGTCTCGCCGAGAGTGGTGCTGTCGACAAGAGCGACGACGAAGATGAGGCGGAGGAGGAGGATGAAGACGAGGATGAGGAGGATGACGAAGACGATGCTGCGGAAGGTGTTGAGATCGAGGACGACGATGATGACGAAGAGGATGCTGACGACGAGGACGAGGACGACTTTGCTGATCTTGCCGACGCGGACGACGCCATCCAGATCGGCGAAGACCAAGAGTCGGAGCAAGAGGGCGACCACGAAGCACTCACGAGCTCCTCCGCCAAAATTGGCAGAGCGGGATCCGCTAGCAAGGCAAAACCCACTTCAGTCACAGAGAGCAAGCTGCCCTTCACCTTCCCGTGCCCCGCGACACACGACGAGCTGCTCTCGCTCCTGGAAACCCACCAGATCGATCCTAAGCACATCCCCACCGTCATCAAGCGCATTCGTACACTCCACCACCCGAGTCTTGCCGAAGACAACAAGTATCGTCTCCAAGCGCTCATCGGCGTGCTCATCGATCACGCTCTCCACTGGGCGGGCCAAGCACAGCTGCATCAGTCCACCACCGATCAGAAGCATAAGCTTGCCTTTGCGATCGTCAACTCGCTCATCCCGCACATTTTCAGTTTGTCGCAGAGCTACCCTACTACGTCGGCGGAACATTTTGTCAGCAAACTTGCGCTCATGCAGCGCAACCTCTCGCGGGGTCTTGCCAAGGGTCCCACTGAAACGGATGCGAGAACATGGCCGGGCCTGCCTGAACTGACACTGCTCAGACTGATCGGCACCGTGTGGCCCACGTCGGACAAGCAGCATAACGTGACGACGCCCCTGGCGCTGATTATCGCGCAGTATCTGGCACATGCAAGGATTCGATCGGTTAGCGATTTGGCTTCGGGCCTGTTCCTCTGCTCGCTGGTGGTGTCGAACGAGAGCGAGAGCAAGCGGCTTTTCCCTGAAGCGCTTAATTTCCTCTTTTCGACCATTGCCATTCTCGGATCGTTGGGTGGGGAAAAGAAACCGCAGCGTCAAGGGTTGGCAACGATTCGTGGCATAGCAGAGGAGTATGGCATCCCGACTCCGGACGTCGATGCAGCGCATACACAACATTTGCGTCTTTCCGGGGATAACACGGTCGAGCCTGCAGAGCAAGCTGTTGATCTACCGAGTTTGATTACGACCAAGTCGGGCGATGGTGATGTAGACGAGCAGCAGCGTATTGCCCTTCTATCGGTGGCACTCGCGCTTGTAGCCAAGTTCAGCGAGCTGTACACAGGGTCAACGTCCTACGTCGAGCTGTTCACGCCCTTCTCGGTCCTCCTCTCCACATCGCCCTCGACGTCCACTTGCACCGTCACAACTTCCCTAACGCGCTCGCTGCAACTCGCCGCGTCATCACGCCGCTATCTGCGCCTGCAGGCACACCGCGCCATCGCCATTGCCTCGCACGTGCCCAAGTTCGACCAGCAGGGCTACAACCCAGACCGCAAATCCGCCCTCGACCCCGATGTCGAGCGTGTGCAGATCCAAAAGATGAAGGCGCTCATCAAGAAGGAGCGCAAGGGCGCCATTCGCGAGCTGCGCCGCGACAACCAATTTATCGCCCAGGTGCGCAGGCAGGACCAGCAGGAGGAGGACCAGTCGTACAAGAGGAAAATGGACAAGATCATGTCGACGTTGCAGGTGGAGAGGAGCGAGCAGAAGCAGATGGAACGGGCCAAAGCCAACATCAGGCGTCGTGCTGGCAAGAAGTGAGACGGAGTTGTGTTTATGTACAGCAAATTACTCACTACGCATTTTCGTTTGCAGGCATACCTGCTTTCCGTTGATGCGGTTTCGTTTCATGATGTCTTGTGATACTTGTGGTTGGCGGCGTTGGTGTCGATTGAGAGAACAAGAGTTGGGCGGTGCGGAACGTCAAATGAAAGAAAGCTCAGGGTCCAGCCAAGGTGTTCTTGAGAGTGCGGTTTTTTTGCTGGTTGGCAGCGCGTCACAGAAATATCGAACAGCAACCAACGAACCAACGCACGAAGCATCGATCTGTCTTTCCACCATTCTTCTACTGTCTGCTCGCCCCCTTTCCACAGACCTTGGCCACACAAGCACGCAACTTAAGCGCCACTATTGACACCTTCAGAACCCTCGCGGCCCTAGCAGGTCTCTTTAGCAACCATGTCCCGTAACACCACAACATGGTCTCACTCGACCTCTCGTCCAGGAGCCACTTCATCAGCTCCCAACACCATGCCAACCTCAACAGCGCCCTCGCTCCAGCCCACTACACGAGGCATCGATCTGGGTGGCTGGAGCGTACGAGTTACTAGCGGGCCCATTGGCTCCTCCGCCGAGATGGACGCGCTCGGTGACATCCTCGGCATCCCACCGCCCGAGATGGCATTCCCGCACAACTCGCTCGTTCTGCAGCACGCCGCGTCTGGGTTCAGCCTGTGCTTCGACGCCGTGCGCACGCTTCGGTCAGTCGAGGGCGTGCAGGCCGCGAATCGGCTGTATGGGATCGACTGTCGCGATGCGCCTGCGTCGGCGAGCGGCAAGAGCCGCGGGTTGGGAGCGAAACCGAAAGCGAAGGGTTCGTCGTCGATCAAGGTGGCATATGCCAAGGAGTGGGGGAAGAGTAGGACGGATTTCGCCGCTCCCTCTTCTGCTGCTGCTAGCTCGGGAGATGCGGTGTCGAGTGAGGCAGGGGGTCCAACATCGCACTTCGGCAGCAGCACTGCCGACATCACCGCGGCCAAGGACTACGACTGGACCTACTCCACCACCTGGCCCGGCTCGATCGGCGACACCGCCCCCCAACCTCTGCTGCCCACCCAATCCACGCCCATCCTCGCCTCCGGCCTTTGCCCCCTCTCCACTACCTCTCCATCTACCTCGACAAACTGGTTCGTGCCAGGCACAGACCCAGCACACGACCGCATCCCCGTGGAGAGACTCGGTCCGTCTTCGGGCGAACCGATTCTGTTCTACGACGATGTGGTGCTCTACGAAGACGAGCTGGCGGATAATGGGAGCTCGATCGTGAATGTGAAAGTGCGGGTGATGCCGAGCGGGTTTTTGGTGCTGCAGCGGTTCTTTTTGAGAGTGGACGATGTGGTGTTTCGCGTCTTTGATACGCGGTTGTATTGCCAGTTCGAGGCGAGTGCCGTACCACGGTCGATTGGCACACGAACCCCGGCTTCCTCTACGGCCACTGCGCTCCCGACGAGCCTCGCTCACCTCAATTTGGGCGCTCCACGAACGACAGCAGCTAAACCGAAAAATGTCGACGTTGTCATGTCGCATGCCGGCGAGGAGGAGGAGGAGGTAGCATTCACGCCACGCCTGATCCGCGAGTGTTCGGGCAGCTCGGCATCGTACGCGCTGGTGCGCTCGCACTTGCCCGCATACAAACCGCACGACCTCTCGCCCCTTACCGACGTCAACTGGGTCTATTCGACGCTCACTAAGATTTCGAGGAGCCAACAGTCGGCGTACCATGCCAAAGTCGCGTCTGGTGCCCAGCTTCCCCACTTGGGCCATAGGGACGCGAGTGCGGGCGCAAAGTACGTTTCGCCCACGGCGAGTGCGGGTGCGACAACCGCCCCGGGAGTGGGGGCGAGGTACGTTCCGGGGGCAGTGGGCGCAGCCGGCTTCCCAGGCACGCGGCCGGGCGAGAGGATCGACCTATCCCCTGCGCGAGCGCCAGTGGCTGGGCAAGGAGCAGCACAGATCCTGGGCCAGCTCGACGATGCTGCTGCGGATGACGATGTCTCATGGCCAGGCGACGGCGCGACTGTTCATGTTGCACTGCTCAAACCACTTCGCTAAGAAGACCGCCTCAATTCAATACTTAATCTCACCTCTGCACACTCTTTTCTCGACAATCACTTCGTTTCCTGTCAGGTTTAGATTCTGTCTGTTGACGAAAGACTTGTATATCAACGCACATCAATAGGCGGCTCGATGTATGGCACCTGTCCCCACTCGAACGCATCCTTTTCGAATAGCGCTAACACTTCTTGCGTCAGATCCGCCCGCTTCGGCGCTGAAGCCTTGTATGGATCGTCTTTCGCCGTCATCTGCGGAGCCGCGCTGAATGCGGTAGACCCGAATGCTGTGCTTGTAGTGCCGGTGTTGCCGAATACTGACGCTTGCTGCGGCTGTTGTGGTTGAGTAGCAGCCGTTCCGAATGCTGATACAGTGGGTTTGCCGAATGCGCTGCTAGTGGTTGCGGAGGAGCCGAAAGCGGAGGTGCTGCCGAACGCGCTTCCCGTCGCAGCCGGTGCAGCTGGCGTGGGAGTGGAAGTGGATCCGAAAGCCGACATTGACGGCTGTCCGAATGCTGATGTCGCGCCTGCAGGCTGTGCTCCAAACGCTGAAGTGGCTGGCGCTGGAGCACCAAACGCCGACGTGGAGCCAAATGCTGACCCGCCCGCTGCAGGTGCTGGTGGCTTGGACCCAAACGCTGACCCGCCAAACGCCGAAGGCTGTCCGAACGCAGACGCTCCTCCTCCTCCCGTTGGTGCACCCTGCTGCTGTTGCAGCTGCTTCTTCCTCTCCTCCCGATTCCTCTCCGCAAGCCTCACCGCATTCGCCTGCTGCCCGGCCAGCCGCCTATACTCTGCATCCGCCTCCCCAAACAGCTTCTGCTCATGCTGCGCATACTGCGCCTCCGCTCCACTCGCCCTCGCCTGGTACGCCATCACCCTCAACTCGTCCGGACTCACATCCTTACCACTGACCAAATTCGGCTCCCCACGCGCAGGACCGTACGCAGTCAGCTTCCACAGCGGCCTCCCGTGCGGTCCGAGATCCTCAGCGATCGACGCCGCAGTCAGCGATACTTCGGGGAGGTTCGAGTCGCCGTATGCGTTTGTTTTGGATGTGAAGGGAACGCTGGGGTTGAGGGATGCCAGACCCGAGGGTATGGTGGCTGCAGTAGATGGGGCTGTCGTGGAGGAAGCGGCGCCAAAGGCGGACGGTCGAGCCTGAGTACCGAACGCGGTCGACGCGCCGAATGCGGCGGGGTTGGATGTGGAGCCGAAAGCGGATGTTGCGGTGTTGTTGTTACTTCCAAATGCAGAGCGGCTCTGTGTTGAGCCAAACGAAGACGGTGTAGACGACGACGACCCGAACGCTGATGGAGTCGATATAGACCCGAATGCTGATGGCGTCGACGTGGAGCCAAACGTGGCGGCAGCGGACCCGAACGCAGACGGAGCCGTGCTAGATCCAAACGCAGAAGTGGGCGCCGTCGTGGATCCGAATGCCGACCCAGGCGCAGAAGATCCAAAAGCGGAAACAGGCTTATTGACACCTCCAAACGCTGATGCTGGTGTTGAAGTCGACCCAAAAGCACTCGCTCCTCCCGTGCTCCCTCCGAACGCAGAACCACCAGCCGGATTCCCTCCCCCAAAAGCGGAACCAGTGCTCTGCTGACCACCAAACGCGCTTACTCCTCCTTGTCCGCCGAAAGCGCTCGGTGCTGTGGCGCCAAACGCACTCGCTCCTGCCGGTCTCCCAAACGCGCTTGGACCTCCGGTGTTGCTGCCCCTACTACCAAAAGCTGAAGTGGAGCCGAAGGCGCTAGGCTGGCCAAATGTGCCCCCTCCTCGTCCTCCTCCAAACGCTGAAGGAGGCGCAAATGCGCTCTGACCAAAGCCGCTCCTCCCAGGTCCTCCGCCGGCACCGCCTTGCGGATGCTCAAACTTGCAGTTGTTGCCGTACGCGCATCGGTTCTGCAGGAAGAACTTGCACACCGTCATCCTGGGACGTATGCACTGGTCCCACTAAGCAGCTGAGTGTGAGAAGCCTATGCAGCCGATGCGATAGAGTCGCCTGATCGTGGTCGAGTGGAGAGCGCGTTTTGATGTTTGAGCTTCGCTTTCTTGGCTGCCTATGAAGCAGCGCGCGACTGTACCCGAATTCCGAACCTTTTTTGGGCTGCGCTTCTCCACTTCTTCCTGATGACCCTTTGACATCCACCTCCCTCTCCAAGCCGGTCCCAACCATCTAAGCAACAGCTGCACATGCCATGTCGCTCCAATTCTTAAGCGAGAAAGAAACACACCCCTCTCAATCGCACATTGCTCCCGTAGTGTCGGTCTGCTGGGTCCCCTCGGTCTTATCCTCGTCATCTCAGGGCGTCATCCTATCCGGCGACTGCCAGGGCAACGTCAAGGCGTTTGATGCTCAGTCGGCGCTCGCCTACCGCGGGTTGGCGAAGCCGCATCACAATGCTGTGCACTGCATAAGCACGAATAATTCTGGCAGTGTTGCGCTGTCTAGCGCGATCGACGGAACGATTGCGTTGTGGGATGTTACGCCGATACACGCATCCAAGGTGGAGGATGCAGGCAGTGCGGTCGAAGCGGATGCAGCGACGCAAGAGCCTATGCTACTGCCGTTGTCCGTCGATGATGCAGCTGCATTGGTACTTGGGACTATTGATACGCTCACAAGTCATTCCGACGCCCAAACAAAGCTCTCGGAAGCGTGGAAGACCGCCCTGCACCCGTCCGCTCCTCTTTTCGCTTCGGTCGGGGCTGGAGCGAGGGTGTCCTTGCATTCGCTCCCCACGTCCGACTGCGCCTTCGGGACTACGCTCAGCGTTGCGCCTCCCCCAAACCTACAAAAGGACGCCTTCGGACTATCGCTCGCCTTCCACCCCTCCGGCTCCCTGCTCGCGGTAGGCACAAATACGGGGCAAGTTCTCCTCTACACGCTCTCTTCGACGCATTTGACGTTAGCGTTCACATACTTGGACCATCCGTCGCCGATCCGCGCGCTGTCGTTTACGCCGCACCTGCTGCTATGCGGTTCAGACGACCGCACCATTAGCGTCCATGATGTGAAGCCGATTCTGTCGCCCGTGCAGTCGTCAAAGTACGCTGAAGAAGAGGGGCCGAGGATCGGAGCGACTGTCGCTTCGCTAAGCGGCCACAAAGGGTGGGTGTTGGATCTGGCTGCCCCTGCATCGGGAGAACCGGGCGTGTTTGCTAGCATAGCGGCAGACAAGAGCATCAAGTTTTGGGACCTTGCTTCGCCCACCAAGTCTACGCCGGTTTGGAATGGCAGCGAGACTCAGCCTATTGCAGCATTCTGCTTTCAACCTCGACCGGTGGACTCGACAGCGCAGAATGGGATGTCAGATGCTGCTACATTGACAACCTCAAGCTCCATGACCCGCTTCGTCACCGCCAGCCAAGACGGCAAATTGCGCTGGTACAGAGGCGCTGGGCTAGGATGATCAAACACACCGCAATCAAAGCTTCAAAGATATAACTTAGTGATATCATTGGCTAGATGTGAGCAACAAGACGTATCAAGATGATTCACAGCTGTTCGGACCATGCGAAAGGCTCGTCAGCCATCTTTCCTGCATTTCTCCTCCACACAGTTGGCTGAGCCCATGTCGGCCGGCAAAGCAGTGGTGACGCTGGACCTTGGATTGATTTTTTTTTTTTTTTTTTTTCTAAACCGCTGAAAATTTCGGCACTTTTGAGATGGATCGTATGCCCACCAACCACCATCAACGTCAGCCAGCCACTGGGATAGCGAATTCTACTCAGCACGACACTCACTTCGCAGAGAGCTATCAGCGCACTACCTTCAGCGATGTCGACCTGGGCGGCAATGGCGGCTGCCGGTGCCAAAGCATCGGCGCCTGCTCCGAAACCAGAAACGCCTACCAACGAAGCGGATGAATCGTCAAATGCGGCCGCTTCCACCTCTGCGTCCTTGATCGGCGGCGATGATGAGACCCCCTCGGAGGCAGGCGTGAGGACAAATAAACCACGCATCGATACGCTCATTCTCGACGCAGGCGCACTCATCATGCGAGCGCCACTCGACGGGCTTGCTTCCGAGTACTACATTCCACCTCGAGTCATCGAGGAGATCAAACATGCCTCGGCTCGCGAGTACCTCGACTCGCTACGACTTCGACCCGACTTTAAACTCCACATTGTTCAGCCAGGACCTGCCAGCATGGTTGCAGCCACCGAGTTCGCCAAGAAGACGGGTGATATTGGCGTGCTATCGACACAAGATTTGGAAGTGATTGCATTGACATACGAACGAGAAGTGCACCGACATGGAAAAAGGCGCATCCGTACAAGCCCAGATGGCAAGAGGGGAGAAGCCTCTGTGTCCAAATCTGCTGGCGCTCCTTCTGCAAGCACGTCCGCCGAACAAAGCAACGTCAACGAGGTTTCGTCGTCTTCGGGCGCTAATCAGAAGGTGGCTCGCCAAGCTGCCATCGACAAGAAACGCCAGCAAAAGGCAGAGGCAAAGCAAAAGAAGCTTGAAGAAGAGGCTGCCGCAGCTGGCCTCACTGTGGATGAGCTCGTGGCTCAGCGCATCAAGGAGAGCCGCGATAAGAAGGCGGCAAAGAAGCAAGCTAAGGAACAGGAATCAGCAGAACAGGAAGTGCAGTCCCTCTCTACACCAGAGCAGAAGGGAACAGCAGAAGAGGAGATGCACGAGCATCTCTCTGCATCGCAATTCGAGCCCGGCCCGGATCAAGGCTGGGTTGAGGCAGACTTCACTGATGAGGAGTCGGACGAGGAAGGCGACGGCGCGTGGATCACACCAGATAATGTGCAAAAGGCGAAAAATCTCAGTCTGGGCTTCGTTTCCGACAACCGCATGCCTGGCTGGAAATACACCGAGCAGATCAAAGACAACGTGCCCGAGTCCGCCGAGCTGCTCGAACCGGAAGAGCCGCTCGAAGAAGGATGGTCGCGCGTCGAGTCGGGTAGCAAGGCGAAAGCCAAATTGCACAGCAGCAATAGGAAGCACGTCTCGCGCGACTACAACGACCCTTCGATCCAGTCTCGGCCTTCTCTGTCGTGGGATGCGATGGGCAACAACTCGCAAGGTGGTCACATGACCGTTGCCTGCATCACTGGTGATTTCGCCGTGCAAAATGTTTTGCTCCAGATGGGGCTCTCGCTCGTCGGGGTGCATGGATCGCGCGTTCGTGCGGTCAAGTCGTTCGTTTTGCGTTGTCATGCCTGCATGAAGGTGTGCAAGGACATGGAGAAGAAGTTCTGTCCCGTCTGCGGAAACGCCACGCTCACCAAAGTCGCCGTCACCGTCGACGACACCGCCAAAGGTGGGTTCCAACTGCACCTCAAGAAGAATTACCGCTTCAACCTGCGCGGCACCAAGTACTCAATTCCTGCGCCCAAACCCGGTTCAGCCTCAGGAGGCAAGACGGGTGGATCGGGCCTCATTCTTCGTGAGGATCAGCTGGAATGGCAGCGTGCTCTCGCCAAGGAAGCTAGCAGGAAGCGCAAAGAGGAACGCGCTTTGGAAAAGGCCATGCGTGCTGGAAAGGACTCGCTCTCGGTGCGATACGAAGAGGCGTGGGATACCGGTGACATCTTTTTGGGCAGCCAGTTTGCTTCGCGAGACAAGAGCAACTTGCCTGTCATTGGACATGGAAGGAAGAACCCGAACGCCAACCGCCGCACTCGCAAGTAAACAATAGCAATGCACCTGTAATTGCACTTCACCCTTTCGCATCAAGACTGTGACAAGCTTCTGAATTGTGATGAAAGGTTTAAAAGCGCTTGGTGTCTAAGTGAGTCGCATACGATGACGGAAGAGCCGAAGTTCAAGTCTAAGCTGATCAGCTCGGCCGCCTCTTCCGGTTGGGTCGATTTTTGATCCGTTCCGCGAGCGTTGCACCGTCCTGGCTCTGCTGCAGAGACCGAGGCACCAATTCGGGGATAGCTACTCTCGGAGGCGAATGAACCGCTTGCAACTGCGCAACTGCCTCTTCCTGTACCACGCTCTGACTTGGAGGCGGTGTCGGATACCCAAGCTCTTCCACTTTGCTGCCCCAGAACCCTTGCCCACTGTCAAGTTTGCTCTCCTCTTCCTCCTTCTTGCCGCCACCACCAACATTATAGTTGGCAAAGGATCGCAGGTCCGCAGTGAACAGCACGCTGTGTGCCCATCCTGCATACTCGCCCCACAGATCGCGAAAGTAGTCGGCGATTTCTTCGTACTTTTTCGTTCGAAGTCGATACCACTTTTCGGCGAACTGGAAAACGTGTCGATCAACAGGAATGCTCGAACCTTGATCCAACGACATGAGCAGGATGCAGTCGGCTACCTTGGGACCCACGCCTGGGAACTGCATGAGCTCTTGCCTTGCATCGCGGTACGAGATAGTACGCAGATGCTGCAGATACGTCCGGACCGAGTCGAATGCCTTTTCCTCTGTCTCCGGAGGCGTCTCTGATGCGTTCGATGCTATGGGAGCGTTGTGACTGGGACGCGAGCATGTCCGCCGACTGCGCTTCTTCACCGGCTCGATATCTTGCTCTTCTTTCGCAACGTCGTCAGCGGTCGAGATGGGCGGGCTCAGCGGCTGACCCGTTGAAAAGCCGCCGTCTTCCTCAGCCTTGATCCCGTACAGCCAATGCGTTTCGTCAAGGTGATTGGCCACAGCCTTGGCCGTTGGTCTTCGTCGTCCAGCCGACTTGCTCTTGCCGTGCTTTTCGCACAGCATCTGTGCAGTTCTAGCCAAATACTTGGCACGATAACCAAAACCGAGCTCGCGCAACTTCTCTTCTACTCCTGGCTCTGCCAATGCTTCGGGAGGTGGGAAAGGGTGGAATGCTATCCTGACTTGCCCTTGTTCCACGCCTCTCGGTGTGCTACTCTCACCTTCAGACTTGAGCGAATCCAAACCTTGGAATGCAGGCGGAGGAGCAGGATAAGAGTGCTCGAGCAGCACAGGTGAAAAATGGGTGCAGAGATTCTGCACCATCTGGCCTATGCGAGCAATGTTGTTGTTGGAGCTGCACACAAAGGCGCAGAGACATTCCCAGGGGTCTTGTCGGAGCATGCGGAGACCAGAGAAGCGCGTTGCGAAGCGGGCGAACACTGGATCTTTGTCAGCCCACTCAGTGTACAGGGACTCGAGAGGGACGTCGAGACTGAGATAGTCGACCAAAAAGCGAACTGTTTCTCCACTCGTTTCCAGTTCCTGCTTGCTGTCGCCCGGGGACGGACTTGTTGAGGGGAGCAATGTCTTGTGGTAGAGGAAACCTCGATGCTCGTCTTGACGTAGCAGCACCACTCGATCCGAGAGACACAACGACCACTCGATCTGCTCTTCATGGGTCGGGCCGGTGCTGCTGCCTTGCTCGAGGGGTTCCCATACCTTGTTGCACCGCCACCTAAATGCTTGCCCGCACTTGTTCGATACTGTCAAGGGAAGCAAGATCTGCGAAGTGGCAGCTCGGAGCGCAAAGTAGCCTTGGGGCGGCCTTGGGCCGAAGAAGTCCTCATGTTCGGGATCGTCTTGGACGAGCTGATCGTGCTTATTGAGCTTGTCGGAGGCTGCCATGGTTGTGTAGAGACGATGTGACAAGCTGGATCGGCCGACCGTGGCTGTAGAGGAGAGAACGTGAGGTGGGAACAGGTGTCGACGACGTGGACCCGTGATACGCAGGTGGACAAGAGAACGCTTCAAGGCGTGCATACGTGTTTGAAGTTGAAGAAAGGGTTCAGCGACGCTGGTCCAGCCAGTTCGAGAGGCGAGAGGCAAAGGTTTGCGGGGTCTTGGGGAAGACTTGGTTGGATGACCGGCGGCTTAGGGTGTGGCAAACGAAGCCGCGGACTCGGGACGCGGAGCCAATTTTCGCGATTGTTAGAGTGCTGCGAAAACCGAGGTCCGACTTTAACTTCGTTAGCCAGGAAAAGGGACGCTTCCGCTCCACCTGGCTTGTTCCATCACCTCCATCTCTCCATCTTTGATTCTCTGAACAACATCAACGACCAGCGGCGTCCCTCACATCCTTTCGGAGGATCGCTCCAAGCTTGAGGTTGAGCCTGGACAGGCACCGAGATGAGGTTCACGCTCGATTCGGCGTCGGACGTATCGGCAGACGAGCAGCCTTCTCCTACTGTCGTCCGAAAGTCGCTTCCGCATCAAAAACGGATAGCGAACCAGCAAAACTTTGCATCTTCCTCATCATCGCAAACACCAACAAGAAAGGGCATTCTGCGTCACACTTCATCGTACAGCTCCACCACTCCCAGCACACAACGTCGACAACGCTTCTCGGACGACCCCGATGAGGCCGCCAGCAACAACACGCAAAGTGACCTGACACCGCGCAGCCGTGCTCAGCAAACATCTTCCTCACCGCTACCATTCCAACACCCGAATCTCAGGCGCAGTGCTACACCCTCGTTCGAATTTGTCGGCCTGCCCGCTCCATCGCCGTCCTCTTCACGGCTGGGTGCTTCCGGTACGGCATCATCCTTACGGCAGCAACAAAGGAGATCGTCAATAAGCACCTCCGCATCATTGCCGCCATGGATGAGGCCATCCAGTCGAACCCATCGCAGTCAGGCATACGAGTATGACGACGATTCCTCCGACGACAACCATGCAGCACTTTCCTCGTCCGACGAAGATGACGGCGTTCTTCTAGGCGCCTCTGACTTCGATCTAGACGAGGCTGACGATGCCGACTCGGATTCATCCTCCTCTCCGCAGAGTTCGCCTTACGACCAGGACGATTCAAGCGATAGCGATGGGGAGACGCCCTTCTCAGAGCAACGACGTGGTCATGGCCGATCAAAGGCTTCGCGCCGACACGGCAACACATCTGCCGTCAAGCTAGCTTCCGTCGCCGGGGATGATTGGGAAGAGTGGAACCGTAATTCGGCACAATTGGCTTGGCTCCGTGCGCGTACCTCAAGGCGCGATGTATCGGCTCTTGCCGCAAGCCCTCGCCCTCTATCTAGATCACCGTCGGCTACCACCGCGGCTCCAGATGCAGACGTAGACCAAGTGCAAGCTCTCCTTTCGTCTCTCAGTATGCGTCGCACACAAGAAGAGGCCGAAGTCAAAAAAGCATTCGAGGCGCGAAACAAAGATCTTTGGTCCGGTATCGATGCTTCCATCCTCGCAGCCGAGAACGAAGCGCGCAAGGTTGCTGCGGCCGAAGCGGCGCGACTGGAAGCAGCGCGCAAGTCGCAAGAAGAAGCCGAGCGCAAAGCAGCCCAAGCGCGTCAGGCTGAACTCGACCGCATCGAAGCCGAGAAGAAAGCGGCTCAGGCGGATGCAGAGCGACGCAAGCAGGAGGCTGAAGCGGAAGCAGCAAAGCAGAAGCAGAGCGAGGCGGAACAGGCGAAGATTCGTGCGATGGGCGGTACGGGGGAGGATATCCGCAAAGCTGCGCTTGCAGAGTACGACGAGTGGATGGCCAAGATCCGTCATATCAAGGCCAATGTGCTGCCTACCATCTCGTCCAACGCCGATTTGCGAAAGCAGTGCTTCGCGGCTAAGCGCCAGATCACGCCCAAGATCGGACAGCTGACGAATTCGCGCCAGGAAATCACGCGTATCACACAGGCGATCGCTGACGTGCTCGATGCGGCCAAACAGGCGGCTGCTTCGGGCGGGGGCGATGTGTATACTTGGATCCTCAACCATCTGTCCAAGTGTCTCATCCGGCAGGCGGAGCAAGAGGTGGCTGCGAAACAGGACACTGCGTACCCCTTGGCGCGCGTCGTCGTATGGTTGGTGTTGATGGGCCACGTTGAGCTGGCGGATGTATTGATGGCACGGCTGTGCAAAAAGTGTCCGTGGGTCGTGCCCGTGTGGCCGGCGCGCACCAGGGAGATGGACGAAGCCGCGTACCGCAAAGTACTGGGGTACAAGTCGGCCGACGAGACCACGGAGAACTACTCGAACCGCATGAACGGTATCACCGCTTTCTACTTTGCTATTCTTCAAACCGTGCCCACTCCTCCACCGGGCAATTCTACGCTCGACGTCGAGAAGATACCAGTCCACCTCCGCTCCACCACGCTGTGGCGATGGAGCGTGAGAGCGCTCACACCTTCGGCTTCGAAAGTCGCCTTCTTGGATCACCCCATGTGCCCCTCGATTTGGTCTGTGTTTGTCGAGATCGCGGGACCGTATGCGCTGAAGGTGTACGGTAAGCAGATGCGGAAGATATTTGCTCTGCTTCTGCAGCAAGGTGTCCAGGGTAAAAAGGCCGGGTGGTTGCAGCATGGAGATGACAAGCCGTACGTTAAGGCTGCGACGGTGCGTCTCGAGCTACTGTTGATGGATTGGAACGCTTCGCCGGGGCAGAGTGTCATTCAGAACGCGACCAAGGGTGTCGAGACGGAGCCTTAATTCGCCGCGCCCAGATATAAGATGCAATTAGAGATACCAGGCAAGTCGGACGATGTGTGTGTGTTGTGGTATTGGCTGAGGTTCTATGTGCATGAGCAGGGTTGACGTACAGCGTGAGGGGAGGGATGTTGCAGCAAGGAAGCGAGGAAGTTATTCTGCTCAGATCGCTTCATGAAGAAGGGCTGCTTTACATTGCCGACCATTGTAACTCGCGGCTGCTCCCCTTTGAGTATGGTCGACTCGACTCGGCGGGAAAACGGGATTGGAAAGTGAAGCGCATCTCAGTTCCAGAGATAGTCAGGAAGCTTGACGGGGTCCAGACCACAAAAGTTGCGCTGGAGAAGCACCTTCGCAGGTTCGTCCCAGGTCAAGATGCGAACAAAGACGCATTTTTCGCCCGCTTGACCAGTTGGGGTAATGCTTGGCCAAGTCTTGACTGCGACGCTGTAGCCTCTCGTGAGCAGCAGGGAGGCTGCGCTGCTGTCTTTAGGATCTTGGAGTAGCACAAACTCTATGACAATTGACAATGCGCGGTCAGTCTATTGCCAAAGGAGCTGTGTGCGTAGCCAGCACGACCATTCTCAGTACTCACTTGATCGATCACGACTCAAGTAGCCGCGGAAGACCGATCTGCCTAGGTCTTGGTGGTACTTCGCGAAGAGGTCTAGCTCGTCGATGTAGGCCTTGTCGGCTTCGATGCATGCATGCATCTCGTTGTATTCTTTACCGTTGCGATCGCAGTAGACCGCATAATTGGCTTCAAGAGTGGGCGTGAGCCATTGAGCTGCTGCACTGTTAGTCGAGAAGGTGGCAAAAGCCATGATAGCGAGGACGGTCTTGACCTTCATCGTCGCGTGAGTTCTTGAGACAGAGAGAAGCTTGGTTGAATACGCGAGGAGTGCGGGAAGTGCGGAGACCGGGAAGCGCGCCGCTGGTAGGACTGTATAAATGCATGTCACCTTTCCCGTGTCCCCCTAATAGAGCTCAGATAAGGCTTCCCTATGTGGCAGTGGCAGTGTGGGAAAACCGTAGAGGGGATCCGGAAGGGCAAAGAATTGTCAAAACCAAGTGGGTTATTTGACACCGGTGTCGGGAAAAGATGAACTTCGCCGGCGATGCATGCATCGAACACCATCATTTCGGCTTGGCTGTCAAGTATACGTGCAACGCTTTCATATATTTTGGCGCGAGGTGCGAGATACGACTTTATCAGACGCCGAACAAGAGAAAGACTGGACCGCGCCTCACGAGTGGTGATGAGGAGAACGGAGTCGGTATCGTGGCTACAGTAGCTCAAAGCCTGGACCTCCCTTCGCATCAAATGAAGCCTTCGAGAGGCTGAACACCACCGGAAAACAATGAAACGCAGTGGGTCTCTGAACGCACAGACAATTGTCTCGCTCGTCCCCTGTGCCTCTCAGTCGAGCAGAGTTTAGTTCATTTTTCTCGAGTCGTCACGCCAGCAGAAATGCTCAACTTCATCAGACACCAAACCAGCTGAAAACATGGTACAGACAGAAAGATCATAGCAGTACTGAGTGTCGTTGCAGCGCAAATCACTTGTCGCCTCACAACCTCGAGTCGTGCGCTTCGTGTTACCGACGAGAAAGAGGTGTATCCAACGAGAAGAAATCTCAGGTGAGCCGCACTTTCAGCACCCACAATGAGACAAGGCTGGCAGTGTTCAGAAGATTGACATTTACGGATCAAGAGAACATGCCGTACCTCAGGCAGAGATTGCGGCCACGAGAGTATAAATCCGTGGATTACAGTTGGAGTCGGAGTGAAGCACCTTGGAAGGATTGTCATTTTTTGAATACTTGACCGTGACGCACAACTGATGGGGTTCTGCCTTCTCCTTCTTGGGCCAGACCACTTCGACGGTCCAAGCATCCGTAACGAGCTTTGTGACTGAACTGCCTTCAGTCAGTACGATTCCGTAGTCTTGGGTTGTGGGCAACGCTGTGCAAAGCAAGAAAGTAGACACCATATGTCAGGCTATCATGATCGAGCGGTATGAGCAAATCAGCAATCTAGCCCTTGGCTTACCATCAATAAACAAGTAGGCCTCAAACTGAGACGCCTCGGTGAGCATGCCGCGGAGAGTGGGATAAGCCAGCATGCAAACATGAGGCATTCTGTACAATTTGCCCTTAGCGTTGCAGAAATCGTCCCAGCTTTTCCCAGTATGGGTTCTCCAAGTACCAGCCGCACTGACGGCGGAGATGGAGGCAAAGGCTGCAGTGAAGAGGGTGTTCTTGGGCGTCATGCCTTGCTTTGGCCTGAGTCGGGAAACACGACGACAGATAGCAATGGCCGGAGGGGGAGAGAAGAGCAGGAGGTGTGCCACCCGCGAGGTATATATGCGTGGTCGACCTCCACCCGAGACTGCTCTACGCGGCAGTGCGGTCGGGCTCAAGTGGTGGCAACCCAGAGATGTGGGGTAATATCGTATCAACGGATGTGGGGCCCTTGGTGGGTCACTGGAAAGGGGCGGCGGCGGGACAAATCTGGAGTGCTATGGCTTCATCGGACCCCAAACGGGATGAGGGTTTGCCACAGATGCGAAAAGGTCGGTTCATCATCCGGTCCCATCGCAGCGCAGCTTGTGCTAAATCCTCTTCTCTGAGACGTTGCATTCCATTTGAAACTTCTGACGGAAGCTAAAGTCAGACTGCAATGTAGGCAGGTTGTAGCAGGCTTCAATACTATGCCGAGTTTAGGAAAGCGTCGAGAGGTCACTGTAAAAATTGTGAGAAGCGATGGCCTCCATGCCAGAAGAAGAAAACGATGAACCACGTGTTTGTGGTAAAGACGCAGTGACGAGATGTCCAACAAGATCATAGCCAGATCGAGCGACGTGACGCGAAATTGGTTTAAGAGGTGGCTCTGAGATGGACAACATGGCCGTGGCTCGCAGTGTAGAAGGTAGAGCTCTCATAGGCGTTGCCCGAAACGGTTTGTACGTCTGCAGCGGTGCAAGAGAAAAATCCTTTTATGCGAGCGGTACTTGACAGAGACTTCGACGGTGATCTCTTAGCCATTCAGCTCCAAGGAAAGCAGACGTACTATCGTCGCCATAGATAGCAGAACCTGTGGTACAAAGGTATGAGCAAGAACAGCAACAAGTCACAGCAACAAGTCAGTGATGAGCTTTTGGCCGTTGGCCAAGGCTGAATCTAATGGGAACTTACCCTTGCCGTCTTCGCTTTTATAGCCGTTGACGTCGAAATGCGAGGTGAAACATGCACGTGTATGCGACTTACTGTCCCCATCCGAAGAACACATTTCGCCGAGCCTGTCTCTATGTGGCACCCAATCGACACAAACGGCAATAACAGCCAGTGCAGTGACGCTGGCGACGATGAGCACAAAGGTAGGCTTGGTCATGTTGGAAAGACGGGATTGCTGGTGGAAGCGTTCAGCAGTGACGTGCGGGGGAGTGGACGCTTGCGAGGGGTAACGCGAAAAGCTCCAAGGCTTTTCGGCCCTTTTGAGGCCTAGAGCTTCCTTCGTCCTGGCCGAAACGTCGTCAAAGATTATCGACAGTCTTCCATACAACAGCAACAGCAACAGCAGCAGTAGGCAAACTACAAGAAGAAAGTCTTCCGCTCGCCACCCAAGCAGCTAAACCCGTTAATGAACGGCTCCAGAGCCCGCTCTTCGCCCTCCATCAGTCTTCGCGGAGTCCTCATCGGAGCTCTTACTGTAACCTTTGCACAACCCGTGATGTGCGAAAAGTCAATCTGGAGCCAAAAGCCACTTGCAAAAAATTCCACCTTGCTGTCCTCTTCCGCCTTTGGAGCTACTACCACAAAGTCTGCGAAAGAAACAAGTTTAAACGTCCGTATCAGCATTTGGCACCTCCTTTATACGGGACAGTGTTGAAACCGGCTTACCCTGACCCGAAGCAGAAGCGAACCCAAGTTTGTCGACCGAGCAATCGTGTGCGGCGGTAGATATGTCGTCGCGGATCACGAAACACGCGTGAGGCAACAGGTCAACCGAGTGCGGCTTCGAGGCGGAGCCGGAACAGAGCCGGCTCCATTCGGCCTGACCGTGAGCGGAGTTGTCGAAGGAGCTTGCTGCTGAGCTGGCTGAAACAGCTGTGCGTTTGAGGAGGAAGTTGAACAGAGATACCCAGAGTACTGAGGCGAGCATCATCGTGGTAAGGAAAGGTTGGTGGCGAAAAGGTGAGAGAGAAGCCCTGAGAGTGCCCAGTCTTTTTATGTCCACAATCTGTGGAAGCTGAGCGAGGAAATGAAGGAGTGGGAGGGTGGCTTGGGCACGCTCCGTGTCACGACGCGTCGTAGCTTGAGATGAAGGGGGGATGATGGTGGGATGATGGTGCAGCATTGGTGTGCTGTAAAATGACAGTGGGTAACTTGGTTACAAGCGGTCCGGTTGACCTTCACTCTTCACGATTCTCGAGCAGCCCGGAGGTGGCTCCTTTTCAGCAATGTTAACTACCTCGCACGCGCCGAGGCTCAATGATAATAGCACCACCTCTTGCCACTAAGCGGCTCGACCGGATATTCGCTCTTCACCCCAAACTACACTGACAAGAACACCAATTTTACGCCACTATTCATGATGAGCCCAATCCTATTCCACCCCATTTCCATGATTGCCCTTATCGGCTTCAGCACCAGCACAGCCCTGCCGAAATACTAGAAGGAGCACACCTTCTGCCTGGTCAAGGATGATGCGGCCTACCATCGGCTGTGCGATCAGGGGCGTCCCGTATCTATAAAGCCCGCCTGTCCTCGCGCATGCTTCGAGACGCGGTTCCTTATTGCTAACAATCTTCGCCATCCCCATCCGTCCCAATTGCACGGCTTCCATCGACGGTTCTCTAAAGCGTAGGTACCCGTTTATTTAGAAGGAAAGGAAGTCAGGGAACAGACCTTGACTTTCCTGACGATTGACACGTTTTTATGCTGCAACCTGACGCAGTGGTTACTTTGAGAAACATGGAGATGCACGTGACGCAAACGAAGAAGAAGGCCGTCAAGGAGCAGGATCGCGACTGCGTGGATGTGATTACGTACAATCTGCCCGAGAGGAGCATCCAAGTGCGCGAGACTTGGTGTCCTGGTCAGTTCCTTCCTATCCAGCTCTAGTGTCTCGAGCATCAAGCTTCGAAGCCACGACAGATGTCGACGTTCTCAGACGGCTATCTTAGCAGACCTGAATTTCACAAAGTGTTTGACCAGATGTATCAAAAGGCGACCTGTGAATTGTGTGTGTGCACTGATCTCCTCCGTCGACGTGCGTAAACAAGACGTCCATCTCGTGGTGTCACGCGAACGCGAGCAGTCGGGCCCACCAACTCATCTGAACCTCAATCGAGCCTGTTCATCTATGTCCGAGGACTGAACCAGGCCCCACACCTGAAAGTCTCACTTGCATCCATGAGATGGCTTAAGCTTGAACAAGTCGTGTACAAATGAGGACCGGAATGTGACTCCCGACGCTGTGGCAATCATCGCATTACGTGCGACCGCACAGCCTCGTGCTCACACCAGCGGGCTGCGTGGGCTTGTCATAAACGGAACCGGGATGAAGTTCGCCGAAGAAGACGGAGTATGAAGCGTAGGGACTCGGAAAAAAGATGGTGGGGACGCAAAGGCGATGCTCGATCTTTCTCGAGGGCAATAGTGATTAGTCACGTGTGTGATGCTGTGCATGAGGATGCGGTCACTGCGTGACAGAGCCTGCTGTTCCACGTTGAGTTCTTGATTGTCACAGCGATAGGGGCAAGTGGGGAGGTTGTGTGACCCGCTGGCCGCACCAGAGCACCGCCTTCTGGCTTCGAGTGGGTTCTAAGAGCAAGTCAGCACCGACTACAAGGTGCTCACCTGAGCGGAATGTCTATGCTGGAAAACATATATCAACCCCCCTCTTCCCTCGACTGGGTCATTCTCGTCATCTTTCAACATACTCCAAACCACACAAACGACTTCGCTCCTGCAGAACCTTCAGAATGAACACCTTCTTCGGCATCCTCTTCGCTCTCCTCTCGATCGCCAGCACCAGCGTCCTCGCGCTCCCCGCTTCCACCTCCTCTCAAACTACCCCCGCCAAAGGCACCCAGCCCGGCTGCGGCACCAAGGGCTGCCACAATCCCACCGGCACCTTCGGACTGCAGTACTCCGACGCCACCTACCACGCTCTCTGCGACCAACATTCCAGCAGCGCCACACAAGACCACCACCCCAAAGCGTGCTTCAACACGCAACTCAAGCTGGAGAATTACCTTTCCGCACCGAACCCGGAAAGGTTGCAGGGCTAC
This sequence comes from Sporisorium exsertum, assembly GCA_928724755.1. NCBI lineage: Eukaryota > Fungi > Basidiomycota > Ustilaginomycetes > Ustilaginales > Ustilaginaceae > Sporisorium > Sporisorium exsertum. The sequence goes on along the minus strand of CAKMXK010000016.1, from coordinate 1,399,555 downwards.
ATCGACGGCACCCACAAGAAATTTGTGCTGTTCGCCGGCCAGATTGTTACGCTCGACGAGAAGCTCGAGATTCACGTGGAAACGATCAAAGGGAAGAAGGGGAAGCATGGTTGTGCTCGGGTTAAGATCTATCACCAGCCCGAGTGGTCGCTGCAAGTGGACGAGGTTTGGTGTGCCGGTCATAATGAGCCGATTGAGCTGTAGCAGCTGAGTCTGCTATCGCACGGCTGAGATTTGAACCGCGGCAATGTTCCCCTGTAGAACTTCATGTTGATGACGATCCCCTGTTGCTTTATAACGATGCCTCTCATAACAATGTCTAATGCAATTCATCACAACTCCTCAAGCCCCTTGTTATGGAAGAACTGGTTAGAGAAGTAAGATACAAATACACAATGCCACCATCTAAACAGCAGGCGCAGGACCGTTCGCATCCTCACCCTCCCCCTCGAACCGCGCACGTCTACCACCCCCACTCGATCCTCCATCGATCGGCACCGAACCTTGCAGCTTCTGCCTAAGCGACAAATACTTGCGTCGCTGCTGCGCCGACACTGACGGCTGAATCTTCGACAGCGCCGCTACGAAATGCGTCTGCATGACCAACACCTTCACGCCCTCCTGGTCGCCCTTCCTGCCCTTCTTTGACTGAGTTACTGCAGTAGCAGGCTGAGAGTTGTGGAACAGAATCGTCTCCCTCAGCGCGAGTACCGCAGCTTCGCGCACGAGCGCAGCCAAGTCAGCTCCAGAGAAGCCCTCGAGCTTGTCGTCGTACGCAATGGTCTGCAGATCCACCTCGTCGCTCAACGGCGTCTTGCTCGTAATAGTCTTAAGGATCTCGAGTCTTTCGTCGGGCTTCGGCAAGTCTACGTAGAGCAGCTTATCGAGCCGACCAGGGCGGCACATTGCAGGATCAATCATATCCGGTCGGTTAGTCGCAGCAATGACGTACGTCTGAACGCGCGACTCCAACCCATCCAGCTCAGTGAGCAGCGTATTGACGACTCGGCTGGAGCTTTCCGACAGCGAGTCGTCCCTGCGCGGCACGAGCGCGTCCAGCTCGTCAAAGAAAATGACGCACGGCGACGACGTGCGTGCGCGCGCAAACACCTGACGGACCGCCTTTTCGGATTCACCGACGTACTTGTTGAGCAGCTCGGGTCCTTTCACCGAGATGAAGTTGGCGCGCGACTCGTTGGCAACCGCCTTGGCAAGCAGCGTCTTGCCACAACCGGGTGGGCCCCAGAGGAGCACGCCGGAAGAAGCAGAGACACCGACGGAGCGGAACAGCTCGGGTCGCTTGATGGGCTCGACGATCGCCATGGACAGCTCGTCGCGAGTAGAGTGGAGGGCGCCGACATCGGCCCAGGATACGTCCGGGACGGTGGCGAAACCCTCTCGCTTGGAGGAGGGCTGCACAGAGGGGAGCGCGACGAGGAAGTCGTCGTTGGTGATGGCGAGAGGGGCGAGTTGTGCGTCCGTGAGAGGCGACGGATGGTTCTTGAGGAACGAGGCGATCGATGAGTCGCGTACATGCTCGGGCAGGGCCTCGAAGAAGGTGGCCGAGGGACGGACGTTCGATGGCGCAACAGAGACGGGCACTGGCGTCTGAGTGCCATCGCCAGGAACAGTGACGGGTGTCACCGCGCCCGTCGATGCGGCCAAGGAGTCAACACCAGATTCCGTGGCTGCAGCTGCAACAGATGCGGCCGGGTTAACCTGTGCAGCCTCCGGTTCGTCCTGAGTCACGGAAGCCGCCGCAGGTACATCAGAGTCGTCCATCTCGACATCGCCGTTAGCGGTTGCATCTTGCTGGACGTCCGGGGTATGCAGGCCGATTGCCTGGGAAATGCGTTCCGCGGATAGACTGGATGGAAGCGAGTCTTGTTCGCTGAGCTGTTGGAAGATGCGTTTGACCGCGATGATGCCTGCTGCCGAAGTCAGAGCGGTGAGATCGGCGCCAACGTAACCGGGTGTGGCTTTGGCCAGAGCGCGAAAGTCGAAGTCACCAGCGAGACGAAGCTTTTGAGCGAGCACTCGCAAAATTCTTTTGGGACAACAATTCAAGAAATGATACAGAGGTCAGCTTTCGTCCTCCTCTTCTTGCCCTAGAGAGCAATATTTGTGATTGGTTGCTGTGCTGCAGACACGGTCGTGAGATCAGGGACTTGAATGGGAGGCCCGAAGGCCAAAACGCACAGCACGGCCCATTGCCGCTAGCGTATTGTGTATGTTCTGCATCATGCAATATCACGATCTGTCTGCAGCTTCAGCCAAGCTCAAAAGGGAAGAAGGGATGAATGTGAACTTACTGTTCACGCCCGTCCTCGTCGGGGACACCCATTGCGATTTCGTGGTCGAAGCGTCCAGCTCGTCTCAATGCGGGATCGAGACTGTCAGGTCGGTTGGTAGCACCGATGATCATGACTGGTTTTCCGTCGGTCTTGTCCCAGCTGAGATCGTCGAGAGAGGTGAGAAGCTGAGCGACAATGCGGCGTTCCATCTCACGCTGAGCTGTCTCTCGCTTTGGTGTGATGGCATCGATCTCATCGATGAACAGAATGCAGGGTGCTATGGAAGCAGCCTCGTCAAAGGTGTCGCGAATCGTCTTTTCGGACTCTCCCGAGGTACCAGAAACGACGGAAGGAGCCGAAATGGAAAGGAAGGGCACGCCGAGCTCTCCTGCCACAGCACCGGCGAGCATCGTCTTTCCGCATCCTGGGGGGCCGTGCAGCAGTACACCGCGAGGGGGTTTGACACCAGTGTGCGCGTAGATCTCGGGATGGCACAAAGGCATGGCAATGAGCTCCAAGATCTTTTCGATAGCATGAGAGATACCGCCGAGATCGGCCAGACGAGTGGCTGGAGGGGTATACTTTTCGGCGGTATTCACGAGCTTGGAGATGAGACTTTTAGGTCGCTTTGACGACGACGATGCTGTAGATGAGCCAGCAGTGCCACTGCCATCGACGCGTGAAGAGCGCGATTTGCGCTTGACTGGAGAAGATGTGGATGCGACCAAGGAAGGGTTGGGCGAGCTCTGTCGCGTCCTTGGCGTCGAGCCACTCGCGATCGGAGGAGCGGCCGCTGCTGCGGATGATTCAGCATCTGGTTGGGCATTGTTGGATGAAGAAGTATCTCCATTCTGCTGCTGTCGAGCCAGGGCGGCGGCGGCGGCTGATCCGGGGGGAGGTGGAACGGGTATATTGGATGCAGCCGCAGAAGAGGATGGTGAAGAAGGAGGAAGTGGGCTGTTCAAGGATATCCTGTTGCGCTGGTTGGTCCAAGCGCCTGTGATGGAGCGATTCATGTTGAAGAAGAGAGACGCATCAGAGAACAGGTCGAAGCCGAGCGCCCTGATTAGCGCTGAATGTGATAGGGTCGGATGTGGTACTTGGTTAAGGAAGAAAGTGAGCTACCAAACTTGCTTCGGAAGAAGCGAAACACAAAAAGAAAGAAAAAATTCCACAACTCCGCAGTCGGGAAAAAAAAAAGGATTAGTTCGGGATCGGGGGGATCGGCCAAAGCTTGGCTGGCGATGCGTAATACCTTGTGAGAGCCGGTCATGGATGACTCGTCCGGCAGGGGGGGGGACCCTTTCCAAACGGCTGCAGCCATCTCTGTTCCTCATTTCCATACTACAGCGCAGGCGCAAAGACGACATGTTGTTCTTCGAGTCTGGGTCGTCATTAATGCTGGATGCTTTCGATGTGCAATGAGATGCGTATGATGTACACGACGTCAATCGACTAGGTTCTGTTTGGTGCGGCTACGCGTGAGGCGCTGAGATGGCGGCCGCTCAGCGGCTTCTGCTGCCTCAGTGGGTTGACTTCGAGATTTGCTCGTACTGGACGGTTTCTTGACCGCCGTTCGCTGTGCCGAAGATTTTGTTGACGCGGCTTTGGAGTTGGTCGTCACAGCCTTTGCTTTGCCTTGAGTTGAGCCAGATGTGCCTGCTGTTGCGTTTCCATCCGACGGCGTTAACGCAGCGACCGATCGAGCAGGCCCGGTCGCTTTGCGGGTCGCTGCCGATGTCGTTCCATTGGCTCCATCTCTCTTGCTTGTCCCCGAGCCACCTCCCGATGCGGTAATCTGTCCATTCGTCGAGGTCGACTTCTTCGCTCGAGCTTTCGCGGTTGCCACAGAGCCAGGTGCTCTTTTGCTGGTGGACCCTTGACTGGCAGTAGATTTGACGCGCTTCCTGGCTGAAGTTGAGCTCGACGCCGGCTCACCTGCTTCACCGCTTTCTCCACCAGAGGCATCAGCTGAGCGAGCGCGCTTTTTGCCGTTCGAGAGGGTTGTCGCTTTGGTCCCATTTTGTATAGTGCTGTTCACCGTCTTGCCCTTGAGCGAGCGCATAGAAGACACTTTGCGAACAATGGCCGCTTGGTTTGGTGGAGGCACTACGCGGCTGTCCTTGGCAGAAGCGACGCTTTCGTGCGTCAATAGGCTGCTCGCTGCACCGTTTTGCGATCCGAGTAGGTATGGTCCTCCCATGGGAACCATTGGTTGCGAGGAAAGGGACAACGGAGCCATCTGTGTCGTGAGTGGGACTCGCGCTGACGTCTGGAAACGATTGGCGCTGGTTGAACCTGCGGCCGAGAATGCAAAGCCACCGGGAAAGCGTGGCGTGGGCGACACCAGCGAGGCTGGTCCGGATCGCTGCGGTGTCAGCCCTGGAATGTATGCATAGTTCTGGAGGCCAGTTGGTGGTGTAGGTGCTGGGCCCAAAGCCGCGTCTGGAGGAACGAATGTGGGCTCGTATGGCTCTGCTTTGACAGCCGCTGAAGTGCTGCCGCCGTCCAGGGCAGCCCGAACGGGCGCAGCATTTTCCGCTTTCGAGTCCGTAGATAACGCTGACGGGGTCGCTTGAGACTCGACCAAATCGAAAGCGTGACTTAGCACTGGAAGCTCCTGCAACACTCGTCGCGTCGCGGCAAGGTTGCCATTTGAACCCTTACCGGGAAGCGTCTGGCGCGCCTTTGCTGCTGCAATGCTTGGCTTGCGTTGTGAGGCACTTTTGACTACGGAGGGTGCTACTGCAGAAGCCGCAGAGGCTCTGACGGAGGCAGGCGATGATAACGGCGGTTGTGGTGGCTTCTTTCCTGCTTTGCCTCCGATCGATGTGGTGGAAGCCTTGTGTTGAGGAGCTTTGCCTTGCGCGGATGATGTAGTCCTGGCTGAGGGCGCTGGATGCATCAGTCCAGACTCGGCGCCTTGCCCTAGCACGGACAAAAGTGTATGCACAAGTTTTGCACCTTTCTCCGCGGAAGGAGCGAGGATTGTCGCAATCCAGGTGCAGAGCGACAATGCCAGACTGAAGAGGCCATCGAAAATGGGCTCGTATGGCCGGAGGATGGGAGCCAACAGGCGAAAGACGAGTATGGAGGCACCATAGCTCCTGGTGAAGAGCATCCAGATGAGAAAGAGAGTCTTGAACGAGTCGTAAAACGGAACGAACCAGGCGATGGTACGATCGCAGAGCGGCTCGACCTTGCTGAAGAGGTTCCAGACCAGTACGGTGGTGAGCGCCGATTTGACAGCCGCCTTGCGTCTGGATGTGCCGACGCGCTTGCGTGTGGCCAATTGCTTTGTGCCATCTTCTGGGTTGCGAACGAGCACTTGACGCTCGTTGCGTCCGAGTTCATCGAGCTTGATCGCGTCGAGAACGTGATAGGTATCTCGAAGGTCGAGGACGAGGATGGCGGCTTTGAGGAGGAAGTTGATGAGACCCATGCTTGATGGCAGATGGCCGAAGCCAAGGTCAGCTGCAAGGCTCGTGAAGCAGATGGCTCAGCGCATTAACCAGCAATAGCTACAGCCCTATGTGTGCAGGCGCTGTACTGGGTGTGATCGCGATAGGTTCATGACCGCGGTGCGAGCTATATGGTCAGCTTTCGACGAGCGTGTTGCATTTCAAGAAGAAGTTGTTCATGTGCTGAGTTCGTTTGTGTTATTCTCTGTTTGTCTCTCCGCAAACATGCTCTTATCTTCCGCCCAAAATTCGGAGCAATCTTGATATCTTCCCCCGCCCCCACGTCACGTTCTCGACTCCATAGCTCAGTTGGTTAGAGCGTAGCACTGTTAATGCTGAGGTCGGCGGTTCGAGCCCGCCTGGGGTCGCAATCCCTTTTCTTTTTGGGCTCAGGTCTTGGAGGATGATGATGCTTTTCATTGCCTCAATTTTGCAATTCCTTTTTCCAAAATTTTGTACGGTAGACACGCATCTTGTAGCGTGGCGCAAAGGGCATCGAGAATTAGGCAGCCAGGCCTCGACACGCAGATCACAGGCAGACGCAGAGACTAACGGAGCGGTTAGGGCTGGTTGCTCCCTTGACGTATGAAACGCGTATCAGAAACACAAGCAATCCTGCGACGAGAGCAGGTGCCGGTGACGCTGAGTTGGGGGGAGGGCCAAGTGACGAGTGACGTCTATCTCTACTCGCCTTGCGTATTATCCGAATGGCTTTGAGAAAGATCGAGGAAGAGGCGGATGTGGGGACGCGGATCATGAAGGAAGGAACAAAAACAAAACAAAACAGAAAGGCGGGGTTGAAACCAAATCGAGCCAGCACGTACTCGTATTTGTAATAGACAGAGCCGGAAAGGAGCGTTCGAGTTCGAGTCTCGTGTGAGAACGCCTGAGCCGCGACTGTGCTGTGTGTGCAAGCGAGAGAGCAGAGATGGATTTCACGAACCGTGGCCAAAGCCAAAAAACAACAGAAGAGCCAACAACCCAGCGCTCTCACAAAGACGCCGATTTTCGAATGATTTTCGCCCTCAGAGAGAAGTGCGGGCTTATGCGTGTGTCTTCCTCGCTGCGAAGAGCCACCCGCTCGTTTCCACCGCGCAGCTCAAGTTCCTCGACTCACTATCAAAGCTTTCCTGTCCACATCTGAGGATCAACTTACTTCCGACCATCATATTACAAGCCCCTTCGACCCATCGACCACCACATCGACACACCCACCGTAGCAAATATGTCCGCATCCGAGCCCAAGAAGATCACCATGGAGCAGCTCAAGGAGCACGGCTCCCATGACGACCTCTGGCTCCTCATCGACGGCAAGGGTGCGTTACAGGTTCCGCTTTGGTTTCGCGGTCGCCTCTGCGCGATATCTTGCACTGATCAAATGCAACCTAAGCGACAAAGGGAAGGGTTCTGCGAACGACTGACACAAATACATCTGCTTCTTGCCTCTTCCGTTCTCCCTGCATTGGTCCATAGTCTACGACGTCAGCAAGTTCCTCGACGAGGTAGGTTTGATTATCCTTCCAGAGACACAAGCAGCTTGAGACCATGCCAGACAATGCCGCACTAGCCCATCAGCTCTGTGCACGCTAGATGTCAGACTTCAATTCTTGTTCGAATACTGACGTCGCTCTCTCTTCTTTACTTGCACCTGACACCCGACACCTGCACTCTTCTCAACGCGATGCCACTTTCTCACCGACGCATCTCTCACCGCTTTTCCACCCACGCGATCTCTCGCGATTTCATTCGCAACTCAATTTAGCACCCGGGTGGTGACGAGGTCCTTGTCACCGAGGCCGGCAAGGACGCCACTGAGGCTTTCGAGGATGTTGGACATTCTGAAGACGCCCGTGCGCTTCTCGGTCCTATGCTCGTCGGTGAGCTCGAGGGCGGTGTAAGTATGACCACGTTATTCGCAAGGAGTGCAAGCAGCCGAGCTGACCCCGATACGCCTTGTTCTCGGAAACAGTCGCAGAGGATCAAGACCACCAGCGGGGCTGTGACGAACGAAAACAACACCAACGTCAACAGCAAGTAAGTACCACTTTCGATGCGCAGACACGTCTGTAGGCTGGCAAAGATACTGATGCTTTCTTCGCCTGCTCTTCTTTGCTCTTTGCGCGACAGCCCCTTGTTCATGTTCATCCCTCTCATCTTGCTCGTTGCTTACCTCGCCTACAAGTACACCTCCTAGACGAGCTTCGCTCCCACTATATACTCTCACACTTTCTCGGTCCTGCTAAAGTCTCACTTTGGCACTCATCAGAATGTGGATTGTGTGGCTCAGAGGCTGAGACGCAACAGCAAGCGGTTCTGAACTGCTGCGAATCAAGCTTCTTTTCGGAGTTGTGTGACAAGGGAAAAGAGAGCGCGGTGAGCAGTTGCATTTCCCCCCGGCAAACGCCGAGTGGAGGATTTCGAGCGCAGAAAGCGCGGACGAGCCAATTTTGAAACTCTGAAGCTGAGATTCTGCTTCTTGCCTCGAACCACCATAGCACTTGCGCCGTTCGTCAACAATCTCCCTCCATTACTCTTATGAATATGGAGGATCGCGGAGTCAAGGTATCATGACGGGGCTTAGCCCTTCGACTTCGCCTTCCAAGAAGAATCTTGCGAAGAGCGACATCAGCGCCAGCTTCTGGAACGCTGCTCCCGATGCTTTCCCCTCCAGACCAGTCAAGCGGCAGCGCCACTCACCCGCGCCCACCAACGACATATCGGAGCTGCCCGCATTCGCCTCACGCGTTGTCATCGCTCTCGATCTGGACGCCTTCTACGTCTCGGCCTGCCGCAAAAGAGATCCGTCTCTGATTGGCATTCCCATCGGTATAAAGCAAAAGGCGATCGTAGCGACGATCAGCTACGAAGCTCGTGCAGCAGGCGTTGCCAAGCTGGACACCATCAAGGATGCGCTCAAAAAGTGTCCCGATATGGTGCTGGTCAATGGTGAGGATCTTACCTACTTTCGTCAGGTCTCGAGCCAGGTATGGAGGCTCGTTAGGTCGATCGTGTGGGAAAAGAGGGTGGAGAAACTCGGCATGGACGAGCTGTTCTGTGATGTCACCGAGATGGTCGATCGTCATCTGTGCGCGATGCGCAACAGCACGCGCACGGAACGATGGTTTGATCTCAATGCGCCAGGACACAGCGAGAAAGTCGATGGGTACGGGTTCGAGTACCAAGCCTGGCCGGCTGACCCTCCCGGGCATACTCATCCGAGCAATGCAGCAGAGCACTTAGAGCAAAATCAGCCAGATTGGTGGCAGGAGCGCATGCTGGTAGCCGCGAGGCTAGCAAACTATCTCCGACAGAGAATCGCGGACGAAGTTGGACTGACGTGCTCAGCGGGCATCGCACATAGCAAGTCGCTCGCAAAGCTGGTAGGTGCATTGAACAAGCCCAACCAACAGACGACTTTCTGCCCTCCGGTCGCCAGCCTCGCTTCTGGCGTGCACAACGTAGCGAGGTCCATCGAAACTATTCTGCAGCAGCACATCCATGCGTTTTTGGACCCGCAGGATCTTCGCAAATTGCCTGGGTTCGGTCTCGCCGTCGTCGACAAGATCCGCGATCGCCTCCATTCTGACCCAGACACGGTCGCACGGCAGAGCAGTAGCCGTCCGCGCTCCAACTTTATGCGGCCGACGAGCATCTCGGACGACGAAGAGGAGAAGAAGAAAGTAGAAGTGACGGTTGGCAACGCAAGAAAGATGCTCTCGCTGGAGGACATGGCGGGGTTGTTCGGCGAAGTAGTCGGGTCGAGATTGTGGGCGCTGGTGAATGGACGCGATGCGGAGCCTGTCATTCCAGCACCGGACTTTCCTCTGCAGCTCTCGATCGAGGATACCTTCGCGCTTGCTAGCCTACGCGGAGCATCGATTCATGCCGAGATCAGTCGTCTTTCTATGTCTCTGCTGCGGCGGCTCGAGCTCGAGCTCACGACACAGGGAACTGCACCACAAGAGCCACCCAAGCCGCTCAGTCAAGAGATGTTCATCAAGAGCGAAGCGGTGATGATCCGGGATTATCAAGAGCAACCGACATCGCCAGCTGCAGTGGGAAAAGGCAGGTGGCTGCGATACCCCATGAAGCTGCGGCTGACCGTGCGACAGGGCTGGAAGAACCGGGTCTCTAAGCAGACGAAGATGCCTGTAGAGGTGTTCGAGTTGGATCAGCCTAGGGACGTTCGGGCGGAAGCCATAGCAAAGGCGTGCAGGGGCTTGTTGCGCGCGCTGATCGGAGGCGATGATGTGGTCGGGGACGGGATGAATCTGATCAATATCGCAGCGCTGGAGTTGAGCGAGAAGAGACCTCACAGGGCGCTGGGGAGTTTCTTTGCGGCTGGATCGACGTCGGCGGAGGTCAAGGATAGTGTGACAGGGATGAACGGAGCAGCGGGGATCGATGAAGCCTTTTTGGCTAGCTTACCTCGCGAGCTGAGGGACGAGATTGCCAGAGAGTATGGTATCAATCTCGGACCTGCGCAGTCAGCCGACGATAACGTTGTTGGCGGAAGTGATGCCAGCGGTAGTCTAGACGATAAAGGAAAGGGAAAGGCGGTGCCGACGGCGGGCATGAGCTGTTCCGTGTGCGGAGAAGAGATGGAAGTGTGGATGCAGCACGATCACGAGCTGTACCCTTTGTCGGGGCTTCCTTCTATAACACCACCATCGCTCTCTCCGATCTCGTCAGAGGTGTCAGCAGAGACTGACGCCGACGGAGAAGACCCCGAGGAGCAGACAGACGATGACCTAGACAAAGATGCAGTGCGGTGCGAGCGCTGCGGCGAGACGCCCAAGCCGTTCATGCTTGTAGCGCATCAACGGTTTCACGAGATGCAGCACGAGTCGTAAAACATGTACCCATTCCGTGCGACCAATGCTATGTGCATCGCAGCATTGTACAAACTCAGCCCCTCTGGGACTGAAGGTGTCGCTTGAACATAGCAGTTGCGTCGCTGTATGGTGAACATAGAGCTGCGTAGCGATACAACTCGGCGAATATCGGTCGGGTCGGCAAAGTCCAAGTGGGGACGTGAGAAAGATTTCCGGGCATCCGGCAAGAGAGAGAGCGCTGTGCGAGCCGAGCCGCTCCGCTTGCTCCTTATTTTATTTATTTTTTCTGGAGTATTTATTCACATCTAATTTCGAGAGAGAGCAGCGCCGGCTCGGCTCTGAAAGCTCAGTGTTCGGTCCTCTCGCCGTGTGGCATACTTGACCGTAAGCCGACTGACTGCTGCATCAATCAGCCCACACTCAACTTCGCGGGTCCGCTCTCTGCTCCAGAGACAGAGACGAGGCGAATATCACGCGCAGCCGACTCTACTCACCACCATCCACTTTTCCCGATCATATCCTCGTTCACCGTCCACTCGTATCCTCAACTCTCAACTTCTTGGAACCACTCCATCGACACCGCTTGCTTCACAGGACGCTCGCTACCCGCTACGATCCGGTCGGAAATTTCTTTTGAAGCGCTTGCTTTAGCTTGTCTCTTGTGGAGGCTCGAATCGGCCATCAGCTGAGGTTCTGACTGCTGTCGACGACGATTCTACTCGAGCGAAGTAGGTGCAAGAATACTAGAGGATCGGGTACCTCAGCTCAGCGCAGGCGGGGAAGCACGCGCGGATCAGCCGCTTACTCGACCGAGCCGGCGTCACTTCAGCACACATTTCCCCCTCGCACCCTCCTGTCTCCGAAACGAATCGGAACGAATCCGACGCCACTATATACGCCTTTCAAGCAGCTTTTCTTTTCTCTCGCTCGCTTGCTACGCTCTGCTGCCACAATGGCGCTTAATATGGACGACCTAATCGGGTCGATGCAGCACGGTTTCCACGCCGGCGATCGCGGGAACGAGCTCAACGAGATTCGCGAATCGCTCAAAATGTCGTTGGGTCAACAGCATCCACCTCCTCACCACATCAATGGCTCCAACGCGGGACCATCCAACTCGACCTCACAATATGCTTTTGCCAACTCGTCGCGGCGCCACCCGTTTCAGCCCCAGCACTCCGCCAGCTCGCTAGACGCCGACGTGGCGATGTTGTCGTCCTCTTCGACGAGCGCGTATCAGGGGCAGCAGGGGTTTTACCCACAGTCGTCGTTCTTTGGGGCCAGTGGGGCAGGGCAAGGGGGACCGGGTTCGTGGGGCAGCCAATCCAGCAGTAGCAGCACAGGGTCCCCCGCAGGATCAGGGTGGGGCTTCGCACCCGCTCCGGCGAATACACCACAGCAGACCCCCGTCGAAGCATCGGCTCTCGCGCGTCAGGTTCAGGCCGAACTCGAACGGCAGTCCGCATTGAGCTCGCCGCCACAGCATTATGCGGTGCATTCGGCAGCGGGACCACTACAAGCGCGGGAGCCGTCGATGAGGAACGGTGGAAGCACGTCGCCGCCCATCGATCCTCCACCAGGTGCTAGGGGTGTGGGAGGCGCTGCGGCGGGAGCGGGGGATGAGCCGAGAAGTTACGTCAATGGGTTCTCGCCGACGAACGAGTCGGCTACACCGGTGGGAAGAGGGAGTCTGAGCCCAAGGCCGCAGCAGCGGGTGGCTAGCCCACAGCAGGGCAGGTTTGGTTAGTCGGGCGCATCTTCTTTTGCAATGGACAATATATCTTCGCCTCTTGTCAATTTCATCACCAGCCTGCAGAGCCGATTTGCAATCACACAGACGCACACCCCGACTGCGGTGCACACTTCACACACCTCGCTAGAGCGTTCATCGAGAGTCGTGTCACTTTGGATCTTGCGATTCACCGTCACACGAACACAAAGCGACCAGATGACACCTTTTTGAGTCTGACTGAGAATTGCCGAAAGCAAGTAAAGCCGGGAAGAGATTATCTGCGTATTGTCTCTAGACGATCGACTCGAGCTCTTTCGCAAAGACGAGGTTGGTGGCGATCGTCGCCTTCTTGGGAATCGCTGTGGCGGTGGAAGCGGCGTTGATGTTTGTGAATGACACGACTTGGGTTTTTGGGTTGACTTGCCAGCCGCGCTGTTCAGTTTCGCAGCACAAAACGCAACTTTCATCAGTTTCCGTATTCGCTCTAACGCAGTTGGGATCGGTACTTACGCTCTGAGCAAAGCCCAACACCTGGTCCAGATTTTCGAAGAACAACAGCGTCGCCGCATCATGCAGCGCCAAACTGTCGTACGCCTTTTCCTCGCAGCTCGCGATTTCGTTGCGAATCATATCCATCAGCAGATCCACAAAGAACCGGTACTCGTCCTGAGGCGGACTCTCCCTGCTCAAGCGCCACACTTTGCTGTAGCTCCCTTCCATCAGCCAGCGCTCCAGGCTCACCGGGTGCTGCAGGTACTTGCTGCCATTCACCAGGTCGGTGGGCAACGTCTCGATGAGCGTGTGAAACGCCGAGATCTGGTTCGAGCTCAGCAGACGCAACAGCCGCAAGCCGAGCAACGGCTCGTAGTGCGCAGAGACCGGCAGCGAGGTGTCGTAGAATGGCGTTAGCAGCGACACATAGCGGTCAAAAGCAGCGATGTCCCCAATGCGCACAGAGTAGAACGCGCCGATCTCGAGCACTTCCCGTGCCAGAACTAGGTCGGATGAGGACGAGGATGAGGCGGTTGCGGCAGAAGGTACGAGCAAATTGTGTTCGGTAAGCGCAATCTTGAGCTTGGTGAGCAACGATCGCACTTCGTCCGGTTTCGAGTGGGACGAGGAAAACGCTGCTACGAGCGACTTGTGCAGCTTGTGCACATCCATCCTATTATGCAATCGCAAGTGGGCTTGGCGATCAGTTGATTTGCGTATCGAAAAGCTGAACCGGGAAAGTCAAGTGCGTCGTTCCGCCTGCAAAGAGCCGTTGCTGAGTCGATCGCGGAGCGGACGTCAAGGTGGAAGCAGCTGGTGGTGGTGGTGGACGCAAAGTGTTGGAGAGTGGACGTGTTGGTTGCGAGAAGTGGAGAACTACAAGATCACTCGGACAGCGCAGATACGCGCGTCCTCGTCGTCTCCCGCTTCCCGAACCCTTCGGAAATTCAAACAAATTGTGCAATATACAGGTCTAACAAAATCAAAAAATTCTCTTGTGTTGACTGCAAGCCTAAGCTGACGGTTGTCGCCATCGGTGGGAGCAGTGCACAGACTCTTTCGGGGATGCTTTTGTGCATTCAGTTCGTCAAACCAAGTGAAGGAGCGAAGCTTGGTCTTTGGCTAGGATGTTGACGAACGGGATGTTTTTGTAACACTCCTGTGTCTTGTTCGATGCAGGATCTAAGGTCAGAGCTGAGTTCCGCCAGCTCACGAATCGCTCGAATGCACTCACCTGGAAACCTTCTTCTCCCAAACCTTTACTGCTTCTGTTGAAGTGACTAAATGTCCAGGGTGTTGCACCCAGCATGGCAGTGCGGCTGGAGTTGGAGCTTCCCGACGAGACAACGATCGTCGCTGCTCGATCTGTCATCTGTGTTGCATGCAATTCGAGAGCATGTCAACTTTGGTGGACTCAGCGAAACCGCTCCCACCAAGTGCAAAGTTCTAAAAGAGGCCTGATACTCACGCTGTCAACCGTACCAACAAGCTTGACGGAATATTCGCCCTTGACTGCCCAGAATACCACCTCTGCGCCTGGCGAAAACGGTCTCTTGATACCAGTCTCTTCCGCTGTCGTGTCTGAAGCCTGAGGTCTGTCTATTGAAATAGAAGCAATCGTCTTCGAGGCACTAGCTGCAGCGCTAGAAATAGCAAAGGACGACGTGTCGACGTAATGAGGCGTATAGAAGCTGCTGAAGCTGCTCGGTACGCTGTTACTAATGGGTACGAGTGCTGAAGGCTCCAGATCGCGTCGCCAGTTGGGATGCTTCAGCATAAGCTCCATTGTGAGGTTCGACTTGGGTTCGTCCGGAAAGGGCTGGCTTGCCATCGGTGTCCAGTTGGCTGTCGCCGGTGTCCGCGGTGCCGAGGTAGCATAGGTTGCGCTTGAGGAGCTGCTGAACGAAGGTTCGCTGAAGCCAGGCTGATGCGTCTGCCAGCTCGGCAAGAATGCAGTGGATGAAGGATCGTACAGAGGTGCGCAGACTGGCTTCCAAGAAGCGGCACCATCTTGAAGGTTCGAAATCCATCTCGCGCTCGCAGACGGGCTACCACCTTGATGCAAATTCCAATTGCCGGCGTCACCACTAGTCGACCATAGAATAGTGGGCGAAGCGGGGAACGGGACACTAGATGATGCGGCCGAAAAGCGATCGCGTCCAGTCGCAAAAGTGTAGGCTGCCGATGCTTCTTCGTTTGAACTGACACATGCAAGATTGACGCTGGCAGCAGGCGTGCCGGGTCTGATACCGTGTGCCTTGCCTTGCAGAAGAATTGAGCTTCTGCCGTGACTGGTGCCATTCTCGATTCCCTTCAGGCCATCGAGGGCCCGACTTGAGCTACTGGGAACTTCCCAGCTCTTCCTACGCGATGCGGGAGGCTTGGACGGTGGACCCGGCTTCCGAAACTCGACTTCCTTGCTGGAGTCACCCTTTCGTTTCAACGAGCTGTCGCGCTGCACTTTGTCGTGCGACTCGGTCTGTTTCTGCTTCTGCAAATCCATCTGCATCTTTATTTTCATCTGCGCGTCGAGCTGGTACAAGAGACGCTGATAGCGCTCCTGCCTTCGCGACTTGGAATCCTGCTCATCGGTGCTGCTGCTTGTACTGGAGCGCGAATGCTCCTCGACCGTTGGCTCGTTTCTCGTTGCGCTGCTGCTGAGTATGGAGCGTGGGTTGGAGGTCGTCTGCGTTGTCGAACCCGACGATACTATCTGTTCTTTCGTGACTTCGTTTTCGCCTTCTCCGAGCATTCTCTGTCGCTTTCGATGGTGCTGCCAGCTCTGAAGGCGCGCTTGTAAGTCTGCTGAGACAGTGGATGATCGGCTAAAGGGAGGGACTGAAACTGAGCCTGACGCGGCCTGCTGCTCTCTCGAGCTGCTCACGTTCTTGGGCGATGCTGTACCGGGCGTTTCGCTCGAAGGGGCGTTGTTGGCTATGCCCAAATTGGTCCGTCGAATCAAGTCCAGGAGTGCCTGTCGGGTGAAGTCGTAGGAAGGCCCACGGGGTGTCGAGCTTGCAGCGACAGACTGGGACGTAGAAGAGACAGCGACCTGATTTGAAGAGGCTCCCCTTGTTTCCGAGCGGTGAGGAGTGAGATCGGATGATCCAAGCGAATAAGAGCGCGCAAGGCTCCCAGCTTGCAGCGAGTCCACCCCCCTTTGGAAGGTGCACCCATCTTGGCGACCTGAAGTAGATTGCGGGGCGCTCGAAAAGCTTCGGGAGCGAACGATGTTGGAGAGCGGTACAATCTTGAGAGACCTGTCGGCTTCAGAAAAGCGAGACTCAGAAGTGGCGGATTTATTCTGCGCTTGGAAGTAGCTCAAGGACGTCGTTTTTGACTGAGGGGCGCACTGACTTGCACCCAGAGACGTCCGCGTGAAGGAGGAGGTGCCCGGTATGGCGGGAGTGGTTGCAACAATGATGCTGCGTCTGGCAGAAGGACTGGTTTCGGACTCCCGATCCGTGTCGAAGTCCGTCTCAGAGGGACCGTCGGTCTCGAGGATGGAGATGGGATAACGGTGTTCTGGCTGCAATGGCGGTGCTTGAGGTAATCCAAAGTGACCCAAGTTGGACAAGTCTAGGGACAATTTTGCTTTGGAAGAGTTGGTTGCCGTCGTCACCTCGGTCTGGCCATCGTTGGGTCGCACCTGTTCGAGCGGGGCGGAGGTCACGAGGCCTCCTTCTGATCCAGCCGGAGCCAGCGAAGTCCAGGATGAGTCGGGCCTGGGTGTTGACGGCATTGCTGAGGTGGACGAAGTGTCGAGTCGCGGACTGTTTTTGCGAGAGTTATCACTTCGCAGGAAGGGGACTTGCCTGCCGGAAGAAGACGGGGTCATTGCCCAGTACTGATTAGTGTAGCCGCGTGCAGTCGAAGCCGTCTTAAAGATCCGGTGAAAGTCGGTCATGGGAACCTCGTCGAGGGGATGAGAAGCAGCGTTGGAAGGGATCCTGCTCGAAATCATCTGGCTGACGTGGTTGTTATCTGATGATGAGGCTGGCTTGGACAGCCTGACAGGTCCGTTGACCCTCTTTGAAGCTGTAGCATTCTGCGGTGAGCTGCCAATCTGAGAAGTTGATCTCGCTTCTGAGGTACCTTCGATCGCAATGGAGACACCTTCGGCGGGACTTGCTCCTCTGACCAAATGAGTGGATGGAGAAGCATGCGATTCGGACAGCATCGAATCTCCCGAGAGGCTCTGAAGAAAGGAAGCCAAGAAAGACTCATGACTGTGCGTCGTTGGTGCTGAGGATGCAGAAGAAAGCAGGTCTGCGCTGCTGGTAGCCTTTTCGAGCGCCGGAGTCGCGCCATGTCTTTGATGATCCTGGCAAAAGAACGAAGAACCATCTTTGGCAATACGGTCCCTGCAGCTGTCTGTGGCTTCCAATGCGTCCTTGTGAGAATCTGAAGCTGGAACAGAATCCTCTTGCAGAGCGAGACTAACTGGCGTAATGATATCAAGCAATGCACTTGGAGTCGAGGGAGGATGTATACCAAGCTCGTCGAGCGTCAGTGGTGAAAACGGATGCTGGGTGGGGACCGGATGCAGTGGATTGGCATCTGACACTGAGAGTGGTGGTGTCTGCGGGTGGCCGTGTGTGCCCGTCATGGATCTCGGTGAACGTGACTTGGACATGGAGTGGCTAAAGAAACCGATTCTGATGAGCCTCTGACCAGCGATCAGTGGTGTAGTAGGAGAAGACGGGAGGGTAGTGAACGGTGCAGCCGCTGTCTCAAGGGCTGACTGGCTGAAGGGAAACCGGCGGTCGACAATGAGAAGCCAAGACAGTGCAAAAAGAGGGACAAGCTTCTTGATGCCAGCTAATCGGGTCCTTCCCGCACATCAATGGGGTTTCGGGCAAGATTGCCGATTCTCGATGAGTAGAGCGCATCGACATTGCTAACTCGAGTCTTCATAGGGCCAAGTGCTGCTGCCTCGGCGTGGGAGCAAAGTAACGCAGCCACTCTCGAGAGTCAGCAGGAACCGGATGAGCCTACCGTCTAAAAAGGACAATGCCGGTGTGCTGACTGACGCGCTGAGACCACTGAACCTTGTGCTTCGTGGAGAGGGGGAAAAAAGTCTAAGGAACCGCACACGATCGAGCAGGAGCGTGAGAAAGTAACCAATAAACAAGGTTTGGGCCTTGACCCACCCTGGCAATTGTACGTGTGCAGCCTCTATGTGCCAAGTGCACTCAGTTCACGGATTTCACGGCACAGCGCGGCTGCCTTGCATGATCAAGAGCAGGTGGGGAGCATGCGCACGGCCACGGAGGCATCAAGCTGTGAGTACCGTTGTTGAGCGCTTGGCAGACTGCTGGGTTCTTCGTGTCGACGGCAACGACGCTTGCCCACAGCTGCATGCATAATAAAGTTATAGGAGCAAAAGAACGAAGGAGAGCAGGGAACTGCTCACTTGAGCTTATGAAATGACTCTGTGGAAATCGCAAATGTGGGGCTGATGCAGGCAAGGCCGGAATGGCCGACGATACCAACCCAGGCACTTGCTGAGTCGCAGTTGGGGTCCGCTTCGCCCTCAGCGATGCGAAATGGCCGAGGACTCAGCTGAGCCGCTGGCAGCGTCAAATGAGACGACAACGGATCGTCTTGATCTTTAACAAATTCAATGCGACGCCAGACGACGCACCTTTTACCGCGCCAGACCCCACGCAACTGCTCAGAGCCATCAAGGCGCAAAATACTGGGACCGGTTTAACGCGAATTGAAACAAGAAAAAGCAGCATGTTCCGACAAAGCAATCGCACCGCGTTCAACTCACGACGCTGACTGCATGCAATGCAAGGTGCCACTCGGAGTCGAAGGGGCCGGGGTGGGAAGATCTGCGGTGTGGATGATGAAGGCTGCGAAACGGTATAGTACACGAGGTGGAACCGAGGCTTGCCAATGCGATGAGATGAAAAGCCTGAACCTGGACCGGTGAGTGGGCAGAGCAGCCGCAGTTCAAAAAGTGCTGGAAATGACCGGTTAAATGATGGCGCGCTTCAGTCGTCGGCGATGGGAGCTTCTTCGTCGAGATGCTTGATCAATCGCACCCGCAGCTCCGTGGTTTCATCGCCCCGAAGCGAATCTGAAACGAAGAAACATTCGGTCTGCATCTGCACCATCTCGAGCGCTCCCCGCAATACACCAGCCAAGACATTGCTGAACCACAACCCTCCAGCTCTTGCGTCCCGAGGAAGCTCGACAAATTCGGCCAGTGGGTTCTCCTCCAGAATCAAGCTAAACTCCTTCGTCCCTGTCGATGCTTGTGCAGAGGCTGCGCCGAATTGCTGCCCTGTAATTGCCGCCGATGCCGCTGCTGCTGCTGATGATGACGACGCGTCCTCTTGTTGGTGATGGATGACGTTGGGTGTGATGTTGAGAAACATCTTGAAGCCGACTTTGCTCACCACCTCGCCTACCTCGCGGAAATCGGAGCACTTGGATAGATTGGTTCGCGCCAGGAAGTCTTCTATCAATCTTGTGCCGATGTTGTAGCCCCTGTCGCACAGCATTGATAGCATGAAGGTTTCAAGGGGTGTCAGTGGGAGGCTTTGACACGCATCTCTGGTTCAGCGGACTCACATCTTCTCGAGTTGCTTGTTGACCTCTGCATAGTCTTCGTAATCTTTGATCAGTTGGATCACCAACGCTCCGTAGGTCAGCGTAAAGAGCTCCGCATTCTAAGTCGTTGTTGCCAACGCGTGGATTGATATCGCCGTGAGATGATGGTACGTCAGGCAAGGTACGATCCAGCGGTGAAAACGTCCATTTGTCAGTATATGAGTGAGCCGTCTCCTTGGTTGTCGCGGAGGCAGTCGAGACCTACAATCTTCTCTGTCCTGTTCTTCCATACATCTTCGCCTGCTTGTTTATACTGTTTGGTGGACATCTTGCACGGATGACCAGATTGTACGCCTTTGACGTCAAACTATGGCCGTCGGATGTCGTGTGAGAGCTTCAAAGTTGTGGGTTGTCGGTATGCTAGAGGTTGGAAGGATCGGAAGCAAGGCGAAGCGTGGGCGAGAAGATCGAAAGCATAAAAGGAAGAGATGGTCCGTGTCCATCCTGCGTCTCTTGCAAAGCGGAAACCCTGAGTTTTGAAATCGTGCGGAATCTCGGGACCTATTTTTTCAACCGATCTTTGTTTGTTATTTGGCATTAACAAATTTAGGATGCGCGAAAAATCTTGCACGACAACGCGCCGGCGGAAGATCTTCGTAATTTATGATTTGCAATGCGCATTCTTCGACGTATGCAAGGGGCTTCCACAGCTCGCACATGTCATGCCAAGGTCACCGTGGGCTCAGCAGGCTCTGCTCCACCATCAGAAAGCACCGCAAACAACACGAAGAAAAGGTTCCCCATAGATACCAGGTACAGAATCCACAACCTTGCCCATTCGATGCTGTTGCCCTACCCGACAGTGACGTTGTCTTGCTGTTGCGTTTGCATCCGGACCCTGCAGATCTGTCTGTCCTTGTTCCTCGTTTGGCTCTCTCATCCTCTCTGCCTGCCTACCGATCGCAGCGTTCCAACGCATGTCCTTCATTCCACAGCCTCCATCTTCACGGCGCGCCCTTCGCGATCGATCTCTTGCTCTCTTCGCTCATGGCCTACCGAGCCGGCAAAGATGGCTGCATTGCGGCCTCTAGAAAGCCCGTCGGGCTTCGCATGACTGTGTGGAAGTTCCACACAGCTGATTCCGTACTCGCGCGACCCCTTGCTTTAAAGATCCTCCGGCTCGCGCGCCATTCTGTCGTTGTTCAGGACACATTCTTCTTAGAGCGAGCGCAAGACTGCAACGATCGCAGCCAGATTTCAGAATCACGCTCGCCGAACAAACGCGTGGTGGCTTTGGATCGGACAGGTTGCTAATACCTGCCGGCCGCTGTGTCATCCATCATCTCGGTGTCCTACCTTCCTCTGTGGTGACCGCGTCCATCAGACCAGTTCCTCGAATCGCGTGCCACTGCATGGTTCGAAGCCCTCGGTCTCCATCGCGATCATCTTACACTTACCATTGACTCCACCACCACCTCACCTCACTCTCGCATCCTACTCTCCTACACAGTCCCATCTCCCCCGGCATCACCTTCACCTTGTTCCAGCTTTCCCAAACAGCCCCAGTTCGATTATCACAGTCTCTACAAGAACGTCCTTACTAGTCTTACATCTTGGCGACATCTCACTTCCTCGAACCGAATCGGCAAACTGAGCAAGGAAGTAGCGGCCCTAAAAAGTCACCTATCTCGTCACTCGCTCAGCTTTGATAGTCACCACTTTATTCGCTTCAATCACGCCCAGCTCCTTCCTGCCCATTGGCTTGTCATAAGTACGGCATCATGGCCATGCAGCTGGCTCAAGGGGTATTTGCGACTCCAATATGCCTCGCTGCGCTATTGGTTTTCGCAGCAACAACACAAGCTGCAGTCCGCGTGGAGCGTCCAGTAAGCGCTCAGCTCCCCAACATTGCTAGATACGGCCAACCTTACTCATGGTCCTTCGCAGCCAACACGTTTGTCGACCAAAATGCCACTGCTCCGCTCCATTACAATGCTACTGGGCTACCTCCATGGGCCATCTTCGATCCTGCCGCGCTGTCCATCTCAGGTACGCCGCCTGTCACTGGATCTAGGTCAAATGATACGGTCATACTCACGGCGACCAATCCAAAGACTGGCAGCACAGCGTCTACCCCGTTCCAGCTAATCACCATGAACGGCACTGGCCCCGTTGTGAACAAGCCGCTTGCTGAACAGCTACCCAACGTCACGACGCTTGGTGCTGACACCATCTTGCCTTCCGGCGCCCAGCTGCTGCCTCTAGGCTGGTCTTTTTCACTCGGCTTTGCAGGCGACACGTTCACCTCGGACAGTCATCGCGTCTATCTGTCAGCTGCGCTGGCTGATGGCTCGCCTCTGCCAAACTGGATGCACTTCGATCAAACTGTCACGCTCTTTGGACTCGCGCCAACCAACGTTCATACTGCAGGCAGTTTCTACACGGTCGTTGTCACTGCAAGCGATGTGCGTGGCTATGCAGGTGTCAACAGCTCAGTCCAGTTGGTGGTCACCGGTGCTCAACTCATCCAGGCGGCGCCTTTCCCCGCCATCAATACTACCGCCGGACAGTCGTTCCAATCTGCACTTGCGCTTGACGGCATTGTCGACTCGACAGGCGGTCCCGTCAACACGACGTCGCTGCGTGTGGCTGCCAATACCAGCTCCATTGGTTCGTGGCTCTCCTTTGACGAGGCTTCACGGACCTTTTCCGGCACGCCGCCGTTCAACCTGACTAATGTGGCACCGGTGTCTCTCACCGTGCCGGTCACCTTAGCCAACTCTAGCAATCCGGATGCCTCTCCGGTGCCTGCCTCGGCCTATATCACCGTCTTCCCTTCGTCCTTTTCGGTGTCCTCTCTGCCGAATGTTTCAGTCATGCCCGGCAAGCAGTTCCAGCTTGAACTGGGTCAGTACATCCGATCGACTCCGACGCCTCCCCAGCTTACCCTGGATCCAGCGTCGGCAAACGAATGGATCCACTTCGATCCCACCACGCTGCTGCTATCTGGTACCCCTCCAAAGAGCGCTACCGAGCGTGTCCAGGTCCAGCTCTCGCTCAACTCAACAAATACTGGCGGCTACCGCAGTGTTGACACGCAGACCTTTGCGATCACTCCACTTTCCGCCTCAGGTTCGCCCACACCGCTTCCATCGCCGAGTCACAACACTTCTGACGTCTCGCCATCTGCTTCATCTTCAAGCTCATCTGATGGCTTCGCGTCATCTTCCGCCTCGTCCGACGCAGGGTCTAGCGGTTTGAGCACCAAAGCCAAATTCGCTATCGCCGCATCCTTGGGCGGGGTCGGAGGCCTCGTCATGCTGATTCTGCTCATGGTGTGTTGCCGCCGCTTCTGCGCTGCTGAGGACCGACACTTCCGGGGCGCGCATCCGGATGATGAGAAGTCGTACAACGGCCATGATGACGATCGAACCCTGGCAGACGAGCGATCCCCCCGTTTTGGATGGGCGAACCTTGGCCCAGCAGGTAAGAAGGGCAAAGGGAAGAAAGAAGACGAAGAAGCAAGTCCTTACCTCGACCCATATGCTGCTTTGGCTGCCGCTGGTGCATATGCTCCAGATCGATCTCCTTTCTCCGATGCGATGACGCTGGCTCCTTCAGATGAAGGCCATGATCGAGGGATGTCCAACGGAGATCCTCGACAGGTCGTCGCAACCATGGCCAATGTGGCGCCAAGAACGGCGCCCTCCGTGCCTACACCCGCTTTCACCATCACGAATCCTTCACCGCTGGCGGTGGAGAAGCCTAGACGAAGCTCGGTCCTGAACTTATTCAACAGAATCCCCAAGGCATCCAAGTCGAATCGATCCATCAACAGCTTCGCCGCAGGTGCGTCTCAGCCCGAAATTGGAACGGCAGAAGCAAGGCTCGGTCACGATCTGAGAGAAGAGCATGCTGATCTCGCACGCCCAGTGTCCATCGGACTTGGTCTCGAAGGGATGATGGACCGTGACTTGTCGCAGATGACGACATCCAAGAGTCTTGCCGCTCGCAGCAGCTGGGAGTCGAATCTCTTCTATGACGAGTCGACTGCGCGCGGCGTTAGCACTTCAGCGGCGCCCAGCACTCCCGAACGACGTCGTAGCGAGGCGCTGCGGACGGAGAGTCTCAGTCTGGACTCGCCACTCGAGGTACCAGTCCGTCGCTCTCTGGCTTCTGCTCCGATGCGACACAGGAACGCACACATCAATACCTCGCCGGCGTTCAACCTCACCGCTGGATTTGAAAGCTCGCCCGAGCGCGACGACGATGCGCCGAGAGATCGCACACGAGAACCTCGCCAGGCGGGTCCGACCACGAGCGTAGAGCAGGGTCGACACCGTGGAGCCGTTGGATCAGTAGACTTGGACGACGCGGTCGTAGGATACGCGCGCAAAGTCAATGTCGAGGCGTCCGGGACGGTCCCGCCACCTCAGCAAGTCAGCATACAGAAGGGGCAGCGCAATCTGTCGCAGCACCTCGAGAGCTACATGCACACAGCGCAACGAGGAGCATCCATAGATACGACTCGCAGTGGCGGGTCAGCCTCACGACCAGCAGCGGACGAAGACGACCCGTTTGAAGATGCAGAGGACGACCCTTCCGTCACTGCCACCATGCGAGCTACGGCAGAGAACACCAAGAGGAACTCAGCTGCCAGCTATGTGCCCGACTTGGCTGGTGCAGAGACGTCTGCTGTGCGCTATCCTGACAACCGACGAAGCTCGATGAAGCTGGCTGATGCGGTCTCGACACCTGTGCGTACTAGGGTGGTTGGGCCTAGAGCAAGTGATGAGCTGCAGCGAGGACCAACTGTGCGAGCTGTGAGGTCGTCGACTGGTCCGGTTCCTGCTTCGCCCATCATTCCTGGTGCATCCGAGCGTATTGGACCGGTTGATAGTATCGACAACCCTCAGACACCGGTGCGGCCTAACCAAGCCGCAGATCCTGGCGCCGCCCCAGCTGATGCTGGGCGACCATGGTCTGCCAACTCTGCCGCATCTCGTGGAGCAGCAGCCTTCCAAACGGCCCAATCCACCGCCACACCTACTCGTGTCCGCCCCTCGCACAACCCCTCAACCTCAATCTCTCACCGTCGAAGTGACTCGTCCGCACAATCGGGCGATGCTCCCGGAGTCTCCACGCCATGGTCGCGCATCCGATCGCACAACATTACTGTCCGACCCGGTGAGCTGATTCGCGTCTCTGCGCTCTCTGGCACCGCGGCCCCGCCCATGGTCGGCGGCGCGCCCGGTTCACCAGGCAAACGATCTGGACGCAAGCTCAGCTACCACCCGGTGCTGCAGGATGAGAAGTACTTTGAGTACTACAACACGTGGCCCGAGTTCCTCCATTGGTTGCGATGGGATGATCGCATGCAAGAGCTCTCGGGGACGGTTCCGCTCAAGTTTGGTCCTATTCCATTGACGCTGAAGCTGGCGATCCTGGCAAGGCCGACGGGAGGAGCGCCGCCGAGTCCAAGCCCTAACTCGAGCCCGACCAAGTTTGGGACGAGAACGAGCTACGGACACGCTAGAACGGGATCAAATGCTTCTGCTGCTTCGAATACTGTAGGCGCGGCAGGAAGTGAGGATGAAGTGGCGGCCATCGTCGTACTCAACATCGAGAAGCTTGCTCCTGCTGCTGCCGCCATCTAAACCTATGCTATTTTTTCTCTTCTAGAATCGCTTGTTCCTGTTTTTCGAACTGAACCTTTGCAGCACACTGTATCCATAGCTCGCTCAAACTGCCCCGTCAAGGACTCCCATTCGCTTCCATTGTGACTGTGTTTGTGAGAAGTTTGCTATAGATGGCAATCGGGAGGTAAGGCACAGAAAATCGGGAAACGAAGACATATGCAGCTGACATGCCTGTCGAATCTGTCGAGTTATGCGAGCTGCAGTCGCGGCCTCTGGTGACCCTTTTGTCGTCCATGCTTCTGCCACACTTGACGAGTCTCTACTCTGGGATCCCTCTTCGGATCGATACTCAGGACGGCCCAAGGGGCGAGATGTGCGTACCAAGCCCCCGGGACACGCGCTGCAACCCGCGGTCTTCCGCTTAGCTCTGGTCGGCAGCACAGATGCCCTGTGATATTTGGTGGCGTTATCTCTCCTCGCTTGGATCTTTTGTTCGAGGTCCAATCCAAACGCCACTTGAGAGTAGCGTGGGTATTCTTGTCTGCGGTGGTGCATTGGCGAGAAACACGATCTGGCATTTGAGACGACCTCCAAATAAAGTTCGCTCCTTTTCGTCGACGGATATGGAAGCTTCCTTGTCTTCTCCCCACATCGAGCTTCCTCTTCTTTCCGCTGCTCCATTATCGACGCTGCTTCGAATAACACAGAGACAAGAGGTAAGACAGGGTCCGACTGCATTCGGTCGGTGCCCGTGTTCGGGTAACGATCAAGACCGCCACGGGTAAGACATTTCATCTCCTCGTCGTGCTGCCTTGACTTCTTTGAGGCCTCGCTTTGGTCCACAGGTGAGTACTACCTTGCCATGTCCATCGGTCGGCTTTCCTAGTTTCCAGAAGAAGATCTGCAAGTCCGGTGGGAAGGCGAGGATGAATGACACTGGGAAGGATAGCTCTGTGCTGGAAGCAATGGAGCGTCACAGTGAAACGAGGCTAAGGGGCCCAAAGCGTCTTGGTCGTCTCCCGGGTTCAGCCCGTGCCTGTTTCGCTCTCTAGGTTGCATGAAGCTCCCAGGCTCGACTGTCTTCTTCCTGCAGAAGGTTCAGCGAGACATCTCAGCCTCATCGCAGTGTAACAAAAGAGCTCTCCGCGTTGCAGGGGCTCAATATTGCTCCGAAACACCTTCTTGCGCCCCATCCTCCTTTGTCTGATTCCGCATCGCCTCTTACCAATCTTCCGTCACTCACTTGCCCTTATCCCTCCTATCTTCTCGTCTCCCCACCCCTTTCTTCACGCGTGTGACATCTGGACATGCCGTCATGTCGAACTCGCCCTCGACATCGATGTCGGATCACACCTCGTTCGGGGAACTCGACAAACACGAACAACCCCCTGTGGCTTCACCGCTTGAAGCGTCTGCCGAAGCAACTGCCTGCAACAACAGCACCTTCAGCGACAGCGGAAAGGGTAAAGCTGATTCAGGCCAGAGCGCGAATCGACATCCTTTGGGAAGAAGGCCTTTCCAGCGATTGCCACTTCCGCAGTTTGCTCCGTCTTCGGTAAACGACGCAAAAGACGAGGACAAGGCCTCTGAACTCGAGTTTGGCAGGGATCACACCAGAGCTCGACAGGGAGAAGAAAGCTTCCCGCAGTCACCAGAAAACTCTCCAGTCTCCCGGTTCAGCCCTTACCAGGAAGACAGGTCGCCAGTTGCAGAGATATTCGCGCGACTCGTATTCGGCTTTCACTCCAAAAACAGACGTGGCCGCAACAGGAGCGCCTCCGACGTCGTCGGGCACGGTAAACGACTGTACCCGTCTCCACCACGTGGTGCAATCGCGGTTGAGCCAGAAGACCTTGCCGTTGTAGCACCGAAGAAGAAAGCTGTCAAACGCAAACCTATCCCTGCCTCGCTTTTTGCTTCCGTCGGCGGCAGTGGCGAGGATACAAAGTTTCGCAGCGTTTCTGTACCTGACGTGTTTGCAGAGACGCACTACGACAGTCGAGATCTCGGAGAGGAAGAGGTATCGCTAGCGATCGACGCTCGCAATTCGCTCGGGCTTTTCGTGCCGGCAACAGCCATCGAGAGGCAACAACAGCACGCGGCAGGTGCAGGAGCGGCTACTGATCCCACCGGTTCCGATAAGATTGTCGTTCAAGATTCACACGTCGCTTGGCCACAACAGCAACGATTGAAACGGACCACACGATCGATCTCGAATTCGCACAACTCTCGACGTCGTGTTGCGTCCCTCGGCACTGGAACTTCCACCTTGGCTTCTACCTCAACTTCAACTACAACTCCAAGCCACACGTACAGGGGCTTCTCCGATTCGAGCAACAGCCATTCAAGTGGAGACGATCGACGAGGTTCCCATCGTCCAAAGAGAGGCAGAACTCGAAGTGGGAGCGAACCTGTCTATCCTTCTCCATCTGAAACTGCGGAAGAAGGAAGACGATACTCGATCGACCACGTGTCTCTTCGACCTCTGCGACGAATCTCGCGCAAGAAGCAAGGCGAGATGCGGTCCGTCTACCTCTCACTCACACCCGCTCCCACGGGCCCAGCGACATCACGTCATCTTCAGCCACTCATTCACAACATACAGGCAGGCGAGGAGGCAATCGAGATACTCAAAACCCCAGACGCGGCTTCGCAAGCCACATTTCCCCCTCCCCCACGGGCTTCCGCCGCCATGTCCACTAGCAGCCTCACCTCGTTCGACAGCGTGTACAGCAGGGCGGGAGGTGCCAGCTCGGACTACGGCAGTCTAGGATCGGAGTCGGGAGGCTCGTTTGCGATGTCGACCGCGTCAATGCTGGTGCTGCAGCAGCATATTCAGATGCAGAATTATCAGAGGATGCAGCTGGGGATGGTTCCGACGGGGCTTGTTGGAGGGCTGGATGAGGATGTGTTGAGACAGACGGGTGATGCGGGGGGCAAGAGGGAAGATGGGGAAGGGGAAGAGCTGTTGCAGCAGTACGGCGGGATGCGAATCAGAGAATGGCCCGACCAAAACGAGACGCAGGGCACCCGGGACAGAGGAGCGAACAACGTCCAAGAAGGCGCAGCGGTCGGGATGCGACACATGTTCTCCGACACACTCCTCGCCACGTCCGCCCACGATGTTGAGGGCAGCATCGGCTCGCTTCGGCAGCGACGCGCCAAACCGCCGATCAGCATCGCCCTGACCCCCTCCCACCCGCACAGCACCAACAGCAGCAGCTTCAGCGCCGACCTCATCGGCGCGGTCATACCCCTCCGAAAGAAACTCAGCCGCACCCTCCTCTCCCCCACCACCACCATCCACTCTCCCCCGCCCTGCCCACCTCCTTCCACGCCCCTACCCTCGCTCCCCATGCCCAAATCTGCACCACTCGTCGCACCCCACACAGACGCAGGCAAGAAAGCCTTGGGCACGAAACGCTCTTTCATCCGCTCCTCCTCCACCCCCGTATCGCCGCTCTCCACCCGCCCGCCGCCCGCAAATCAGCAACCCGGAACCCAGAAGACCCAGAGCTGCCCCCTCGAGGCTACTGCACCTCACGCCTTCCCGGCTTCAGCTTCGTACGACGGAGCATCGACGGCCGATTCGAGCGTGCTTTACACTCCGCCGCTGACCGGCGGCCTGCCGTTGGCGTTCACGCTGATATCGGATCAGAAGCAGAGAGAGCAGCCGATCACGCCGCTCTCGGCGCAGACGGATAGCTCGATCGCGACGCCGCTCGCTGCTCAGCCGGCGGTTGTGGGTGGAAAGTTCGATTCGTTGCTTGCGTTTCTCTCGTCTAGCACACGCGGTGGAGAGGCGGAGAAAGGGGTTAGAGGCAAGGCGGAGAGTGCAGCAGAGGGTAAAGGCGGAGTGGCGTCGACGAACAGTGCGGCACCAGATGAGGTTGTTTATGGTTTGGCGCTGTAGTTTTCGCGATCACAATGTAACGGCACTCCTGTTCGGTAAGCTTGCTGGAATAGCATTCTTAAAAAGGTTCTAACGTTATATACAAGATGAGATGAGCCACTCAAACAGGGCTGAGGTACGGAATTCAAGCCGACGAACGAGGAGGAGTGAGAGGCGCAGAGCTATTTGCACTCTTTGCTGTGGTCTCACATGTGCTGCTGCCAACCCTGCCCTCACTCGGTCTGTTCGACTGCTGATCGAGATGCTGACGCTGCACCGACTCTCTTGATCTGACCGCTCCAGGAGGAGAGGGAAGCATGACGCGTGAGGAGCTGGGTCGCGGAGCGTCGTCTTCTCTGTCCAGCATCATGAATCGGGAAGCTTTGAGGATGAGCGATGTGTCCGAGTCGGCTCGGTGCCTCTTCAGCCGTCGGGAGGGAACAGGCATGGGAGCTGGAGGGGCTGGGTCGACAGTCTTGTGGTGCTGGACGTTGGTGTGCTGCGAAGCGATGATCGGAGGAAGAGCTCGAGTCTCGTGTGATAGCTTGGCTTGCTCAACCGGCACCGGGTGAGCGGACGAGGTGTGCTGGTCGTGATAGCTGGAACGGTGCTCGGAGGTCTCTTTTACGTGTTCGGGTTGAGGAGGAAGATATCGAGTACGAGCAGCTTCGACGTCTCTTTCTCTGCGTGGAGGTGTCGGTGGACAAATGCGGTGCCTCCGTTCACCGTTACCTCTTTGAGAATGATGAACGGGGCTTTCAGTCCGGTAGACGCTTGAGGACGGCGCTAGGTGATCCGGAGGAGACCGCTTGCTTGAAGCGTCGACAGCCACTTGGTGTTGTGTTTGTTCATAGCCTGAAGGAAAGGGCCGCCTGGAAGGCGAGTACTCTTGAGCATCAGCCTTCCTGATTGCTGGACAGTCTTCGATCGCCCGACCCCGTGAAGAAACGACCTGTTCCTCCCTCACATCCGCCGGAATGACTTGTCGATGGTGTGACGATTCCATAGTAACGAAATCGCGAGCAGCTTCTCTTCTCCGTTCAACGCCCTTTTCCTCGACAGACCGAACAAGCTCCCTGCTGTGCATGTCATCGTAGCGCAGGGAGGAAGGCGGTGCTCGTACCATCCGAGGCTCATCACTAGGGAAGACGGGGGAGGCA
The DNA here is from genome assembly GCA_928724755.1 of Sporisorium exsertum. Lineage (NCBI taxonomy): Eukaryota > Fungi > Basidiomycota > Ustilaginomycetes > Ustilaginales > Ustilaginaceae > Sporisorium > Sporisorium exsertum. Next base: position 1,369,486 of record CAKMXK010000016.1, on the reverse strand, counting down.
GAAAGCACGCTTTGAGGCTGAGAACGGCCTTGGTACCGAAGTTCCTGTTCGATCCTCCGGCTCTCTTGCATGCTTGTGCTTCGGCGATCGGAGTTCTCGGGCTGCGAGGGTCTCGGTGCTCTTGCTTCCTGCTGCTGGAAAGTGTAAGCGGGCTCGACCTCCATCCGCTCGCGTTGAATCTGACGGATGTCTTGAAGGTCGCGCTGATGCCCATTGCGAGAAGTCCTGCGCAAATAGGCTTCCTCAGGATGGCGGACGAATGTGCGGGGAGTATGCGCGTATCCTTCCCGGATGGCAACCATCCTTGGCGATTCGGAAGTTGATGGCCTTCCACTGTGGTAGCTGTCGACTGGAACAGCTTTTACCGTGCCAACGACTTGCCCGCCTCGTTGAATCGGAGAAGATCGAGTAATGTAGCCTTGGTGAGACGAACCTGCATGCACTGACCTTTGATGTCGGTGTAAAGGCGAGTCTCTGTTGCCTGAATCAGCCGGAGAGACCGTCCTAGGCATCACCTCGACCATCTGCTGTCTAGCCCTTTCTAGATCCTGACTTCGTTCGTGGAGAGCCTTGTCGGACATCCGATCACCAGACGGAACGGTTCTGCCTAGGGTGTCATATCCATAGGCAGAATGGCTGTGTTGGTACACCATCCCGTGCTCGGTCGGATATAGCGACTGTGGATGCGATAGCACTCTTTGCCGACCACTGCCTTGCTCCCTAGTCCTGTCCTTTCGAATTGATGTGTTTGCTGCTTCAGGTAATACGCGAAAACTTGACGAGGGAGGTCCCATGGTCGCGGGCGAGGATTGGAGACGGCTCTCAACCGGTAGTCGAGCACACGAGTAATCGAACATCCTCGCTTGATTTCGAGGCGTGGGCAGTCTTGGCGACCGCATTCCTCCCAGAGAGGGAGGGTTGACTGGCGCTCGCCTTGCGTCGATGACCTTCGGAGAGGGTGGAAACGATCTCCTCTCGAACTGGTCCAACGAGCGGTAATTTCGGTAGACGTCTTTATTCTGCGGCGATACTCGGGCTGGAGCGGCTGCACTTTGCCGCTGGCTGTTCTCGCCTAGATCGCTTTGCGCCCGCTGACTGTCCTGATTGACACTTTGCTGCAGAGGACGAGAGAAGGAAGTGGAGCCTTGACTCGGAATCGCCTGTGTCGGCAAGGGTCGACGTTCGTTGTTGATGCTTCGTGGCTGGCCAGGTGGATTCGAGACTTTCGAGGCGGCAGGTAGACGATTGGAAGGATAAGAGAGACCCGGTGCGTATGTCTCCGAGGAACGAACCATCTCTTGGGACATCAGGACACGTTCTTGAATGATTGCATCATGACGCGACGGCGGGCGTTCCTCGAGTCTGCCCATTCGACTGGTCTCGTAGACCTGGTGATCGCGCGGGACGCAATTTCTGACATCGGGATGATGCTCGCGTGGAGCCGGTTCTCGAACCTGCTGATAGAGCGAATGAAAGTCGTCGCGAGGATCCCGACTTGAAATACGGTGACCTTGATCATGTTGGTGCGTCCCTCGGCGATCTTGCATCCATTCGTCGTGGTCACAGTGTCGATCGTAGCACGATCGAGCAGGTGTTCTAATGGAATGGGGATGGTGATGGGTAGCAGGTTTGCCTGCGACCACCTCAAAGACTTCTTCGCAAGTGTGTCGAGGAGAAGATGGGACACTCACGTTATCTCGGCGGTGCCGAGTGGATGCTGTCCTATCATCGGCATCGACGAGTGCATTAGGCCTTTGAAACGAAACAAGGTCTCTGAAGGATGGCAAGTTCGAGCCGTCGCCATCATGACCGTGTTGTCCACTCTTGGTGACGTTGCCGTCCGACATCTTGCTGAAACTGGGCGCTGCTGTGTATGGTGAGTGTGTTGTCGAAGCGACGATATGCGCAGAGAGTTTCGGTGTGATGATGGGAGCGAGTAACGCCAAAGAGAGAGAGGGAGAGAGAACTGAGCCAGCTTAGAGCAACTGGCTCGCTGCCGAGAGTTACTTTTTGCCACGTCGACTCGCTCTTTAAGCTGCATTCTCAAAGCCTTTGCAAAGCCAAGCCTCTTGCCGGATACCGCAAAGCTTACGCGAGAGCGTCCGATATGAATAAGCTCGAAGTCGGAATCCGATGTTTCAAGAGCAAGGTTATATGAATGCGATGAATGCGCAGCACGGTGGGGCCTTTGATGGTTGCACGGGAAAGAGACGGTGCAGTTGTAATACAAAGCCAAAAGAGCGCTTGTGGTTGATGATGGTACCGACTGCCGGGAAGTTGTCATGCCAGCGGACTTCATCTTTCCCACCACTTGCTCAATCTCTTTTGATCCCCACCTCGAAAGCAAGCTGAACAATTGTGTTCCGGTATGAGAAAAGTGGAAAACTGACCACATTGGTCAGCATGGCTTGATTAAGGTGGGGAGCGAAAAAGAGGCAGCACCATGGCAACCGCCGCTTTTCGTCAAGCTAATTCCGCAGCTCCGACAGGATATGAGAGGTGGGGCGCTGGACCAGGAGAGGGTACCAATGGCGTCGAGTGAAAAAATGTAAACGTCTGATTGTCGAAGTTGTCTACTGTAGTTCGGTTCTGAGCCGTCACTACCAGCATCCCAACGCTAAGTCGTGATCGAACGGAGTAGACTAGAGGCCGGTCACTCACAGCAAGGAAGCTGGAACAACCACCCAGGTGTCGCCAAGACGTGGCAACTGAGCTGTTGCGCCTTGTCTCAGGACTCTGCAGCGCTCAGCGGCGCTTATCGCGTCTCATAACTTGACGTCACGTTTGACTAGACAGCCGGCCACGCCATTGTTCCTTTGCTTTTGGCAGTGCTCATTGTCTCACAAAACTCTGACACACTTCATAGGGCAGCCTCAGGCATCCCGGTGCAAGCGGGTTCGGCAAGAGCGATCTCCGAGCATCCACCGCGTTACTTCACTCAAAGGGACAAAGTTGGACCTGTGATGTTGAAGCTTATACGATAATCTTGACTAGGTTAAACCAGCGCTGGCGCCGGGTGTGGTGATGCCCCGAGCCCTCGACAGGGGCCAAGCCATGAGGCAGCTGAGCGACAGCTGGGAGGGATCACGCAATGCTTCTCGCGTGGTGCATTCGTAACCGATCTGGATCCACCATGCGACGCTGATTGGAAAGCGCCTTTCATTGTTCACCACCATCGCGCCACTCCGCCGCCGCGTTGCTCAAGGCCGCCTGTCAACCATGATGAAACGCGCATGCACAGCCTGGATGCAGTCGAACGCCGCCAATGCGCAGTGTGGGAGCTTGTCGGACGCATTTTTGTAGGCAACATGCATGGCGACGGGCCCTCCCACGATTCCAAACGCGCCGACCGGCTCTCAAAGCCCACGACAACTCGCCCACCCGCGCCAAAACAAACTTTCCACCCCACCTTGCCACACAGTCCGAGTCAGAGCCAGAGCGAAACTCCGCTTGCTCTACTCTCACAATCGAGCCTCGACACGCAAACCTTCCCACACACGCAAACGCTGATCCTCAACAACGCACCCGGAAATTACAAGCACATGCGCACCCAATCGGCCGACATCCTTTCGCACTGTCTGAATTATGACCGCATATCACGGCTGCATCTCGTGCACTACATATCCTAATCAAAGCTTGGCCTTGATCTCATCGCTGCCCGGAGCGGCTGCCGACTGTTGCTGAGGTAAAGTCGATGTAGGAGAGTTAAACAGGATGACGTTGACAGTGATGTCGTCTCTGTATCTTCGGCTTTCGGGCGCAGGGATAGCCAGCAGACCTGCGACGCGTTGCTGGTTGGCACCGCCGAGCGCGTTGCGGATCAAATGGGTCGAGAGGTTCTCGTCCTGGAATTGGAACGTCCTGAGCGTCTCGGGCCCCTTGGAAAGCGGATGTTGCTTGGACAAGGCCAGCTCTCTCTGCTCCTCGGATGATGCAGCTCGGATAGGTGTCGATGCAACCTGGCCCTGCGGAACAGCCGTTGCTGACGCCGTCGACGACGAAGGAGGCACAGATGCTGCTGAGGGCAACGAATGCAACTTGTCAATGGGCTGAAAAGTGTGTCGTTGCAGTTCGGATGAACGAATAGTGCCCTTGATCCCAGCAAGATGGCCAGCGACCAGACTGACAGCCTCTTCGTTGCTCATCATATCCCACAATCCATCGGTGGCCATGATGATGAAGCGAAGCTCTCTGTTCGGATTTGAGCTGGTCTCGCCGACTCTGCGCCATTCCACCACAGGGGTAGCGGTGACGTAGGGAGGTGTCTCTAGTCCACGAGGAGGTCCACGCGTTGACGATCGACCGCCAGGCAAGAAAGCGTCATAGAGACGGCCTTGGAGCTCGCGATCCCACTTGTACCTGGCATCTCCGAATGCGCGCGTGGGCTCGAGCCCTCCCAACACGCGACCACGCTGGATGACGTTTTCAGATTCAGAGGGAGGATGCTCGGAGCGCATGCGTCGCACCTCATCTGGATTACGGCCAGTCTGATCCACAGACAGCGCCTCGACCTCCCACTTTCCCGAGTCTTCGTCCCAGTAACCGGCAACGGCACGCGAATCACCGGTGCATGCGACGTACACGTCCTGACGTGCCGAGTCGATGTAAGTGAGAAGAGCACAGCTGCCAGACATGGCAGGAAGGATGCTCTCGTAGGCGCTCTTCTGCGTGGCAGTGAAAGTGGCATTGATGGAGCTGGGGAAAATGCTGTGCGCGAGCGAGCTGAGGCTTCGTGTGTTGCCTGCGCCGCCGTCCGGTGAGACGGAGCTGGAAGAAGTTGAGGCAAGGCTGAGTTCGTATTCCTTGAGCAATTCGACAGGTGTGTTGACAATCTCCTTGTCCAATCCGCGGAACGCCTTGGCGATGGCCCTCTTGACCACTTCCGGATCACCATCTAGACCGCTGCTCGATCCTGTCGTAGAGCTTGCAGCGGGACCACCGCCGACGATGGCACGCCAGAGCTTGCTGGGCATAGCTGAATTGGCCTTGGCGATTTCGGCGTACTCGCCCGCTTCCCTAAACACCTTGTCGAGCTCGAGGGCAACAAAAGCGATGAGCTTTTGGCTGAGCAGCGTACTGGTGTGGAAACCAGCATGGCCGTCCATGACAGCAAAGAAGCAAAGGTCGCCGTTTGCGCTGCCGGTGGCGGTATCGGGCGTGGGTGAAACAGGCGAAGTGGAAGAAGAGGAAGGCCGGCCGTCGGCAATGGCACGATCCCGTTCCACGATCACCTCGGCGCGCTTGTCTTCGATGGGGTCATTGCTTGCGACCGAGTTGGTGTCGTATCTTGCAACGAGGCATGCGCCCTGGGGTCGATCTACACGGGTGCTGCGTTGGTTTTCGGCGAGACGCCGGTCGACCTCGGCGTTGGTGAGTGTGTGGATCACCTTGTTGGTGGGACCGCCAGCCTGAGCTTGGCGGGTGGGGATGGAGAACGATGTCCTGCTCTCTGCGGTGAGGGAAAAGGGAGCCGAGTTGGCGGCAAGCGCAGCAGCGGCGGCCTTGTTGGCTTGATGGCGTGGGCGAATATTGGACCAGTAATACCACGAGCCAGCTGCTGCTGCGGAGCCTGCGACACCGACGAGAAGCCACTCTTTGCGTGACTGCTTACGAGAAGCTGCGGTGGAGGCTGACGGCGGGGGAGGCGGTGGCTTCCACTGAGAGGAGCCAGACGACGACGAGGAGGAGGAGGAGGCCGAAGACGAAGACGAAGAGGACGCCGATGATGCCGAAGAGGGCGGCCGGGATGAGGTGGGCACGCGAAGTGGCTTGGAAGCAGTGGAAAAGGACTTTGAAGAAGGATGAGCTTGTCCTTGACGCTGACCGAGCGCAGCTGAGGATGCTGCCGTGGCGCTGGAGGCGGAAGAGCCGACGATGGAGGATTGCCAGTGACGAGACACGCCCAAGGCGCTCCTCTTGAGACAGCTGTATGCGCCAACCATAGGCTCAGCTTTAGCGATCAGCAACTGATGAGCAGCGCTGCCCGCCGAAGATCGTTTCGAGAGCTGAGACGAAAAGAAAGATCGGACCGCAGCCGAAAGGGTGGGAACGTTGCTCGAGACGGCTTGCAAGCAGCGAGTCGTACTGTAATCTTGCAATCCAGTAAATATGAGCTGTGAAGCTCAAGCCGACAATGTCCCGTCAGACTTTCGTTGATGGTCGACAAGAAAGGAAGAAAGGCTTGCAAGCTTCTTTGCTCTGCCGCCTCTCGCTGCTTCGAACTCCACTGCTTCCCGGCTCGCTTCTCCCTCTCTCTCAGCTGCCACTCCAGATTCGGTCATAATTTCCACTCATGGAAAAGACCGCGGGGCCGTCAGAAAAGGCAGCCTTGCGGAGTGGTCCGTTCGTCCGCCTGGTCTAACTTAACACTTATGAAAAATCGCCAGCCCGTTAACGCAGGGTCCAACGCAAACGCTCTCATGCTTCTGAGCTTGCCCCGCCGCAGCTTTAGGGCTACGGCCGCAAAACCTTCCGAGTCTCTCCTCCAAGGACGACCATCCCAACACAACGCGGTCGCCACAGCCATGGGTAAGCACCTAGCACAGCATTCTTTCACTGTCACCCGCCTCTTGTGATCCGCTGACCGAAACCCAATCCCCCCTTCCAAGTAGTACAGCCGCGACAAGTGGCCGTAGCCATCCCAATCTCGTTCCTTCCTGCCCGCTCCACCACCTCCATAGCCAACCACAACATTCGCGTCCACCTCGTATCGTCACGCAAGCACACTAACAAATACGTCCTTCCCAAAGGCGGAGTAGAATCCGGCGAGACGTCCCGCCAAGCAGCCATCCGCGAGCTCTGGGAAGAAGCAGGTCTCATTGGCGCACCACACCCCTCCCACCCTGCCCCGCTCTCCACCACCCCACCGTCAGACTTGGCGATACAAGATCACAAACCGCACAAGAACAGTGCAGCGCCGCATCCGGGCGAAGCTGGGTTTGTTCCGAGAGCGATCTACACGGGTCATGAGATCCTGTTAGAGGCGGGAGAGGACGCGATCAAGGATGACTGGCCGGAGGCACAGCAACGGCGGAGGAAGTCGTTCACTGTGCAGGAAGCGGAGAGAGCGCTCGAGTGGAGACTGGACATTCACACGATCTTCAAACGGTGGGCTGCCGGCCTTCCTCGACACGCATAACTTCGACACAACGTAATCGATCTGAAAGAAACTTATTATTGTTCATTGCGTAAACGAAGAGCAAAAAAGCTCATCTACTTTAACTTACTGTACGACTCTAGTTGAGCCCGACGTCGATGTCCACGTCAATAGCCGTACTTTGCGCACTCGACAGACTCGACGCCAATCGGTCAGCCGGATCGTTGTCAAGCCTCGCCATCTCAATCTCCGAGAGCAGCTTCTTGATGCCAATGTTGAGTCTCCCCTCCTCACCGAGCCCCGCCTGGACCAGTAGCTGCTGGCATCTCTGCACATCGTTATCGTTATCGAACAGCTGCATCTGTCGCACCACATGGTCGACGCTTCGAAGCGACGTAATGTTGGGCACGCGGATCTCGGCAATAAACGCATTGAGCATCTCCATCTCGTGCAGCATGGATCGGTTCGACGTCGTCGCCAGCACCAGCAGTCGCTTGTCCTTCGGTGGACGCTTGCCCAACAGTACAGCAAGCGCCTGAAGCACCGAATTCGAGAAACGAGGGCCGATGCGCACCCACTCGACAATCTTTTCGATGTTGTCGATCACAACAATCGACAGCGGCGACTTGTACGCATCGTTAAACACCTTGTTGAGGTAGTTGATCTTTTGCGCATCGCCCATGCCGATCATGCTTTCCGGCGAGATGAGCTTGATGAACGGATAATCGGAAGCGATGGCGATCGTAGCCGCAAGCGCCGTCTTGCCCGAACCAGGAGGACCGTGCAGCAGCACGGTGACAAGCGGCGTTCGCTGCGACGTGCGCACTTGCTCGACACGAAGGTGACCGTCGCGCAGGATGACATCGATGTGCGGTGCAAAGTGCATGATTCCGTTCTGCACCACCTGCGAGAGCTCCTCTTCGGCAACACCGAAAGCAGGCTTGACTTCTTCCAGCGCATTCAAAAAGTCCTGGTGCTGCACCTTCATGTTTTCGACATCGTTCGAGATGCCCGCCATCGTGCCGACCTTGACGTGACGATTGAACGCAAACGAAGTTGCCGACTTGATCAGACCGGCAATCTCGGCACCGGAAAAGTTCTTGGTGAGCGCAGCGAGCTCGTCGATGTTGACGTCCGTATCCATCACGCCGTTGGTGCGCATCTTGCTGGTATGGATGTTAAGGATTTGACGGCGACCAAACTCGTCCGGCAAGCTCACCTCCACGTGTACTTCGAGGCGACCGGGACGCAGCAGCGCTTCGTCGATCATGTCGAGTCGGTTGGTCATACCAATGACAAGGATGTTGTTGAGTTGCTCGACGCCATCGAGCTTGGCGAGAAGCGTGTTGACGACATTGTCGCCGGCCGAGGTAGCGCCCGCTCCACCGGAACCACGCTGCCTGACCATGGCATCGAGCTCATCGAGGATGATGATATGCAGCTGCGACTCGTCGCCCTTGGCTTTCTGCTCTGCCTCGGCATCAGCAAAGAGCTTGCGCACATTCTCCTCACTGCCACCGACGTACTTGTTGAACACCTCGGGACCGTTGACGATCTTGGGCTCGCGGGCATTGAGCATCTTGCCGATCTGACGCGCCAGCAGCGTCTTACCCGTTCCTGGAGGACCGTACAGCACCATACCTTTGACATGTTGGATGCCGAGCTTCTCGACGAGCGCCGGCGGGAAAATACGAGATGCGAAAGCTCGTCGGAAGATGTTGGCGAACTCCTTGTCGAGACCTCCGACACCCATGTCTTCGAATTTGAAGTTGGGCTGCAAGATGGCGTTGGGCGGAGGGCGGTTGCCCGATGCTTTGAGCTTGACACCACCATCGCGGGCGGCGGCAAAGTTGATCTGAGTCTGGGCGATCAGAATACCGCGATCGGAGCGACTTGGGTGCGATCCACCGTGGCTGCCTGGAGGTGCATTGCTGCCTCGCTGCTGGATCTCGTGCAACTCGACCACCTCTACCCCCGTGACCGTCACCACCAGGTTCATGCCTTTGAACTCGAACACGAGCGTCTGGCCCGTGGTGAAGATGTGATTCTCAAACGCGCGTGCAAACAGCTTGGCCATCTCGGCCGTATCGTACGCCTGCGATGCCACCTCGCCTTTGCGGAAGTAGGCCACCTCGAGATCAATACTGCCGAGATAGACGCTGTTGCCGAACGCAAAGGGGTCGTAGCTTTCGGCTTGAACGACGTGGCCGGAGACGGAGAGGCCGGCCCACTTGCGTTGCAGCAGCGCTGTTCCGAGCGTGCCTGGTTGAATGGTGCCTGTCGGGTCGGCCTTGGCGGTGAAGACGTACATACCGTCGATGAGCACGTACTGCGTCGAGCCCCATTCCTGACCGTTGATGATAAGGCAGTTGGAATGCACAAGCTGGTCGGGACATTTGACGATGAGATAACCGCCACCAGGTGCACGTTGGGGCGGCGCCTTTTCAGATCCATAGCCTGCACCGCCGGAGAAGCCGGCGCCACCAGAGAAACCTGCGCCGCCCCCTCGATAGCCTGCAGCGCCGCTGGAGGAGCGAGGTGCACTGCTGGCGGCACCACCACTTCCTGCGAAACCAGCTCCTCCACCGCCATACCCGGCTCCTCCTCCGCCACCATAGCCAGCAGCGGCTAGTCGACCTGATGACGAGGAAGACGATGTATACGGGTTGCTGCCACCGTCACCGTAAGGACTGCTGCCGCCTGCGCCACTGCTGACTCTGCCGTAACCAGCCCCGCCAGCCCCGCCAGATCCGCCGGATCCACCGCCTCGGAGGAATCCTGCCATGTTATATGCGATCTAACCTGCTCGTGGGATTTTACGTGCAAGAAAGTCGTTCCTGTTTGGACACGTGAGTTGCTGAAGGAGCAGAGTCACAGGAAAGAAAGCGAGTGTGTGTGCGAGAGAAAAGGTGATGATTGAACGAGCAGCAAAAAGCACTCACGCTCGCCACGACTGAGTCTGGCACCGCCTTCTGACGAACACGTCAGCTTGGTCTCCTATCCAGAAGATAATCTATATTATTGCATAATTGCGACCTCGCCTGCATCGCGGTTTCGACTCCATAGCTCAGTTGGTTAGAGCGTAGCACTGTTAATGCTGAGGTCGGCGGTTCGAGCCCGCCTGGGGTCGCCTTTTCCCCTTTTTTTCGCCTCCAAATTTTAAGCCTTTTTCTTGCCACGTTTCAGCGGTATGTTCCGGCTTACATCGTGTTGGGTGCCGCTCTCTCTTTCTTCCCATCGCAGCCTCTACCTGTAGCAGACTCTGAACCGTCTTCCACAGATAAGCGAGCGGGAAGATGTACCTGACTTGTCACACCACAACAAAGCACTTCTTGTGAGTTTGGTTCTGTCGTGCACTGTCCAGGCCAACAAACAACATCATCTCGAGCATCTACAACGAGCGAGACAGCAGAGATCACAAACGATCCAACACGTACTCAACACCGACCCTCTCCATCTTCTAAAATAACGCACAGACATGTCACACATCCACGAGCGACAGCCGCTTCAACCCTAGAAAGAAAGTGATACAGATCCAATCGCATTTCGCAAGGGAGAAGAGCAAGGAGCGATGATGTGTAAGTTTTGGTGAGAGTGTACAAAACTTTCGCTGAGATGCGATCTTGCCTTAGATCTTGGTCTCACGAAGGCCGTCCTTCCAGAAGACGAGGTAAGGGGTAACGCCGTCCTCGCGGTAGTTGAGCAAAGCAACCATGCCCTCCGGGTCCATCGACTCGCCGGTGTAGAACTCCCAGTCGTTGAACGAGCCGACGATCTTCTTGGCGAACGCAGCAGCGCCCTTCTCGAAGGCAGGGTGACGTTCCTTAGGCAGCTTCTCCTTGACAGCCTTCATGTAGCCCTTGAGGTAAGCGACGTACGACTTCTTGTCAAACTGGGTCGACTGCAGACGGAACGAGTGCACAATGTTGATCACCTGCTCGGCGCCGCTCTCGAGCGCCTCGGCAGCCTCCTCGGCGGAAGGGTTGGCACCAATGTCGACATCGCCGTCCGAAACCACGATCTTTGCGGCGTCGACCTCGTAGACAATGTCATCGACCTCCTCGATTTTGTAACCGTCCGAGACCATCTCGTCGCCGGAAATAATGTCGGTGTAGAGCTGTGCAAGAGGTGACAAGTGTAAGAGAAAGGGAGGTTATGTCAGTGAAGCCGAGGGATTTTTAGGACGAGAGTGGCACCGCCCAACACTAGCCGAGGATTCGATGAGGAACACAGACAGCCAACATAGCTGTTGTCTTATCCCGGTATTGCTCGTCCCAGGGTTCGCTTTCAGCGTGTTGATTTCCATCGCAGCTGCAGAGTCCTCATTGTGGCAAACAATGGCGAGCCAGTTGCGGTCGATGGCATGGCACCGCACATGAAACAGTGGTGACTGCCCAGCTTGCGGTGCAAATACGTGCTCCACGCAGCGGGTGGACCATTGGACACATTGTGCAATCGATGGATATCTGTTCTGCCGCATACCAGAAAGGCCTGTAGCTGACGACATGGGAGCAAATCGCAGCTGTCCACCTAAGCGCGTGCCCAGCAATCGAGCTGTGATGGTCCTCCTGCGGCTCCGTCAAGTCCATTTGAGCATCAAAGCCTGACAGTCCCGGATGTGCGCACATCTCCGAAGCATGCAGAGACTCGCCGCACTCGACGGGTCCTTGCCACGTAGCAGGATGTTCGTCGCCTCGAAGTGTGCTGGTCCGTGACCCTCGCTAAAGCGGGACTCGTTGGAAAGTTTCTGCACCTTGCAAACCCTGGGACTAGTGCTGAGCAATATCAATATCGTCTGTAGATCTTACCTTCATGACTGCGAGTTCGTAGGAGGGGAATTGATACCAATTTTGGGTGATGGAGAAGAAGCAAAGGAGGTTGCGAGTCTGGATGGCGGACGAAGCAGCGTGCCGGCGCCAGAGCCAGCATGCCCAGAGTGGCCAACGACTGAATTCGAACCCTGCTCTGCAGCCCAGGCGCGTCTGCAGAGAGTTTTTTTTTTTTTTTTTTTTTTTTTTTTTGGAAGAAATGGAACAGGGAAAAAAAAAAAAACAGCGAAAAGAAAATTTGGAAGAACGGACCACGCAAAAAGGCAAAGTGAAAATTCTTCAGCAATGAAGCCCATTTTGTATTCGTACCATTTCAACTCGAAGCCCTTGCTTGATTTCAAACACTTCAACCAGCGCCTCTGCGTCTTCTTTCCCAAGTTGGACCCTCCTCGCCTTCGCGTTCATCCTGACACCAAGCGCCTGTGAGGTGTAGCACGTGTGCCCCACATCGTAAATTCTGAAGTTTTTTATAATGGTACCATCGGCTCTCTCATAGGCAATGACACCAGATTCTTCACTCATCACTGGACCATAGGCTATGGTACAGCAATGAATGAGTTTGTATCATAGGCTGGCTATGAGATAGCAATGAAATGACTTTGGTATCATTGCCAATGATAATGTGGACCATAGGTGTTTCATTGACTGAGAAAAAAATAATATGCATCATGGTAATCCGCAGCATGCAAAATAGGATAGTTTTCTTACAGAAACAGCAGGAAACATGGAATTTTACTCAAAGACAGTCGCAGCGAGTACAAGCAGTGACAGTGATGGTGACAGTGACGGCGAGCACAGCTGATGGTGACGGCGAGGGTAAGCAGTGGTTTCCACACTGCACTGAATTTCGAGCGCTGAATTTCGAGCGCCGAATTTTGACATGTTTTTTTGTTAGGTTTCAGCCGATGAGTATGACAAAATTGGCCAATGATACAATTCCGTCACACAGGCAATGACACGCCGATGGTACCGTGATAAAAAACTTCAGAATTTACGGTGTGCCCAGCCGCATGCTTTGTTGGTATCGGCAATCAAACAATGCTCAAATCCGGGCCCTCACTATCCGTCTCGTGGCACCATCCTTCCCTCTCTCGCTGTCCGTCGTCGACCAAGCAATGCTGACACACAGAATACTTTTGATATTAGCGATGACCACGATCGAGTATAGCCAATCCCATGATACAATGAAACAGAGCCCGTGCAGTGTGTAAGTGAAAAGAAATGTTCAAGAAGTGCCAACGTCAGTAAGGCCAAGCACAAGCTGGATGCTGAGCTTGCAAAGGACATGTCGACGACCTTCCATCAGAGGCACAAAAGCGCCGCAGCCGAGCAGGCTCGCATAGCCCAATTCGGCGAGGTACGCCGTAGGTCCGCCTCGCTTTGCAGTCTCTCGTGCTTGCGCTGCGAAGAACGGCTGGCTGACCGCGGTCTGGGCAATCCCATGCACTGCGTCCAGAATGGCACCGTTGGAGCAGTTGACAAAGATGTCCTTCATGCTCGGCGCCAGGCTGTCGTAGAGGATGCTGACGATCGCCGGCACCTCGCGCGCCGCTTCGTGAAGGAAGCCGTACAGCAGCAACCGTTCCGCGTCCGATTCGGCGTGCTGCAGCAACGACGTGACCAACGTTACGAGCAGCAGTGCGATGCGCTTGTCGAGGAGGCCGAGGTACTCTTGCAGCCCCTTGTATCCGGACCGGCGTGCTTCCACCGCCGAATCGCACACGCTGGCGTCGACGCCTGCCAGCGCCAGCAGCTGTCCGAACTCTTCCGGTCGCGTCGCCGTGGGCAGCAGACCCACAAAGAAGCCCAGCTGTCGCTCCGAGATGCGTCCGTCCTGCGATCGTCGTTCGCCTTGCCCGTCCACTCCGCAGTAATGCAGCATGGCCCGCATGAGCTTGGTCGTCGCTTCTTTCGTGGATGGATGTCGCAGGCCTTTGACGAGTAACGCTGCCATGCCAAACGAAAAGTTGATCTCGAAATCGACCCCAGTCTCATCGTCGAGCTTGCACGCCAGATCGCGGAACTCCAAACGTGCATCCAACAGGAATCCCACCAGATCGTTGCCTTCGCTGACCGCCATGCCGCGCTCCCAGATGCTCGCCACCGTCGCATGCATCAGCTCCACGCCTGCTTTGAACAACGGCACGTGTCCGCACTGCACCATCGCAATGCCCAGCCAAAACATCTGCGGCAGGTAGCGCGACCGCGTAGGCAAGATCTTGACCACCTTGCTCAGACATGTCACGATGCTGATCATGGGCATGTCCGAGCTGCTGCTCGCCCATTCCGAGATTGAGCCGCGCAAAGAGACCAAGATCTGGTACAGCAGATCGTCGTCGATCTCGCCCTGCGCCAAGCATCCCAGCAACACAAACGCGCGCGACTGGATGATCGGATTGTACTGGAAGGCCGTGCTCGTCACCAAGCTCGCCAATCGTGCGCGCCAGCTGTTGGCGGCGTCCGTGTTGGGCGCGGCGACATCCGCAATCTCATACATCAATATCGCGAGCCGCTCGATCGACGCATTGTCGGGCGAATCGCGCACGATCTCCTGCGACGCTGCAAACGCCGCATTGGCGCTGCTGCCCTGCGAAGCGGCCGTGGGCAAACCGAACAGCTTGAGCGAGTTGGGCTCGGCGAGCTGTTCGAGTAACACACGCAGCTTGCCCACTGCCTCGGCGCTGCGTGGCATGGCTTCCTCCGGTTTCCGAGCCTCTCGTGGGTCTTCTGTGCATAGCGAATGTACGAGATTGATGGCACAGCCATAAATTGACTGCCGCGTCGCATCCACGCCGTTGCCAGCAAGCAGCAGGATGACATGCAGCAGCTCGGGCAGATACAGCAGCGTTTCGACACGGTTGGTGAACGACAGCACCATGTTCATCCGCACCAGCGTCGCAATCTCCTTCCACGAAGCATTGAGATGCAGCTGAGAGACGACCGGGTTCTGCGCCGTCTTGGCCACAACCTTGCGCAGTCGAGACAGCAGCTTGCCGCGCAGATTGATCGAGGCAAACGAGACCATCGTGTCCAGCACCGCTTCGAACCGCTCCGTGTGCAGGCCTGAGTCCATGGCCGCTTCGGTAAACACGTCCAAAAACGTTGGGATGAGGTCATCGAGCCGGCTCAGCTGCGACCACACGCAGCGCTGCATGATGGCGTACATGTCTGGTTGCTTGGTGGTGATGCTGATGAGCTGGTTGAGGATCTCCTTGATGCGTCGGTGATACTCCCCCTGCTGCTCGCGCGACGTGTGCACAAACATGACGAGGTTCGATAGCCACGGCGATAGGTAGTGCAGGCAGACCGTCTTCTGGCTCGGTGCCGCGCGCTCAAAGCCGTCAAAGAACGAGAGCAGGAACTCAAGCGTGACACCCGGCGCTGCCACGGCAAAGTCCTTGCTGAGGTCCGTCACAAACGCCATCGTGTTGGCCGGAAGCGCCAGGCCACGCGAGCTGAGCAGCCGCTTTCTGACACTGCTCGTGCCAAAGTTGAATGACGTGGAGAGAGCACACAGCAGATTGTACGCGCTCAGTCTCAACGCAGAGTCGTTGCTGGTGATGTTGAGCATCGCCATGTTGAGCAAGGTGCCCGGCACATCGTTGGGCCGCAAAACACGGTCCACCGCATTGCTGGCACGGAACTTGGACACACGTGCTTTGGCCTGTCGCAGCGCCTGCACCACCTCGGACCGCTCGCGACTGTTGAAGACAAAGTTGATCGAGCCGTTGCGGCAGGACAAGAAGAACGTGTTGTCGTCGCCGCGGATCGAGATGGAACGCACGTCGTCGATGTCCGAGAGGTGGAAGACGTCATTGAGGCGGACTGGAACGTTGGGCAACCAGTCCTGCTGCTTCAAACCCTTGATCTGCAAGTATTCATCGCCAATGAGGAAGGTGACCGGCGTCAGGGTGCGGTAATACCATACGAGGGTGATCTGGTCGAATTGCACCTCGGCTGGCGCGCTCAAAATGGACACAGTGGCTTTGTCCAGGGCGAGGTTGCGCGGCTCGATCCACGTCTCGATCTCCGAAAGCGTGGAGCAGGGCACGACATTCTGCAGCGAAGTCAGGCGATCTGCAATCTCGTGCTTGAGCGAAGAATCGCTGTACGTCGTTGTGCTCCAGAACTGCAGCTCGACGCGGGCAGTGGTGTTGGGGTTGACGAAATAGACGTTGACCACGTTGGCAAGGATTGAGGCGGGCACCAGCGAGCTAAAGTAGAGCAGCCACTGACTCGGCGTCACGTTGGACGGCTGGCAGGCGGTGGTGTCGACGATAACATCGAACTGACGGTAAGCAAAGGTCTCGAGAGTCTGCAGGATGTAGAGGATGAGGCCCTCAAAGTCGATCGTGTCCGCCTTCTGCTTATGCATGATGTAGTAGAGTATTGGTCGGCCACCACGAGACGCGGGCCCTTCATAAAAAATGGAGCGGTAGCTCTCTTCGTCGACGTTGCGGCCGGCGTGTCTGCGGAGGAAGTCTTGGTAATTGCCGGCACCAAATGAGGGTTCGGGCATGTCGTCCCCCTTGGGCTCTCCCGCGACAGCCAGCGCATCGCACAGGGCATCGTAGACGTGCTTTGCCTCTTCGCTGCGTCGCTGCTGGGCCTTGTCCTCCTCGAAAGAGGCGATACCGTCCGCCGTGGTCCACTTGGAAGCGCGGTCATCCAGAATCTTGCCGAGCTTGTCGACGTTCTCGAACAGAAACTTGTGCAGCATCTTTTGGTCGCGCTCGTCGATGCCGTACACGTTGGGATGGATGCCGAATCCGAGCGGTTGATCGGCAGCATAGAGGCGGTCTGGATCCGTGCGGGCGTCTGACACTTGATCAAGAAAGGCGGTCACCTTCCAGACGTTGCTCTTGAGAAAGTCGTTGAGGCCTGTCATAAACGGTTCCTTGTGACTCGAGAAGAGATTGTTGCTGGAGAGCGTGGTAAGGATCTTGCCGATCAAGACTAGTCCTCGTTGCAAGTCTTTGCTCGGACCGGTGAGGTTGATGTCGATCAAGTGCGGCGACACGACAGCGGGACTGATGAAGCGCAAAAACATGAGACCTCCCACGCCCTGATAGCGCGAAGCTGGGAAGCGCGCATCAAGCACGTTGCGAATGTGACGGCAGAGCTCGCGTAAGACGGCCGGGACACGGTGCGCCGAGGAGCAGATGGCGTCGACAAAGGATTGTGCGATCTCCTCGAGGGCGCTCTGGTTCTTGAGCGCGCTGCCGCCCGGTTCGACACGCGAGGGGTCCATCTCGACCGAGAAGCCGGCTGGCCTGCGGGCAAACTCGGTGATCAACGGCGCCATGATGGAGCGGAGGTAGTCGTAGCCGTGCGTGCGTGCAAACGTGGACACAAGCGTCGTGCGGAACGTGTTGCCGCGGAAGATGAGCTCCCCGGTGGCAGTGCACTGGATCTCCTCTTCGACGGCGGCTTTCAAGAAGCGAATGAGCCCGCCTTTGGCGTCAAACATGCTCAGCAGGAGCACGCTCATCGGCTCGACGTCGCGGCCCATACAAATCTGGCAGATGGAAAGGGCCAGCTGCAGATTATCCTGGCAGACCAGGTCGACCAAGCGAGTCGACTTGTGCGCACCACCCATGCGTTCGAGCTCGTCAAAGGCGGTGCCCTGGTTGAGCACGTTGGTCATGATCTGCATGAACGCGGTGCGGATGCGCGGGTCTTCGTGATAGGCCAGTGGCAGCGAGTTCTGCAGTCCACTGTCAATGTTGGACGCCAGCAAGTTCGAGAGTGCCAGGATTGCTGACTCGCGAAGAGGGACGAAATCGCGTCCAGCTTCGATCTTGCTGCTTTTGGTGGCCGCGAGTGTTTTTGGATCGGTGAGAGCGCGCGCACGTGCGGCTGCTTTGGTCTCCGAGTGCCTGGCGCGGTTCAGAATCTTGATGAAGTAGCCAAAGTACATGGCAAAATGTCGAGTTTTGGCTCCTTCGACCTTGTCGTCAAGGAGGAGCGCATCGTCAGCGAGCAGCAGCGGAAGCTTGTCGAGCAGGATTGAGATGCACTTGAGGCAAGCGACGTCCAGGTCGCGCTGAAGCCGGTCGACTATATCGAGAGGGGCGGAATGCGACCCATCCTCGCTGCCGTCGGATGTCCATGTGGTGAGCGCCTGGAAGAGACGATTGCGAACGCGCAGCTCGTTTGAGAAGGAGAAGACCGCCTTTTTGCGCATCAGAGCTTCGCACATCTGGCACATAGCGGTCTTGATGCGCAACGCTTGCTCGTCGCGGCCGAGCGAGTTGGCGTATTCGACAAAGAGCACCATCAGCGATCCAATGTCCACTTTAGACGTCGACGAAGAGGTCTTGACTTCGTCCAGTCGCGTCAGAACCATGGTGGCAACGCCGATGCTCTGTTCGACAAACACCGTATACATTTCGCTCGTCTTTGGATAGCCCGTCTCCTTGTCAAAAAAGGCGCTGAGGACGGCATGGATCTGGAGGAACAGAATACCGATCAAGCGAGGACTGAGATCGACTCCGAGCGTCTCCTTTGCCTTTTCCCTCACCCACAGCGAGTCGGAGACGAGCAGGTCCACCATCTGATGCACGAATTGTTCGACCAACACGGCAGGTTGCTGTTCTAGGTTGGAGAACCGCGGCAAGATCTTGGCGACGAGCGGTTCGATCTCTGAGCTGATAGCAGCGGATGCCGAGAAGCAAGCGCCTCCAAACGCACACAGAAAGCCGGCATAGTTGTGCCACTGTCCTGCCTTGTCCTGTGCCGGCAGCGTGCCTTCTGCGACGGGTCTCGCCACCTGCTGCGTCAAACTGGACCAACGCGAGTAGGCCTCTTTCCATGCAAGCCAGCTGGCTGCCGACGGCGATTCAATGTCACGCAAGAGCGCCCGAATCCGCTTCTGCTGTGCGATGCGGCCCGTGTGCAGGAAATTCGGGTCGCTCAGATCCGTGTAGAGGCGGATCCATTCGTCAGGTAGCGGGTCGTAGTAGTCGGCGATGGCGACCGTCAGCTTGGCGTAATCCCAGGCACACTGCATGGCGCGCGAGCAGACTTCGGTATCGCTGGAGCAGATCATGACCAACGTGACAAGCTGCACCCAGATATACTCGAGTTTGCGCTCATTCTCTGGTGGATAGAACGACGACTTGAGCGTATTTGTCCAACCCGCGTCCCTGCCGGTGAAGAATGCTCGCCGCAGCTGTGAACGACGAAGGAGCTCCAGATAATGGCGCTGCATCTCGGATGCATCCGAAGACATAAGCTGCTCCGTGATGATGGTGAAGAAGAATGGCAGGCACGAGATGGAGACACGACATTGGTGTTCGCAAAACTCGGCAAACCTGGGATCGAGCAGGCCACTGTGGTAGGCGCGGGCAAGGAGGGCGGCGCAGCTCTTGCGATAGGTAGCAAACTCAGGCGGGGTGGCGAAGAGCGAACAGACCGACACGAGGAAGCCAAGCATGCTGTCGATGGGCACGGCTTTGCGCAGGACTGTCTCGCGATCAAAGGGGACGACACCGCCAGAAAGCGATGACAGCGCATTGGACTGATCAAGATCGAGGCCCTGAGAGAGCGCGGACACATCGAGCGTCCACAGCTGCATGATAGACTGGAGCAGATCCAGGCGACCGAGCTCGTCCACACTGGATGCGGCCGTCGCGGCCGAGACTGAGAGTGAGACGTGGCGAAAGTGACTTGCCGAAGCCGATCGGGACGCGGCGCGCTTTCGAGCCGCCTCGCGATTGTCAAAACGCGGTAGACGGTACGTGGTTTCTCGAAAGAAGGCGCGGAGCTGACGCGAGATGTGCGGATACAAGATGCTCACGTCTGGAGCCCATGGGAGGCGATGACGTTCGCTGGCGAGCAGCACACAGGCCTTGACGAGCGCAATCTTGAAGTGGATTGGGCTTGACTCGGCCATGCAGATGGGAACGAGCTCGCGGATGGCATGTTGCGGTTCGAGACGGAAGAGCGCAGCAAAGAAGTCGATCATGAGCATGAGCTCGATGGGCTTGTTGCCGCTCGCAAGGGGCCGTTTGGGGTCGAAGAGGCGCTCCTTGAGTTCGGCTTCGAGATCATGAACAATGAGGTGGAGGCCATTCTCGCTTCGAGGCACCGAAGCGGCGGCTTTGAAGAGGTCAACGCAGCAGAGCGTGGCGACGTCGACGAGGGCTGTGTTGCGCGGAGGTCTACGCAGACCGTCGATGAACGACAACTTCTTGGCAAGGCTGCCACTTGCTTTGCGATTCTCTCCCACAGCGGCTTTGCCCACCAAGTCTGGACAGAGGATGAGGAGCGAGGTGAGCATAGGCCAGAAAGCAATCTTGCGCTTGGTGTTGTCGGCGATTGTATAAACATGGTCAAAGACTTCCTCTGGTTTCTTTTCAAAGCGACGATTGGCGGCTGCCAAGTTGGCAAATTCGGTCGGATGGTACTGGATCCACGACCAAATGGCACGTCGAAGCGTGAGAGCAACGGCGTACTGCGCACTGCGTTTGAGCTGGGGGAACTTGGAGCCCACCTCCTGCAGCATGCTGGCGAGGCGCGAACGCTCAAAGTTAGAGCACTCGAGCAGCCGCAACTCTGCCGTGCTCGGAGCCTCTTCGATGGTGTCGGCGAGATAATTGAGTCGATTGTGCAGACGGGCACAGACGACGACCCAGTTGCTCGAGCTGAGGTAGAAGACGACCTGGCTGGCGAGACGATAGATGCGAGTCTGGAGGTGGCTGGGGATGTCGGAACCCTCGACGTCTTGGCTGAAGGAGGTGGTGGTCCAGGAAGAGGCGTTGAACTTGGCGAAGGAGTTGAGATCCGTCATGTCGACTTTGGTCTCCAGAGACGAAGAGGCGTTGGGAGCAGCAGCAGCAACAACAGCATTGAGCATTCCGGGTTCGTCGATGCTTGGCGGCGTATCAAAAGGAGAGCGTGTCGGCGGAAAGCTGGGGTAGAGGACGTGAAGGCTTGTGGAGGTAGCGAGGCACAGAGAGGTGGGCATGAAGACTTCGGGGAACTTGTCGCCGAGACTGAATGTGCTACCATCCTCGCGAGAATCGGGGTCATCGCGTGCGAGCCGTGTACCAGATTGGCTGCTGAACGTCTTGCTGGCGGAGAAGCTGGACGATGCGTCGCGCAGGCTGAGGTCTCGCAGCGATCGTTCCGAGGGTGCAGTGCGTGCGGCCACGCTGTGAGCTGCTGCTGGGTCGGTCTTGGATGAGGGACGCGACTCGACGCCTTCGTGGATGGAGGAAAAGCTGGCATCGTCTCTTGCGACGTTTTGCTTGATGAGCAAAGTCATGACGCTGAGGAGGTGCTTGGCCTGCGTGTCGTCCATAGCGGGTGGATCTGGCCATCCAAGCGCGGACGTCGAGGTCCACTGCCCAAGGCCGTCTTCATTACCGTTGTTATTGGGGTTGCTGTTGTTGGCAAAGCTCGGATGCGGGTCTAGTCCCGGGCGAGGACTGTTGGCATAGCCGGAGGCGATGCGCCACTGGTGATTGAGACAAGAGACCAACACCTTGAGAATGAAGAGCTGTGAGTGGAGCATGCCGATGCTGGCTTGCTGTTCCAGGCGCTGCTGCGAGGACTGCTTGACGAGCAACTCGATGGCGCCCAGCAGCTCTTTGACGACGATGCCGAGCTGGAAGCAGCTGAGGTTGATGAGGTGGTTGACGCACGAGCGGACCAAGTCGTCCTCCTCGACCACCTGGAGACGCCAGCCTGAGTTGCATGGCAGCTGCAGCACGTTGAAGAAGGCACAGAGGATAAGAAGGAGAAGGAGAAGAGGCAAAGTCAGATGCTACCGCGAGAGAGGAGATGCATCTTGCTGCTGAGTGTCGCACTTACCTTGTTCACCAGTCGCTGGACGATGCTAGCGATGAGGACCTGGCTCGAGGCGCTGGTGGAGACGACGGTCGAGGTGTGGGCGGACAGCGAGGCCGAGTCAGGGACGTCGTTTGTGGGATTCGGGCTGCTGTACGCGATGGCGTTGCTCGTGAAGGTGGGAGTGAACCCGCTGTCGGTGGAGTCATGATGCAATCCGGTGGAGCTGCTGATGGAAGCAGCGTGTTGATGCTGGTGGTAGTAGTGGTGAGGTTGTTGCTGTTGCTGTTGCTGGTGATAGGAATGCGGCAGATACTGCTGAGTTTGGTATGGCGGGGAGGCAACTTGACGGCTTGACTGAAACTGGTGTTGCAAGCCAGTCGAGTTCTGCGATGCAGGTGAAGAGTGAGCTTCGCCGCCATTGATGAGGCCGAGACCGTGACGACGAGCATCGGGTGTCTGTATGAGCGGAGCGGTGGTAGCTGCCGCAGTTGATGTGGAAGCACCGCGAGATGCTGCTGGGTTGGCTGCTTCCATGCTCGTGTGGGTGCTTACGGATGCACTGCGGGCGCCGCTCCCACCAGCACTCGTCGGAAGAGTGGCGAAGGGGCTCATCGTGGAGGTAGGAAGGCCACGGGGGTCCGTTGTTTGATATACGCCGGCGTCTGGTTTGATGACTCCTCCTCCTCCTTACGGTTGCGACTGAGCGGCAAAAGGCATTGAGAACCAAAGGCGGACGAATCGGAAAGAGCCGCAAGTGCACTCAGAGCGTTGCCAGAGAGAGTCGGCTGAGGCGACACGTGTCGGAGGCAACGAAAGGGAAGGAGCGTGCAGAGTTGGTGACGGTGCTTGCGCTTTGCTTGGACCTGCGCGCGTGTGATCCGAACGTCGGATTGAACGAGAAGAATATATGATGGAAATGTCGAAAGATGCAAGGCGGTCGGAGGCCAGAGCAACAAGCAGCAGAGTCGGCGGACGGAAGAACAAGCAATCACAATGATTGGTCGCCGTTTCGTGATGCGATGCGATGCGATATGATGGAATGCCGTGGATGCTTTCGTCCAGGGACCCGCAGGCGACTGACAGCTCCCCTTGTCCTGAGTCCAAACGTCGATCGTGAGACAAGCTGCAAGCATGCGTGTGGGCGAACGGACGCCCCGAAGAGTAGCGAGACCGGCGAGATGGCCAGCGGGGGGAGAGCGGAGGAGGACGAGACAATGGACGCAAGACCAAAGCAAGATTGCTCCGCGATAGGAAGAAAAAGGCGAAACCCTTGAATCCCACGCTCCTCGTTGGAGCGATAGACGTTGCAAGCAGCTACGTCGGCAGTACCAAAAAAAGGCGCGTGCGTGTGTGTGCGTGCATGTGTGTGCTTGTGGGCGGAGGAGAGGTAAATTGAGTTGAACGGGCTTGCGAATTTATTCAGGCTTCCTCACAGTCACATACACGCTTGAAGACAGCCGAGACACACAAAGGAGAAAGAAATCAGCACAGGCGTCATTCGCATCCTCTCACAGACACCAACAGAATACAAAGGGCTCTTCATCGGGTCCTTGCTCCGGGCTTGAAGACGAGCAGACTAGACTAAAGTCAAGGAACATAGAATGACAGCCAGGGCCCCTTCCTCGCAATGGAAGGAAGGACATCCTTAAAAATCGTTATGTTCTTGCCAAACGAAGGCTCAGCACGGTCCCTTTGGCCAAAGATGAACACTCAAAGTGTCGGCGGTCCATACCCTCTTCGGTCTGGCTTTATTGTGTGCGAGTGTGCGGGAGTATCTGTCGCAGTATGATTGTTCGCCACGATGCAATGCAATGCAGAGCAGCCCAACCAAGCGTATCCGTGCTGCGCCTCGACACAGGCCCTCTACATCCTCAGCACAAAGGGAGGGTGGTTCCCGTTTCTGAATAGAATTGACCCGCGAATAGGCGGTGTAGAAAAGAACCAGTACATTCAGAGCTGCGAGGACAGCCTCAGTATCCTCGCAGTTCGTTGCCGTGTCTGCGTACCAGTCGCACAGCCAGGATGCCCGCGATCAATGCAAAGCAGCCACCCAGCCGGAAAATGAGCCCGAGAGCGTCGCTGTTTTGTTCCGATCCTGCTTCTCCTGTGTTGCTGTCGTTGCTGCTCCTTTTGGGCTCCATGATGGCAAAGATCAACGACGACACGGCCGTGACAAGGAACTGGGGCACTACCACTGCGACGTTGTGCAGTCCCAAAACGGTGCCGGCATGCGACAGAGTGCTGCCAGCGTTATCGTTGGAACCCTCGCCTCCTTCCAGATCGCTGCCGTCCTCCACCGCTTCTCGATCGCGTATTTGTGCTTCCTCATGCAGGCTGGCTACGCCAAATGACAGGGCCCTTTGCAGCTGCTCTTCGTGGTCGTCGTCCGATTCAGTATCGTCGCCATAGCGCCCAGAAGGAGGCCGTGACCGCTTACCCGAGGACGAATCGTACGAAGGCTTGTGCGCCATCGGCCGGCTGTGTCCCTCGCTGTCTCGCGTATTGCTGCCAAGCAGCGCCATCCTCACGTCGTCCACCTCGCGGTCGGTATGCGCAGAAGAAGCTGCCGCACCACGACTGTCCGCAGTAGGAACTGGCTGCACATGCTGCGTGTGGATGAGAATGCCCAGCAGAGCGATGGGAATCCAGCCGGATATCGCAAAGCAGAAGCCTACCGCGGCGACGACCCACGTCGCCAGAAAAACAGAGTTGGTTAGACCAGCAAAGTACGTACCGCACATGGAGATGAAAAAGACAAAATTGGCAAAAGGCCACCAGAAGGGTAGCTCGGGACAACGGTCTCGCAGACTCCGCAGCTTGCGAACCACGCTTGAGTTGGCAAACCAGACCGCGTGGACGTATGATTGGTGCACAGGGTTTGGCACTATGAGTGGCAGCACAATCGACGTGATTAGCGACAAGATGGCGTGCCAGAAAAAGGCATGGCTGCCTGCACGCGTGGCCTGTTCGAACAGCTCGTGGTCGCTTTGCTTGCCACCGTTGAGCCGCACATCGGCCTTATAGATCTCGCCAACCCACACGGTGCTATAGAAGAGGATAGGGAACCAGCCGATCTGGGCAAAGAATTGCACCTTGAAGATCTCGATGATGGGCGGCGGCAATCCTCGCGCTTGTGTGTAAAGGTCGGTAACAATAGCAACAAGCCCGAGCCTTTCTGCCTTTCTCGAGCCGTGAGAGTGAGATTGCGCGAGGACCTGTTCCTCGACGCGAAGGACTACGACTGCATGCGATGCGACCAAGATGATGCTGACCAGCACCGAGATGATCTGGATCTGCGTCTTGCCAAGGAAGCCAGGTGCGAGTTTTGGCAAGTCGAGGTTGCCGATGAGGAAGCTGAGCACCGAGCCAACGCCGGTGAGACGAGCTGCCCATGCGTTGGCATCAGCCTGGTCCTCGGTGGATGCTACATCGACCATAAGCGCGCGGTCGAGCGCTGTGACGGCATTGACCGAGAAATCGACCAGGTAGACCGACAGGACGCCGATGAAGATGGCGAGATTCTGATGGGCTTTGGTGCCTGGAGAGACCATCCACGCTGCTACTTCGCCGGCAAAGCCGAGGAGAAGGATGCTGAGGGCGCAGATGATGGTTGCGGCTGTGAGGAATGGTCGGCGTCTTCCGTGTTTGGAGGTGCTGTTGTCGGCCATGCTTCCGATCAACGGCTGTACAATGAGCCCAGAGAAGGGACCCGCTACGAATACAGCTGCCATCGCTGCCTTTGACAAGCCCAGATCGAGCAGATACGGTGGCGCAAACGCCATGTCCATCGACCATACCGTCTGAGCACCGAGCATGCCAAGCGTCAACAGAGGCAGCTGAAGCGCCGGTGGGGCATGGATGCGGGCCGCACCGACAAGACGGTACTCAGAGCTCGGCGTCGCTGATGCTGATGGCATTGAAATTCCAACCATGGCGGGCAGGCTTTACGGGGAGCACGGGTATCAGGACGTTGGAGCACCACGTTGTGTCGGGAACGAAAGGGGGAAAACGTGCGAACCACGAGCGAGCCAAACTGTCGCTCCGTTCTACGTCATTCTACTGGAGCTTCCCTTGTGCACTGTACCCTTGAATGGCTTTGCCGGGAAAGCTGCGTTGATGAAGTTGAATGAAGTTGAGTGGAAACCTGTGTGGGTCTCGCACTCGCCTTCGCTGCCACGGCCCTTTTATATAGCGTGGCTGCTGACAGTTCCTCGTGTGGGTGTGGCCCGAGCTGACTGAACCCTTGCATGCCGAGACCAACACCCGAAAAAACGATTGAACTGTTAAGGCGAAGTCGGTTTTTGATCTTTGCTCTTCCGTGCGGCTGTCTGTGAGGAAAAGAGGTCGAAGAAGATGGAGCTCGCTATCCCATCCTATCCTTCCTTCCGCAACTCCATATATCCTTGTCAGCCCATCAACGATCCGGACTTGCAGGATAAGCAGGCGACCACACGGCCTCAGTCATCACAGTTACTCGACTATTTGCTGCCATCTACTCCGATTGAAGCAATCCGTTCACAAGGCTGCGCCTTCTTTCTGCATCGGAAACGCCGACGACGTTTTTCGCAAGTCGTATTTGCACAGTCCGACCTCCAAGCTCAGCTTCAGAGAGGATTATCAAGGACGCAACGAGCTGCAGTCGTTCCCGTTAAAAGGGCCTTCGCAAGCCTGTATAGCATAGGATAGCATACGACACAATGTCGAGCGTAAGTACCTTTCTTGAGCCGCAGCACACGCCGTTCAGCTCGTTTGCTTCCTCGATCTCTCTTTGCTAGCGCCGACAATGCTGACGTCTCACTCTGTTCTCCCTTCACTGGCTCCTGTGGCAGTTCCAACCCGTCAACCCAAAGCCTTTCCTGCAGCTTCAAACGGGCAAGCCCGTGCTGGTACGTCTCAAGTGGGGGATGGAATACAAGGGCTTTCTGGTCAGCACAGACAGCTATATGAACCTGCAACTCGCCAACACAGAGGAGTTCCAGGACGGCAAATCCAACGGTATGCTCGGCGAAGTCTTCATTCGATGTAACAACGTCCTCTACTTGAGAGAGTTGCCCGACGAATCGGCATAAAGCACCCAACGCCGTTGGCCACTTTCATGATCAGCTTGTTGTATTAGTATCGGAAACCAATGAGAGCTCTTCTCAGTGCGTACATGTGTCGGGCTGGACCGACGCCTTCGGGTCATTGATGTCAACTTTGAGAAAACCCACAAAGCCTGCCAGCTGCCTGCTGTGGTCTGTCATCAAAACATCTCATGTCTGAAGCAGCCACTTTCACACATCGAAACGGTCAAGACACACAGGCAACTGCGTGTGAGGCTCAACGGAGGATGTTCCTGAATGAATCGGATTCAGATTTTACTTTTGATACATTCGGATGCGCCGCTTTGAGTCCAGGTTTACATGTGAGCATGAGGGTCCTCAGGTGGCTGTTCAGGAGCGATCGTAATAGCATCGTCGATACGGAGCAGGCTCGTCGCGGCCTCAAGCGCCGACTTAAGACTTCTCACCTTGCTCACTGTGGGCTCGAGCACACCCGACTTGAGGTTGTCCCTCACCTGACCGTTGAGCAGATCCAAGCCGTAGAAGCGCAGCGCCTTCTTGGGGTCGCCCGCATTGGCGTTCTGTGCGGCGTTGTGGTAGGCACGCAGCTTGGCGACCAGGTCGGTGCTATCCTTGGCCGCGTTGACCGCGAGTGTCTTGGGGATGACCAGGAGCGCCTGGGCAAACTCGGCGATGGCGAGCTGCTCTCGGCTGCCCAGCGTAGTTGCAAAGTTTTCCAGGTAGATGCTGAGCGCCGACTCGACGGCTCCTCCACCGGGCACGACGGAGCCACTCTCGAGGGTACGCTTGATGACGCAGAGACTGTCGTGCAGTGCGCGCTCCATCTCATCGAGCAGGTAGTCGTTGGCTCCACGCAGAACGATCGAACTCGAGCTGACGGTCTTGGTGCCGCGGATGAGGATGAGCTCGTCATCGCTGATACGCTCCTGGGCCACTTCTTCGGCGAAACCGAGGCTGCTGGCTTCAAAGGTCTCTTCACCTTCCAAGTTGCTCAAGCTACTGACGAGCTGACCACCCGTGGCCTTTGCGATCCTGCGAAGATCCTCCTTGCGGCATCGTCGCACCGCCATAGCGCCTGCCTCGACAAACTCCTTGAGGCAAAGGTCATCGATACCCTTGGTGGTGAGAACGACGTTGGCACCCGAGGCAAGGATCTTACGGACGCGCTCCAGCACGATCTCGCTCTCTCTAGCACGGATCTTTTCGAGCTGATCCGGGTCGTCGATGGTGATGTGTACGCCGAGATGCATGCGTTGCTTGACGAGGTTGATGTCGAGCAGAGCAATTTTGGCGTTGCGGATGCGCGTCTTCATGGCCTGCGAAGCGACGGTACAGTTGAGCGCGTATCCGTTGATGAAGAGCGACTCGCGCGCCG
Source organism: Sporisorium exsertum (assembly GCA_928724755.1). NCBI lineage: Eukaryota > Fungi > Basidiomycota > Ustilaginomycetes > Ustilaginales > Ustilaginaceae > Sporisorium > Sporisorium exsertum. The sequence continues at coordinate 1,341,325 of CAKMXK010000016.1, read as the reverse complement.
ACTTGCCGTGTGCCTTGAGTACGTTGACCGCCTTGACGGGGTACTTGGTCTCTCCGCGCGGGTTGATGGTCTTGACGGCGAGCATAGCGTCGACGGCGATCTGTGCGAAAAAGTCGTCGTCGGCACCGATGATCTTGCTCGACATGCTGGTTTTTGCCACATTGATGAGCGACTCCTTGCCCAGCGTCTCGACCTTGGTGGAGAGCTGGTCTTGAAGATACTTGCAAGCCTCTCGACACGCGAGGCGGTAGCCGGTGATGATGGTTGTGGGGTGGATCTTGTTCTTGACCAGCTCGTTGGCTCTGCGCAAGAGTTCTGCGGCGATGATGACGACCGAAGTGGTGCCGTCGCCCACCTCTTTGTCCTGCTGCTGTGCCAACTCTACCAGGATGCGTCCTGCGGGCTGGTCGACCTCGAGAAGTGAGAGGATGGTGGCGCCGTCGTTGGAGATGGTGACATCGCCGATATCGTCGACGAGCATCTTGTCGAGACCGACGGGACCGAGCGAGGACTTGACAATGTTGGCAATCGACTGTGCAGCGAGCACGTTCTGGTTGCGGATCTCGGCTCCAGAGAGACGCTCGCCGCCGATGAAGAGACCGGCATTACGCGGATCCTTTTGGAAGAGCTGCGCCATGGCTGTGAATCAGATATGCGAGAAGGCTGCCGATCAAGGGGGTTGGCTGCCTTTGCTGTGCCAGAGGTGGCTGGTCCGAAAGATTGCAGCTAGGCCTGGTTCTTGGTGTGGTCGTTCGTAGGGGTGACGTCCAAGACTTGCGCGCGGTACAATGGGAGAAGCGCTGATGACGATGATGTGACAAGGTGACAAGTGAGCAAGGCGTGTCAAAGGTGCCCAAAGCAACGACGAACACGCTTGCTCTGCTGCGCTCTAGAAAGTGTTGATCGGAAGAAGTTGCTCAGCGCGCAACAGAGAAATCTGAAGAGTCGCGCGGAAAGAGAGCTGGAGAGCGGGTGTGTGTGTCGCGGTTTTTTTTTTTTTTTTTTTTTTTTTTGGCTTTCTTCCTCAGCCTTCCTTTCTGTGACAGCATATGCCAGACCTAACAGTCGAAGATTTAATTTGTTTTTTTGGAGTTGGGCATAGCCAGGATCTGACAATGTGCTGATCGAAGATTGCTGATTGGAGACATCGTGTTGAAGATCATTTCATGCCTCCCAGCAACCCCCGAGTGGTGGGATCGTCGAGAGGATGCGTTGTGCACGATAGGCGTTGGAAGACGCGTCCGGCGACAAGGGCCCGTGGCGCTCTCTTCTCGAGGAACAGGCTCTTTCATGCCGTCTCTACGTCTGATCTCTTCCACTAGTAGACGTGCCAGCGGTACTGGATGTCCTTACCATGCTGCACACGGGTCGTCGTCAGCACCCTTTGTTCCTTGTTTCGCTGGTTCTGGAAAGACAAATAATGATCGGAAGTGGGCCAGCCGCATGGTGCGAGTATGCTCGAAAGGTCTGCTTGCACGTTTGCTGTTCAGACCTTCGCTGCCACCGACGCAACTTGCCTGTTTCGTTTGAGAGGGGGTATCAAAATTTCCAGGACTTTGAAAACACAGGTTTTTTTCCGGCTGGGATTCCCAAAAATCCTTGACGCCCCTGCATAATTCCGTGTTTTTGATTTAATTGTACTAGCTGTCATCTTTGGTTGAGTCTAACATTGCTTCCGCCATGTTATCAGCAGACGTCTCCATGCATCTCTTGCATTGGTCTATCGATCTCAATACAGTTCATAACACAGCCCGTTCAAAGTACATGTTGTGGTATCGTAGTAGCAATGCTAGCTGTCAGCAACTAGTGAGTCTGTCGACTGAGACTGAGTAAGTGATATCGATCCTGAAGCAGACGATTCTTGCGCTGAGGCTTGTGTTGCTCTTGTTGATCTTCTGGAACTTCTTGCAGCTGAGTACACTTGCGATCTTCGAGCAGCAGCTTCCCGCATCATGTCGTTGTATTCATCTGTAGTCTTCTCGTGGCGTCGTGAAAGAGCATTTGTATCCTCCTCTTCCCTGCCTGTTGACCTGAAGAGCGCCTGAAACATCTCCTCTCGAAGATTGTGTGCATGCGAGCTTCTCATTCTAGAGATGGCGTGCTGTGATAGATCTCTTGTTGCCTCTGCCGTCTCCTCCTCATATCGACGCTGAGCATCTTGACGAGAGCGTCGTAGGTCCTGGCGCCTTTGCGCGGCTTCTTGCAGCAATTGAAGAATCTCTTGAACCTCGTCTTCCAAGAATGAAGGCTCCAGCAACTCTCGAAGCTCTTCTTCTCCATCGTATCGGCTGGCAAAGGTATGCGCAATGATGCACGCTTGAATAGTATGTGCTGCGAGATCTCGATCCTTAACACGGTAGATGTTGCCACGGTAACCTTTTAGGCACATGAACCGATTCTTGAGGTATGCAATGGCGTGCTCGACTCGTACTCTCACTCGCGAGAGGTTCTGATTGAAGTGTCGAAGGTCCCTGCTCCTCTCAGCTGACAGATGTGAGAATGGTCCAATGGTGAACCTGGAGTGACCATATCCACCATCAACCCAGATGAACTCTCCTTCGTCAAGATACAGGCGAGGCTTCTTGAGGATGTTGCTGGCAGAGGCCCACACCTTTGAATCCTGAACACACCCAGGCTGGCCAACAACTGACTCCACAATTCGTAGCGAGTGCGGCAGTATAACAAGGGCGATGTTGATGCTGAAGAAGTTCTTGTAGTTGCGATGATCGTTTCCGACGATTGCTGGCTTGAATTCGAGCTTGATGTGAGTTCCATCAACAACCAACCATCCCCTGCCCCACTCGGCTACCCCTGTCCTTTGCCTCACCCATGCTGCTGATGCTTCACGTTCTCCTTCACTTGCAAACGCCATCACTTCCTTGTTCAGCTCCATCAAGCCCGCCACAGTGTGCTCAGTCCAGCCAAGCACGCTTCCAACACTGCAGCCACATTGTAGAGAAACGTCTCTTTCGCCTGCAGCATTACCAGAGCGGCCAAGCCTATAGAAAGCTACCGCTGCCATCTCTCTGACTCTATCAATGCCAATGGAGCCACTACGAAATGCTTCTGTCTTCTGGAGCTTGATGGCCAGGTTGTTGAAAGCTTCGGGTGTCATGCGAACCAGTCCACGATAGTATCGAATGTTGCCTGTGGCTTCAAAGTGGCGAAGTAGCAAGTTCATCTTGTCAGGTCGCTTGTAGACGCTGGACCTGTCGGTAGTGTATCGATGCTTGCTGATCTCGATGTAAAGCTCCATCAAGGCATTGCTGGCTGACATGTCCTCGTCAGTGTCGATATCCTCATCTTCATTGCTGTCAAGATCACCAAGGTGCTCGTTTTCGTCGTTCGGGTCTTGCACTGCTCCGCGAAAGTGTTCGTTGTAAGCAGCAGCTTGATCTGCTTCGTCCTTCAATGCTATATCCAAAGCATCGCATACCTCCGTGAGGAGCAACTGCTTGTCACTATAGCGGACCATGCTTTCAGGTGTAGAATGGGCGCAATGGAAGTGAATGACTTGCGATCAAGATGGATGTGGCTGAGAGAGAGGAAGACTTGAGTGGAATTGGATCAGTTGAGCAATGAAGGACAAAGGTGGGTGCTTTGGTCCCTTTGTTTGATTGCGCCTTTGCTCGATTGCACAAACGGATCTCACTCATCCTCATCGTTATACTAGCAGATCACACTTTTGAAACGTTGTCAAGCAATTGCGATTGATGTACTGTGAATGCTACATTGGAAGTGTGAGGTACAAGAGCAGGTAACGTTACGTGGTATGTAGGGTATGGAGAGTAGCAGATACAGCAAGAAAGAGAATGAAAGCAAAGAACCTAGGCATTGCGGTTAGGACCCCCATTGTTGGTTTCAGTAACGAGGCGACTAGCAAGAAGTGTCACCATGCTCATGAGCGCCTGATGAGAGTCCTGGTGCATGCGCATCATGGCAGCAGTCTGCTCCTTGATTGCTAGGTTACCCTCCTTGATTGCATCCTGATTTCCCTTCTCGTTCTGAACCCTAAGTTGCTCCTTTTTGAACTTGATCTTCTCCTGCTTGGTCTTCTCCCTTGCCAGCTCGAGTCGCATCTGCATGGTCTCTGTCTGCGAGCGATAGTATGCATCAGCAATTGAGTCATGTTTTTGCTCGCCTCCACCTCGCTTGCGCTTGCCATTCGAAGATGGAGTGCAGGGAGTCGATGTGTTGCCACGCAATGGTGTGGGAGTGGAAGGAGTGCCCTGCGAAGATAGAGCCGGAGAGGTGGAACGGGAAGGCATGTTGTTGATCGATGAAGAGGCCATGATTGACGAAGTGCTGGTGAAGAGGGTGGCACTGCTGCTGCCACTGCCTGACGTGAATGTCCTGTTCATCACATCATCGAGAGGGGGCAGCCCACGGCCATGCTGAGCATGATCAAGATCTTCGTTGTCACGAGGATTCATGTCAATATCACTGTCATCGTCAAGAGAGGGCGTGGTGACGAGGGCGGCAGGGCCAGCAGTAGGTCGATCATTCATCATCTCATGCATCTTGGGAAACCACGGGTATCTTGCAACAACCACAGACTGAGAAGCAAAGGCCTGTGCAGAGATCGGAAGACAAAAGAGAAAGCGTCATGAGCATTGATGGCATGGGTTCATCATGGGTACAAACCTACTTACCGGATCAGTGGGGTCCATACCTTCGAGGAAACCAGCACCGGTGAGGGAGAGCTTCTTCTTTTGAGCGTAGTATGTTTGAACAAGCCAACGAATCTTGCCCTTGATGCGTTCGGGCTCAATTGGTGAGTGAGAAGGAAAGACATGCACAAAGATCTCTCGACAGACGCCTGTCTTGCGAAGCTTGTTGGTAGCACTGTCAGTGTTGTTCTCACGCGCAGGGAGGAGGCAGAGCTGGAATGATTGATTGCCATGGAGAATCGAGACCAGACGTTCGATGTCTTGCTCCCTCCACTTGAAATTCTTCTTTGACGAAGACATGGCAGTGATGGTGGCAGTTGGGAGCAAAGGTAGATGAGTCTGGCCAATCTGTGTTGGCTGAGATGAATGGCAGGGCTGGGGTGGCACGGGCTGGGAAGACTGTCGAGGCGAAGGCTGAGTCTGTGAAGGCGAGAGCTGCGCATGCGGCAAAGGCAGAGCATGATCCGCTGCTGTCGTCGTGGATTGGCCAGCGTGCGGCAACGGAGTCAGAGGAGAGTGGGAAGGCGGATTCAGCAGTGTTGGAGATGAACCAGGTGACTGAATGCTTGATGCTGGATCAGGCGAAGTATCCGCAAAAATCAGAGGGTCAAGTGACCGTTCCAATCGGTCTTGGTCCTGTCCAAGTAAGCTCATGGCTACTTATCGATGGTGGGGACCTGCGTTGAAGTACGGATGCTGTGCGTGAGGAAAGGAATGCTATCGTTGAAGAGCTCAAGATTGGAGGTTGTGGTTGAGCCCATCGGTGATAGGAAGGAAGGATGGTGGTGAGCGGTTCCACTGAAAGGTATCACGCATTGCACATTCTAGGGTCTACAAAAGGGTCCACTCCCGCATTTTACGGCCGAGTGTCTGTCTTTTGAAGTGCTCTAACATGTTTAGCAAGGAAAAAACTAAGAACCTGGAGTTGGATTTCCGAAAACACGCCTACATAGGCGGGATTTCAAAATCCTGCAAGATTTATGATGTTTGGCAGGGCTTATGTAAGCCTAGGCGGGATTTTGGGAATCCCAGCCAGAAAAAAACCTGTGTTTTCAAAGTCCTGGAAATTTTGATACCCCCTGAGAGGCGACAGAGAAAGAGCGGTTTTCGAGGTTTAAAACCCTGCACGAAAATCAATACAAATTTCGAAGCTTCGGTTTGTATTGACGACATGCAGGTTCCCTAGTGTGGATTCGAAACCGACGGGCGACGACAGCTGCCTGACAGATTCAAAGCGCTGCTGCTGCTCAAAGTGCGAGCCCGCACCGTTTCTCGATGATCGAGCAGAGTCAGATGGTCAGATGGATGGATGGACGCCGTATCGACGGTTTGCAGCTCTGGTTGGTGTACGCCCGCGCGAGGTGACGGTGTGAGCTGTTTTGGTTGCAGGAGGATCGTCTCGGTGCTCCCATAAATGCAGCGGTAGCGCCGGCTCGGATCTGAATGGATTTCCTGCGATTTTGTTCATTGGCCTGGGCGTCGTTTTGGGCGATTTGACCTTCTTGGTAAGTCAGGCGTCGGGTCTGTCAATCTGGCCAGAGGCGAGCGACTACTGCAGCTGCCAGAGTTAATTTCGAAAAAGTCAATGAAATTCAGCAGCGGCTGAACGGCCCCACCTTTTGTCCTTGATATCACCAGAGGAAGAGCAAGTGGACGAGAGACACGAGAGGAGAGAAAGAGAGGCACAAACCGGTCGAATCTCCGTTCCTCTCTCTCCTCCCTTCGATGTTCCGGGACAGACGAGCTGTTCGAATGAACACGGCCCATGGATGATAGAGAGACAGTGTGTGAAGCAACCAACTCAACGGGATCTGATTGCTGTACAGAGAGGGAATGCTTTGGGCAGCTGCTTCGGAGCAAAGCCTGAACTCAACCCGAATTTCGCGACGAACCCGCATCAACGATTTGACGCTTCGTTGCTCCGCTTGCTAGTTGCCTTCCAAGCCATCGTCCGCCTCTTCCGCTACAGACACAGACACTCACACACCATCACCACCACCACTCTCTCTCTCTCTTTCTTGCTCCGTCCCTCGCTATCCCTCCATCCCTTTGCAACCCAACCATCAACTCTCCCGCTGTGGGCTGGAGCTCCTAATTGTCCTTGACTCCCTCGCGCCACCATCTTTCCAGCGACCAGTCTCGCTCGCCTCGCGCCCTTCGTCTTAGCAGCCACTGGTGGCTCTGTAAGCGCGACCTCGACCTGCTTGTTCGGTGCGAACTCGCGTCCGCATCATCGTACCGTACCTTCGAATCTCCGCTCCTGCTTCGGCACATTGACGCACACCTGCGTGCTGATATCGCTGATATCGCTACCGCCGCTCGCGTCGAACGCGGATCAGCGAAATACCTCGATTTTCGTATATCCCGCGTTCTCACCGCACCACATCCCGAATCGAGTCGAAGCCGCTTCACCGACCAGCAGATCCCGCCAACAGCGTCTTCACGTTTGCAGCGTTACTGATTCTGTTGTCGTCGTCGTCGTCGTCGTCGTCGTCGTCGTCGTTGTCATTGCATCGCCGCTTCTCTGGCATTTGTGCATGTCGCCTTTACCCTTCCATATCGGCTCCTGCTCCGCGGCCTCGCGCTAGATCTCCATCGGCTCCTCTTCCGCTGATGCACCGGTAGTCGGATCTTCATCTCGCGTGTCCACCACCCTACGTGCGCATCGTCGGCGCTGTCAGCTCTCCGCTTTTGGCCGATCCCACACACGGCTCGACGCGACGTAGCACGTCCTCCGCATCCGTGCTCCTTTCCGCGTTTCCTCTCTCGTGCCTTGCTTCTGGTCAACGTTGATTCGGGCAACAAGGTCTCGGCTCGTTGTCTCTCGGCAACCTCCCTTGCAACCTTTCCACCTAGCATGAGCGGCTCTGTTACTGCTGCTGCAGGTCAGAACTTCATTGCTCCTCATCCGTCCTCCCAACTTGTCGCCTCGCCCAGCCCAGTCGCTCATCACATCGGTCAACTCGCTGCTGCCAACGCTGGCGCACCACGTGGACCCGTCAACGCGTGGGGCTGGCCATCTGGCTTTAATCAACCCTCTCCTGCCTCCAACGCACCTGATTCCAGTCGGCCCCCGTCATTCTCCGCCGCTCCGCTCACTTCTCCTGCCCTTGCGTCGGCAACCATGTTCACCCCGCAAACGCAGCAACTCAATCACCAGCTTCACCATCAGCAACATCAGCCATCACAGCTGCAACTCCACCATCCGCAGCATCCTCAGCATCCGCAACAGATCCATCTCCAGCACCAGCAGCAGCAAAACCAGCAGCACATCCAACAACCTCAGCACCTGCAGCACCACCTTGGCGGGCAACAGCAGCTTCAGCAACAGCAACATTCGCACTTGCAGCTTCAGCAACAGCAACAACAGCAGCAAGGCCAACAAACGGCCCCGCAACCCAATCAGGCCAAGGTCACCGTCTACCCTCCCCAGCCCTACGGCAATCCACCGGCTTTCACAGCTCAGAGCCATACCTCCTCTCCCAACAGCACCGCCAAGCCAAACACGCCCAACAGCCACTCGGTCATGATGAGCAAGAAGCGCACCGCCAGCAAGAGTCCTGACCTTGAGAGCAAGGACAAGCGGTCGCGTCCCGAACATGGCGTCTCAGGCGACAACAAAGGTGCCGAAGCCAATCTCAGCCATTCTGCCTCCGTCTCGGATGGTCGTGTATGGGGAGAAGAAGCCACCAAGCTCGACGTCTATGTCTGGGACTACCTCAGCCGCAGAGGCTTCAACTCGGCCGCCAAGGCGCTCATGAACGAGGCCGGCATGACAGAACCACCAGAGGTGCCGCTTCGAACTCCGCAGGGCTTACTCTTCGAATACTGGGCCATCTTCTGGGACGTCTTTGCAGCTCGTTCTGGTCGCGGCGGGACCGAGGCTGCCGCCTACTACGAGTATCAAGAGTCGCGCAACATGCAACGTCTCGCCGAGGCCGCGCGCAAGTCTGAGGCTCTTGAGGCACAGTATCAACCGCCTGAGAACGGCTCGCGCTTCCCAAACATCGTCGTCTCGGGACTCAATGCCGACCCTAATACGGCGGGAGGCGTGGCAGCAGCAGCGGGAGCGGCTGTTGGTCCCAATGGCCGTGCAGCGGCTCCTGGCGCGTGGAACCCAGCGGCGCTTCCACAAGCACAGCAACAGCAGCTGCTCATCACAGCCGCACAGCGTCAAAACATCCCGCTGCACGAGATCAAGAATCTCACACCGGCTTCCCGGATGGCATTGATCAACTCGATGAACCCCAACAACCCTGCCAACGCCCAGGCCGTGCGTCCTGGAATGAACAACCAGCTCATGGAACAGCAGCTCCAGGCCCGCTTGCAACAGCAGCAGGCACTACACCGCATGATGCAACAGCAACGCCAGGGTATGCCCGGCGCAGCCCCCATGCCCAACGCGATGCAGGTACGACCGCCCATGGGTCCTCAGCAGATGCCAGGCGCTGGCGGATCCCCGGCTCCTCCTACACCCGGCGGCGGCATGGACGGTCGACGCTCTGTCGGGCCTGGCGCAGAAGGAAACCGACTCGAAACCTTGGTGGGTCCTCCGGGCGTCTTGGCTGCTGGTACGCCCCAACCTCAATCACAGCCGCCGCCGACCCCAGGTGGATCACAGCCTCAGCCCCAGCACCAGCAGCAACAACAGCAACCTGGAGGTCCGCCACAAACGGGTCAAGGTCCGCAGCAACAGCATCCGCAGCTGAATCCGCAACAGCACCAGCTGGTCATGCACCAGTTCCAAAGCGTCCAGGCCGCCATGCGTGAAGAATGGATGAAGGCACAGAACGCGCCCAACCAGACCACCGCCGCCGACTTCTACGCCAACGTCCAGGCATATCAGTCCAAGGCACAGGGGCTTCAGAACCTGCTGCGCGCCCAGGCCAACTACCAGGGTGGCGCTGGAGCTGCTGCTCCGGGCAACGCTTTGCAGCCCGGCATGCCAGGTCAATCAGGTGCCTCCCCACAAGCTCGGCCTCCTGCGATGGGTGGGCCCGGCATGCCAGGAGGCCCTGCTGCGTCCGGCAGCCCTGCTAGCATGGCCAACATGACGCCTCAACAACGAGCCGCCCAGATCGCAAACGCACAAGCAGCCGCCGGACGCATCACACCGCTGATGGCAACGCACGATCCAGGTCTGATGGCGAGCATGATGGGACCAGGTAGCATGCCCAACGGCAATGTAGGCCGCCCAAGCCCGCAACATGCCCAAGGCGGACCGGGTCAACAGGCGCAACAGCAGCATCCGCAGCAACATCAGCCTGGCCAACAAGGTCCACCCGGTGCCTTTCAACAACCGCAGCAGCCGCAAGGCCCCGCGCGGCCTCCTTCTTCGCAAGACGGAGCGGACGATCCCCACACGAGCCACTTTGCGTCGGTGCAGATGGGCTCGTCGCCGGCTAACATGCAGCGTCCCGGCATGCAAAGGGTAGCTTCCCAACTTGGCAACAGCTCTGGTGGCATGGGTCCGCCAGGCTCTGCTTCGATCTCGTCGGCGTCACCTCGCATCGGCGCGACAAGCTTGCAACAACAACAACAGCAGCAGTCCGGCAGCAACAACGCCAACCACGTGCAAGGTCAGGCAGAGTCGCCAGCCGCAGCCAACGTGCCCAGCACGCCCAAGCTTGGCTCAGCAGAAAAGGGCAAGAAGGGCAACGCGCGTCAGCGAAAGAACTCGAAAGCGACCACGAAGACGCCTATACTCACAGCGGCCGAGGTGCCTGGCGCCAATGCCAGCGGGCCCTCGAGTGCACCTGCGGGTAGCAACGGTGCTGCTGGGCCGACGACACCTGCTGCAGCTGCCGATGCGACACCGGTGAGTGCCTCTGCCGCGACGCCTGGACGAGACGCGCAGGCCAAGACAGACGGTGTCGCTGGAGCCGGTCCTGGCGCGCAGCCTACATCTCAACCCATCGAAGCAGCCATGCCCCCTCCCGCCGGTCCGTCCGCCAACTCGACGGAGTCGAACAACGCATTCGATCCCAACGCTGCCAGCAGCAACGAGAACGGCGCCAACGCCGGTGCCAGCCTCAACGGGGTTTCCAGCATCGACAGCAGCAGCAACACGAACGGCGCTGCGGACGCCAACAGCAGCGGCGGTGTCGGTGGAGCGGGCGGAGCGGAAGACTTCAGCATGTTCGGGTTCGGCGGCTCGATGAACGATATTTTCGACTTTGAGCTCTCCACCGACGGCGCTGGCGGAGGAAGTCTTGGAGGCGATGGATGGGATAGCAATTTTGGCAGCCTGTTTGGATCTGGGACGGGTGGCCAGGATGGTTCCTGAAGAATGCTTCCAACCTTTTGTACAAGTACGATTTAGCATACCCCGTCGGCCCTTCGCTGTACTCCTTTACACCCCACAAAAAGAAGAAGCCAGTTGGCCCTTCGCATCTCGTCTTTCTCGCTTTTGCGTTCGCGATGTACTTCTTGTCACCTCCCTCTGCCCACCTTCTTTATTACATCGCTTTATCGTCTGATTCCTTCCTCCCTCTCATGGTCTCCAGTGCTTTCCCTTTCTCCACTCTTAGCATGTTTGTTTTGCCTGACGTTCATGTTCTTTTCTCTTCACTTGCAGTCACCGGGCTCTGAAATGTTCATTGACATTCGTCGTCTCCTGATCGTTGCCATGGACAGTGTGTTAAGGGTGTGCATGGGGTTCGGTTGGAGAAGGTCGAGATGTGGGGAGTCGCTTCTTTTGGGGGATGTTAGGTTGAAGGGGGACTCGGTGGCTGAGAAATCACGTGTCAGCCAATTTTTCGCAGCTGTGTCGGGAAAGAAGGGTTGGAAGGAATGCTTCTCGACGAAGCAAGATTGATGATGCATGTGTTCGTAGCGGTCAACCACGATAGCATCCTCTTTGATCTTCACGAACAGCGTTGAAGCTCTACCTCGTTCGCGTATATTCGAGTTCTCTGCAACGACAAGCGTTCGACGCCTTCCGCCATTTCCTCGACCTGACCTAGAGGCAAATCTCGGCGTCGGTCAAGATCTTTTACCAAGATGTATCTGCTCGGTGTGCATTTGGCGGATCACAAGCTCGTGAGGGTAAGTTGAACCCGCATCCTACGCTCGTCCGTTTAGGTAGAACCGCAGCTGACCCTTCCGATTTTGCAACGTATACGGTATGGTGGTGACACAGATCGCGTTGACAAACTTCTACGGCATCTCATACGACACTGCGAACCGCCTCTGCGCGCGCTTGTCTCTTCACGATCGAGCGACGGTCTCCTCGTTGACCGAATCGCAGATCACGCAGCTCTCCGCATACCTCTCCTCTCCCGGCTCCATCCCGGCGCGCAAGCCGCACCCGACTCTCATCCCGTCCGACCCCTCCTCCAGCAGCAGCGTCTCCTCCGAGATCAGCCGTCCATCGATGGAAGCAAACCCGTCGCTGGATCCACTGCGACAGATCAAGATCGAGGCGGACCTGAAGCGCGTCCTGCACGCTAATATCAACCATCACCGCGATGTGGGTAGTTACCGAGGGAGGAGACATGCGGCCCATCTGCCGGTGAGGGGCCAGAGGACGAATACGAATGCGAATACCGCCAAGAAGTTAAATCGGCTTGAGAGAAGGGGCCTTACCACCGCAGCAAGGGCGGAGAGGACGGGGTATGGGGAGAGGGAGGTGTCGCTGAAGGAGCTGCTTAGGCCGTTGGCTCGGCTTAGGTTCGCCGAGGGATCCATGTAGACGACCGACGTTGGAATGTATTGCTCGTATACATGCAAAATTACTCTTGTTCCTGGGGCCAAGGGATCTTGTGCAGATGATACCCATGTGAGGATAGGACGGCGAATTGCTGCTCACTTTTGGGCTTGCAAATGGTAATGAATGCACACTACTTGTTCACAAACTGAAATGCTTCAAATGATGCACAGGGACAGGCTGTTAAGAGATAAACGATTCGGGAATCAATGATACGATACAGTTATGTGAACGAGAATGCGGGTGGCTTCGATGATGTTTGAGCGGAAAAGCAGAGGTGAGAGGCGGGTGGTAGATGCACAATTCGAGTCGCGAGAGCTCTGCTTCGCAAGCAGCGGCTTGTTCGGAAAGTCGACCGTTGAAAGGGCACATTCAAAACAGATCCTCCAACGTCAACTGCTTTGCCACGTCCGTATTCGCCACCATGGCCTGAAACTCGTCAAAATCCAACTTGCCATCGCCGTTCGTATCCGCCTCCATGATGGTCTTATCCACAATCTGCTGCAGCTGCTGGTCCTTCAAATTGTTGCCCACCATCATCTTGAGCACCAAGAACAGCTCCCCATTGCTGATCAGTCCATCTCGGTCCATGTCGTACACCTTGAATGCGAATTTGAGCTTCTCCTCGCGACTGCCCTGGTTCGAAAACGCCGAGAGTCCGGCGACGAACTCCTGGAAATCGACGGTGCCACCGCCGTCTTCGTCAAAGATCGCAATGAGACGTAGGGCCAACGGGTTGTTGGCGATTTGCGGGATCTGGAGGAATTCGTCCTTGTCGATCGAGCCGGAGCCGTCGCGGTCGAGTTTCATGAATCGCTTCTTGAGGCGTTGAATCTCTTTCGAGTTGAAGTTCGACGTCGCTTCGATGTCCGACAGCAGTTGAGAGCCTTGTTGACCCATGATGTGAGGCGGTGCGAGGGGGTGAGATGCGAGAGCAAGCGCAGGAGGGGGAGCGTCTAGCGTACGTTGCTTCAAAGAGGCACAGGAAGGCGGGGTTGCGAGGGAACCGAAGAGAACGAGAGACCAGCTCTCGCGAGTGAAAAGCTGGACAACAGCGATACAGGAAGCCGATATGGTCGAAGGAAGATGAGCGTTTGAAGCGAAGCGCCGAGAGTGAATGTTTGAGAGAAGATGTGTAAAGTTGGATAGATGAAAGCCAAATGCTGAAGATCTCGAACCCTTGCCAACGGCAGTCGGGAAGCTGGTTGTTCCCTTCGAGCGACCATACGGCTGGTGCGCGCGCGCGTGTGTGTCTCGCTCCCTTGCTCGCGTGCGTACAAGCTTCGGGCGAAAAATCGTTGATGTGTTAGGCCCGATTCGCGTCACAATCAACATTTAATTTCGCTCACAGCCTGGCTTTTTCCGAAGCAGCAGCTGCTGCTGAGCGTGGACTTGGAATGGTGGTGATCGCGCCTACGCGGCCAGTTTCCAAGGCTTGCGCACTCCACTTTTCGCCGCTTAGACCAACGTTTTGACCTTGCAACGTCGAAAGCAACTCCTGAACGCTCAGCTTGCTTCCCATACCATTGCTCACATCATCCATCGCAACATCCCTCTCGCTCTCTCTCCTCTATATCTCGACCACAAGAATCCGTGCCTCAGAACCAAGACTATCGACGCTCGTACTTGGTCGCCATCACATTTCCGCTAGGAACTCGAAACTTCTCTGGACCACAGCTGCAGTCCCCCGACCAGAAACTAGACCACCTCACATCAAGCGCTTGCTTCAACCATGGCGGTCAACGGCATGGACATTACGGGTCACCTCAAAAAGGGCGAGGTCAACCTCGGAACATCGATCATGGCGGTCGCATACGACAAGGGCGTGATCCTCGGCGCCGACTCGCGCACCACGATGGGCTCGTACATCGCCAACCGCGTCACGGACAAACTTACGCATCTCACCGATCGGATCTACTGCTGTCGCTCCGGCTCCGCTGCCGACACGCAAGCCATTGCGGACATCGTGACGTACTACCTGGATATGTACAGCGTGGAATCCGACACCCCACCGCAGACCAAGGTCGCAGCAAACCTGTTCCAGGAGATCGTGTACCAGAACAAGGACCGGCTGAGCGCGGGCATCATCGTGGCGGGATGGGACAAGAAGGACGGGGGGAGGGTGTTCAACGTTCCGCTCGGCGGCGGCGTGTTTGAGCAACCCTGGGCGATCGGCGGCTCGGGAAGCACGTACATCTATGGCTACTGCGACGCAACTTGGAAGGCCGGTTGGGGCAAGGAGAAGACTATCGAGTTTGTCAAGAATGGTAAGTTGAAAGACATCCCATATCCACTTTCTCACCCCGAACGCATCTCTGACCACACTCTCATCTTGACTTCCGTCCCACGCAGCATTGTCACTCGCAATGAGAAGAGACGGCTCCTCTGGTGGCACCATCCGTCTCGTCGACATCACAGAGGACGGCGTAGAACGCCACTTTGTACCCGGCGACCAGTTGCCAGAACTCACAGACAAGATTGTATAAATATTCCTTCACACTCCACAATGCTGATGCATCGTTTGCTGTCTCGAGCAAACCAACAAGCCCAAAAGGTTTCAACGAATGACTTGAATCTGGCGATGGACAACTCAACGCAGCGAAGAACCTTTGCTTGGATGTCGTGATCCCGGATTGGACGTCTGTTGCTGGCCAGACGCGTAACGTCGGGCGGCAGAAGGGCTTGACGATCGTGTGGCGGGGGCGTGCGTTGCGGTCGAAGCCGCAGCACCGGCACCGGTGGGAAGATGGATGCCAAAGAAGCTGCTGCTTGTGGATGTGTTGGGAGCAGAAGTGCTAGCGCCTGCACCACGGCCGTTTGCACTTGTAGCCGACAGGCCGAGCCCAAAGCGTCCCGGTCCCGACGACGTCGGTGTCGCTGCTTGACTGATCCGTCGTCGACCGCTTGCACTACCTACACCTCCAGCTGCAGAGGACGCGGACGACGCAGCGCCCGTAGCGCCAGCAGAGGTGAGTCGTGGTGCAGCATAGTCTGGCGCAAGCTGCGTGCCGCCAGCAGCCATCGTCGTGCCCATAGCTGCTTGGCGACGCGCACGCTCGTGCTTGTTCTGCACGACGCGGAAGTGATGCAGCAGATCATTCCACTTGATCTCGGCCATCGACGCTGAGCCGCCTCCCGAGGTGCCTGACGCGATTCCACTTCCCGCACCGCCAGTCGAGCCACTCCCCGCTCCCGAAACAGCCTTCGAGCTAGACCTAGCTGAGTAGCTCGACCTTGGCACTGAGTGCAGAAAACCAAGACCATTGACGGCGTTGAGCCTATTGCGTAACGTCACAAACGCCGAACTCTGCGGCAGCAACATCAAGATACCGTACAGACACTTGAATAGGTACGGATATCGCTCCGGCTCGAGCAGTTGCAGCCGCAACGCTGTGAAAATGGGTGACTCGAGCAGCTGCACGAGCTTGTCGATCTGGATGAGCAGCGACACGGTGATTTCGAGCTCGGCAAAAATGGTGAGCAGGTTGCTTGCGTGTTCGTACGCCTGCGCCAGCAAGCACAGACTGAAAGCGGCCACTGCATTGTGGCACCAGCAGCGGTAGATCGATGCAAAGAGCAATTGCCCTTCTCGCGAGTCCAGGTTGCGAAGCTTCTTGCGGAAGTCGGCGAGCTCGGGAGAGGTAATGAGGATGATGGCCAGATTCTGCACCATAATGCTTGCAAACTCGAGGTCTTCGTCCTTCTCTAGGATTTCAGCCAGTGTGCGGAAGATGCGCTCGGTGTGGAGCGACGCACACAACTGACGGATAATGAGCGAGCCGCGCGTCTCGAGCAGACGGCGGTCGGTGCTGAACAAACTGAGCAGATTCGCCATAAAGGCATGAAAGTACGAATCTTCGGAGGCAGAGCTGATCTGCGCCAGCAGCCGAAGATCGCATCGAATGACCTCGTCGGAAGGGTCGGACAGCGTCTTGAGCAGAGCAGGAAACGTGCCGTCGTCCATGGACAGGATCTTTTGCGGACTCTTTCGATGCAGCATGAGTAGCCACTCGAGTGCAGACACCCGTGTCTCCTCGTGCTCATCAAGCAGCTGAAGCGTCAGCGCGTTGACGGTGGTCTGATAGTCAAATGGATCGACATCCACTATGGCCGAGGCTTCTATACCGTTGTGAATAGGCGAAACGGTGCGATCGTTGTTCGGTGCGTTGTCAGACAGGCTGAGGGCGGCGATGCCAGCTGCGGGCTCGCCATTTAGTGTACCTGCGCGGGATCTAGGAGAAAGAGGACCGGTCGTCGAATCAGCAACCGATGTCGTTGCTGTAGATCCTGGGGCGGATGGACGAGAGGCAGAAGCGTGTCGGGTAAGGGGCTGCGTAGGACTGCCTGCGTTGCCCCTATCGCGGCCCGAAGATGTGAAGTTTGTATGCCTGTGTCCCCGCAGAGCCGCTGAAGAAGAGAGAGGCCTCGAGCTTGGTGGTGTTGGAGAAGCTGCGATGTCCTGGATGACTCTGTAGAGGTTGATGTTGGTTGCGTGTGCGGCGCTGGCAATGGCGGGACTGTGATGCGCCAAGCTCGGAAGAATGGCCGAGATGAGCCGAGGAGTGAAAGGTACGACGACATCTTTGACGACGAGGAGGAACTCGGCGATCCACTGCAGTGTTGTCGCCTGGGTCTCTTCATCAGGATAGCCGATGTGGTTGATGAGGATCTCCATGATGGCAGCATAGTCGATGCGTACTTCGGTGCCATCGACCCAAATATCCTCCTCTTCGTCCTCGTCTTCATCGACGGCGAGCTCGTCGTCGAGATTCGACTGACTGGGCCGTTGAGACGGCGCAGGGGAGACAGTACCTTCCGTTTGTGTCTTTGCAGACGGTGCCTGTGACGACGATCGCAGCGACTTGCTGGGACTGACACTTCTGGACTGCAGATCTGTTTGCGTCTGCAAAAGCGACTCGTCTGTACCTTGGGGCTTTGCCTGCGCGTCTTCGATTGCTGACGCAGAGACGCGTTCCTTGCCCTTGCGCCGCTTATGCTCTTGTCGTTCAGCGCGGTGCTGCTCGAAGGCTTGTCTCCTTGCGGCTAGTTCTGCAGCGTGGCGGATCTCGCGCAAAAAGTCGGCGAGCACATTTGCAGTGGCGACGCGAACGTCGCTGTTGGGATCGCTAAGGTACTTGAGCAGCCCATCGAGGAAGGATGGAAGGTAGCTGACGAGCTCGAGTTCGGGGACGGAGCCGAGGACGGTGATCCAACTGACGAGGTAATTGCGAGTAAATGGACTCAGCACATACATACGTTCAGCTAGTAGTGGGATAAAGCGAGCCAGCGAAAAGACCTTGTTGCTGGCGGTGCCCTCTTGGTCCAGTTGGTGCGCCTTTTCACGAGCCACGTCGAGCTCTGCGACACCGCCGGCGAAACCATCTTGAGCGTCTTGATGTGCGCGAATGAGCGAGACGTCTTGAAACTGCGAGACGTAATGCGGAGCTGCTTCGCAGACGATGTCCTTGAGCAAGCGGTCGAGCAGCTCAGCGCCGTTCTTGACGCTCAGCTCCGAGTCGGCGGCGAGCTTGGAGAGGGCATCAAAGATCTCGTTGAAATAGACGAGGATCTCGCCCTTGCACACCTTTGCGATGTTGTAGAAGCTCTCGCAGGCAAAGTAGCGGATCTTGCTGTCTGGATCGTTGAAGCAAGCGAGCACTGGCTTGGCAATCTGCTCTAGGAAGGGAGCGATCTCGATACCGAGCGCGATGGCGATACCCGCAAGGCCGATAAGGCCACCATTGCGAGCGTTGACGTTCTGCGGCGATGCGGTCAAGAAAGAGCAGAGCTGTTGGACGATGAGGTTGACGCGGGCGCGATCACCTTTGGCGAGACACTCGCGCACTTGACGCTCCAAGTCGAGCGTGGCCGCCTTGCGTTTGTCATAGACGCGGTCGAGCAGCGCTTTTTGCAACGCTGCGTCCATGCTGCGCACCACCTCTGCCTGTTGAGTGCTGAGCTAAAAGCAGAAGGCTGCACAGTGCGGATTGACTGACTGCCTGACCGGATCAGCGCCAATGTGTGACTGGACTGTGACAGAATAAGAGAGAGAGAGAAAGAGAGAGAGAGAGAGAGAAGAGCAGTTTCAAGTTGCTCTCGGGCAAGTGTGCGTTGTTATGGCTTGCTGCAGCCACGCTTGTCGTGGATCGGTCAGGGTCCTCTCGCAGGTTTTTGGATTCGGCACGGACCGTTCGAGCGTGTCGTGCCCGTACTGCCTCTTTGCAATCTTACTACCGACAGCAAAAGCGGAGAGAGATGTGGAGGATTTTCGGCGCTGCAGAGCAAGAGCGCGTTGGAAGCTCGCGGTTTGGCGCCGAAAAGATGCCCACACAGCAACGCGTGCTGGCGAGCCCTTTGAGTGTTACCGAACCCTCTTCTGAGAAAAAACTTCGATGTCTTTTTGGAGGCCTACTCCAAACAGAAAAAAAAGTTCTGAACGATAAAATTCTGCAGGCCACACATGAGCCGGATCGTCCGACACCCTTGCTCAACCTTTGTCGATTCGACTATCGCAGACTATCGCGGGCTGCCTTCCTTACACAGCTATCGACTCAGCATTATCGGCTCAGGAAGCAGAGATCGACGAGGCAAGCGCAAGGCACGCAAGGCAAATCCGAAGGCCAGTCACGCAGCACAAAGGCTTCACTGCGCTGAACGAGGCAAATTCGCTTACAAGCTCGACTTGGACTCTCGAATCTCTTCAGCTCGTCAGCGTTGGTCGGCGGTCGGCTCGATCTTAGCGGTGCTCGCCGCGTTTTCGCTGCATTCAACATGGCCGAGGTGGTGAGGCGGCCATCCTCGCAAGCCGACAACAGCGGCCCGGGCTCACGCTCCTACAGCCAGTCACCACAGAAGAATGGCGGTTTGCGTCGATCCGAATCCTTCTCCAGCCAGACCAACAAGACTTCCTCACCGAATGGGCATCATCATCACAAGAAGTCATCTTCCGTCAGTTCTTTGCCGGGCTCACCTTCCAAGCAGGAAAGGAGGAAGCTTGCCAAGGACATTCTTAACGCCGGTGGAGACCAACTGCGCGACACGCTCAAGCAGAGGGGGATGCTACATGCTCTCCTTTCTGATCCAGTCAAGTTTGTCAAGTCGAGTCAGAAGCAGGGACAAGATTATACCACGCTCGGACTCACACCTGTCAACGATCCCAACTTTGCCGCTGCACAGAAGCGCAAGCAAGAGCAAAAGCAGCATGCTTTGCTGCTGCACACCGACTCTCCCACCGTCAACGGCAACGGCGATTCGCCCGCAGACGCGCCACCGTCACCGTCAAAGGACGGCAAGGCAAAATCTCGCGACCTGTATCCTTACAAGGTCTCGCTCCGCTTTCCTGGGAAAGTTCGCGCCGTGGCGACGGGCTTAGCCAACTACGGCAACACATGCTACATGAACAGTGTCATGCAGTCCCTCATTCACACGCCGCCGCTTGCATTTGCGCTCCTCACCCAGGATCTCGACGCATTGCACGGAGAGTGGGGCGGCAAGCCTAATGCCACATTTGATGCCGTCACAGCCATGCAGGCCTTCACCAGAGCATCACTCATGGGCTCCAAACCCACAAATGCACCCAAAGAGTTCAACCGTAACCTCAAAGCCTTTGCAAAGCCCCTTCGCCAGGGCAGGCAGGAGGACGCGCACGAGTACCTCCGCTTTCTGCTAGAAGCGCTCCAGCAGAGCTGTCTCGCACGCGCATCCAAATCGCTCAAACCCGACGACCCTGTCCGCCGTACCACCTTCGTGCAAAAGATGTTTGGCGGCAAGCTGCGCAGTCGTGTCACGTGCCACAACTGCGGTCACAACTCGGACACGTTTGACCCTTTCATGGATCTCAGCTTGGACGTGCGCAAAGGCATCAACTCGCTCACCGACGCCTTCCGCGCCTTTGTCGCCAAGGACCACCTGACAGGCTCGGAGAAATACAAGTGCGACAAGTGCAGGCGCAAGGTCGACGCCACAAAGCAGTTCACCATCGAAGCAGCCCCGCCGGCGCTCACGGTGCACCTCAAGCGCTTCACCGCGTTCGGCGGAAAAATCTCGAGGCAGATCGCCTTTGACGATAGCCTCAACGTTGCTCCGTATCTGTCTGTCAACAGGGGGCCGGCGAGGTACAAGCTCTATGCCGTGGTGCACCACTATGGGTCGGGACCGAACAGTGGGCATTACGTGGCCAGCGTTAGGTCGCCATCGGGCAAGTGGACCCGCATGGACGACCATGCAGTGTCCGAGATGGGCAGGAGCGGGCCTTTGAACGATCAGAGCGCGTATATTTTGTTCTACATGAAGGAGAAGGATGAGGCGCTGGATAGGGCGATTGCTGCCGCGACTTCGGTCAGGCCCCCGATGCTTAAGGCGCCGGCATCGCCATCGGTGGGCGACAAGAAGCGCAAGGCTGTAGCAGAGTCCGAATCCGATTCTGACTCTGGAGATGACAACGCCACTGCAGGCGCGGGCGAATTCGACGACGATGCAGCCTACAGGGCGATCCTCAAGCGTCGCAAAGCCGCTGCATCTGCTGCTAGGGCCACTGGCGAAGATGAAAGCGACTCAGAGTCTTCCGCTCCTCCTCTCCGCACCACAGGCCAGAAACTGGACCAGATGCTGTCATCCAAACCCAAATCCTCTGCCAGCTTCTACGGCGCGTCCACCCCCCGCATCAACCCCTTCAGCCTTCCCCCCTCTAGCAGCAGCGAAGAACTGGGCACAGCCATCGACAGAGATGAGTACGAGTCGCTCGTCGGCGGACCCGCCTCCTCCACCATTGCAGCAACCTCAATCACTGCAAGTCCATCGTCCCGCTCCCATCCGGATCCAGAAGCAGAGTCGGACGAAGACTCGTTCGTCGTCAGGTCTAAAAAAGAAAAACGCAAGCAGAAGAAGGCGGTGGCACAGCTCGTTCATGCTGCTAAACAGTCGCGGGGTATTCCGGTGTCGCCGTATGCTAGTGCGCTGACGGCGTTCGGTGCGGGTGCGGAGAAAGAGCAGAAGAAGAAGAATAAGAATAAGCGGGATAAGGAGAGGGCGTTGGGTGGGTTTGCGGGGAGGATGAAGCCGAGGAGTAGTCTTTGAGGCGCTTTGCTTTTTGCTCTGTCTTTTTACGCTGCATTTGAACGGATACATAGAGTTGGTCATGGGGTGTCATATGTTAGATGATGCTGGTCAGTGTGTTGAGGGACTAGTATCGGATGCGCTGAAGTGAGAGTCTTGCCCGTGATGAGGCGGAGGATTCGTGTTGGGGGACCAATTCAGGGGGAGGCGCGTGGGCATCGGAAATCGGACAGTCGGGAAAGTGTTGCTCTCGACGCGCATTGTTCAACACTTGCCCTGTCCCTGTCTCCGTGCTCATCTCTTCCACCGTCAGCATTTCCTTCTCTGCATCCTCATCGACATCCAGCAACAACGATGGCAGGACTCACAGACATCGCATCGGTCAAGCGTCAACTTCAGATCAAGACGGGCGTGGTCAAACGGTGCGTGCACTACAATCTTCTCCTCTCTCCCGCCTTTCTTTCGGCATGTAATTACTCACATCCTCTTACATTTGGTGCTGATATGATGATGCAGGTTGGCGAAGGAGGAATCGTCATACCTGACAGAGGCGAAGCAGCAGGAAGAGCGGATCCAGAGATTCATCGACGAAGGGCGAGATGAGTACGATGTGAAGCAGCAGGTAAGTTTTTTTTTTTTTTTTTTTTTTTTTTTTTTTTTTTTCGTCTCCCTTCCTGCCCCTATCCCCCACTGCACGACTGGATGACAACGACCTGTATAACTGACACCTTACATGTGCGGGCAAATGCAGCGCTCCGTGCTCGCAGACACGTTGAAAATGATCCCCGACTGCCGCAAGCGTCTACAACTGGCCGCTGACGATCTCTTTACCTACATCGTAAGTTCCCACCTACTCCCACTCCTGGACAAACTGAATCAGTCAAATGCTGATCAACAACCCGCTTTTGCCGCTGAGCGCACAACAGGAGGGCTTGGAAGACGACTCCGACGTTCAAAGCAGCGCCGAATACTCGTCAGCAAAACAGCTGCTCTCTGAAACCCAGACGCAGCTCAACTCGCCCCTACCTTCTATATAGCCCCCACACACCTTTACTCCCACCCTCATCTCGCTTCTCAACCCGCAGTCACACACACACCACCCATCGCAAAGAGAGCAACAGATGATCATACAATTCGCCCCACTACTACCTAAAAGGCGCGAAATCAACCAGTTGTCATGAGTCGAGCTGGACGCGCATCTAAAGTACTATAGAACCAACAACCACCGGTGCGAGAACATACAGAAACAACCAAGCCGGTTCACAGCTGGTGGGTAACCTGATACAACATGAGAGAACGGTCTAGACTTTGCAGAGAGGAGGGGCGCAAGACGGGACTTGGGGGTGCGTTGCGACGACGTTCCTAGAAGAAAAAAAGAAGGGGTTTTGAGCGCGAGCGAATTCAGCGATCAGCACCACTGCCAGAGACAACAGCTGCCGCCGTGGGCAGCTGCTTGGACGTATTCCCACTGTCCTCGTCCGCTCTATGCGAAAGATGCAGCGACGAGGATGAATGCGAGTTGGGTAGGTCCTTGCCCCCCACAACCGGCGAATCGGACGGGCTAAAAGGGCTAAACATGAACGCGTTCGGATCGCGGTTGTAGCCACCCGAGAACGGATCGGCTCGCTTGTTCGAAGCACCTTGGTTCGCATTAAAACTGGATCCCGCCCCAAATCCATCTCCGTTGCCGCCGCCTCGCTGCTGCTGCTGCTGCTGCTGCTGCTGCTGCTGCTGCTGCTGCATGGCCTGCAAGCGCTGAGCCAGAGCGGCGCGCGTCGTCTCGTCAAAGTCCAAGCCGGCAAAGGCATCCGCCAACTCAGATTCAGACAGCAGCGGCAGCCCCGAGAACCCATCCGGCTGTTGCTGTCGGTGTTGCTGCAGGGGGAACAGCGGTCGTGAACGGGATCCATCCTGCGGTCCAAAAGGCTGTTCGGGAGATGCACCTCGCTGGTCAAAGTCGAATCCTTGGTTCGAGTGCGAGCTGTCACCGCCGCCACCGTTGTTACCGCCAAACCCAGCGCCGTTCATGGCTCCGTTGGGGCCCATGGGAGGCAGACCAGCGTTCTGAGATGATGCGTATCCAGGCTGTCCTCGGAAGGAGTTTTGCTGCTGCTGTTGCTGGAGGTGCGCGAGCTGGTGTTGATGCTGCTGCTGGTGGTGCTGCTGTTGGTTCTGAAGGAACGACGGAATAGGCGCTCGTTGATCCATGCCAGGTAGACCCTGGTTGCCATGCACGGGCGGAGCAGCCCCAGCACCGCCAAGATTGGCAGCAGCAAGCTGCCTCGCCAGCGTCGAAAGAGGATCGTTGGCTAAACTGCCAACACCTCCAAGCCCGAATCCGGGCGGGCCTCTCTGCCCATGTCCCTGAGCTTGCGCTTGCGCCTGTGCTTGGACTGCACTAAGAGCACTACCGAGTCCAGCAAGCTGTGCAAGCTGAGACGGGCTGAGCGTGCTGAGACCAGCGAGCCCGGCCAACTGACCAAGCTGTGCATACTGCGCCATGGTCTGCGCGGCTGCGGCGGCGGCCTTATCGCCCTGGCTACGTCCCCAGCTGAGACGGATCTTGGAATTGAGGATGGGAAACCCATTCATGCGCTGGATGGCATTCTCCGCGTCCTGCTTGCGCACGTACTGCACAAAGCCGCAGCCCTTTCCAGGCGGAATCTTGACGTAGGTGATCTCGCCGAAATGCTCAAAGTACCTCCTCAGCGTAGCTTCCGAGATGAGTGACGACAGGCCTCCAACGAAAACAGTTGTGTTGTTTGGATCAGCCGCACTGTCACCGGGATTGCCGCCCACGCCGCCCTGTTGCATGGTCGGAGGTGCCGAAGAGGGTGTGTGCAAACCAGCCATCCCTGCAGGCGATGAAACGCGGGCGCCGCCATCTGCGACGTTTCCAGGGAAACCGCCGTAGAGTGGACCAAAGGAGGCGGGTATATTGCCGCCGCCAGCACCTTCGTAAGGCGACGCGGGCGAGATGGGAGAGACAAGCGAGCTGGGATTCGTCGGACTCGACTGCTGACGCAGGTGAGGCTGGGGCGAGACCACCTCAGATCGAGTACCTGGTGCGCCACTGCCTGGTGCGCCACCATACAAGAACGAAGGTCCTGAATTTTGAGCCGGGTTGTGAGGGCGAGGCATTTGCAAATGTTGCTGAAGTGGGTCGCCCGGCATATTTGGTCCAGGCGGAGGGGGTGCTCCTCCGCGATTCTTGGGAGTCGCTGTACTGACGCGCAGCGGACGACCGGGCGACAGACCATTTGCAGGCGAGACCACGACGCCCTGCATTTCGACAAGAGCACGGTTGCAGTCGGCCTCGACGGCAAAGCGAACAAAGCCATAGCCTTTCGACACACCCGTGACAGGGTCGGTCATGATCTTGGCCGACTTGGTCGAGTAGAAAGGTGCAGGACCAATGTGTGCTCCCGGCTGATAGATGCCCTGGGATTGCTGCGCGTGGACCAATGCGGAAGCGAAGGGGTGGTTGTGAGGCCAAGGAGGAGGTTGCAAGAACTGGGCTACGAGGTCCTCTTCGCGCAGATCCGGGCTCAGATCACCAACAAAGATGCTGAACTCGGACTCCTTGTTGACGCTTCCGACCGGGCTCTGTGCGGTGCCGAGCGCCATGCCGTGAGCGACATTCTCGTGGATGCGGGAGGAGCGTTCCGACATGGACGAGTGCGGGCGATCTGAGGAACCGAGGCCAGCAGGATGCGCTGACGGCGGAAAGTCGAGCGGGCCCATGCCGCCATTGCGAGCTTGCCAGGAAGAATTCATCTGGGCGGCGTGCTGGTGAGGCAGGTGAGACGGAGCATGATGACTGCTGGAGTTGGAAGGATGCTGTTGCGGAGGAAGTTGTTGCTGCTGAGAATGCTGTTGGTGATGCTGGTGCTGGTGCTGAGGATGCTGGTGAGAGTGCTGGAAACTGTGCTGAAGATGCGGAGGCGCATTTGCCATGTGAGGAGGCTCGGTAAAGTAACGAGGAGAGGTCACGTTGCTCCTTGAAGGCGGTGACGAGGCCGGGTGGGAGCCAGATGGAGATCTGACTTGTTGCTGAGCTGAACGCTCGACTTCGTGCAGCAAGCTCGGGCTGAAAAGGGGAGGACGCGAGAGAGGCGAGGAGCTGCGCGCAGTGTTGAACGTGTGTCGCAGACGACTCGCCTGATCGAAGCCCGCCCTTGAAGGAGCAACATTGCCGCCTGAGGCCGTGCTGGAAGCGTTGCTATGCAGGCTTGAGATGCTGTTGCCCATGGAATTGTTGCTTGCGCTGTTGTTGTTGGGGCTGAACATGCCGGAAAAGCCTACGGACTCGTGGCCGAGCTGCGTGGTGGAGTTTGCACTAGGTGGAGGCAGGTTGACAGTTGCGTGACCGTCATCTGATGGGACGTTTCGAGAGAGTTGAGATCTGCGAGCGCCGGTGAAGCGATCCACCTCGTCGGAAGGGTATTGCGAGAGGTTGAAGGGTGGCATACTCTGAGATGGAGCGTCGGTCGCCATGGTAGAGGGGCAAGGAACCAAAGAGCGCGACAGTCAGGGCTGTCAACGCAAAAGCGGGTGGCGATCAGTTGCTGAGTCTTGTACCGTGCTGAAGCCCAGCACGCAAATGACAATTGGATCGTGGCAAGGAACGAGCCGCTGGTGGTCGGTGGGTGGAGAGGGCCAAGGTGGCGCGGGAGCAGAGAGAATAACTCTGAGTCGGTACTCAAGGCAGATGAAGAGTGGCGTGACGATGGACGAAAAGAACCCGAGGAGACCGAGTTGCCCGCCGGAGTAGAAGAGGCGAAATGAAGCAAAGCGAAATGAAGGCAAACCTTGCCGTGAGAAGATGTACAGGGCCGAAGAGCGTTGTTGTACAAGAACGTGGGAACGATCAAGACAGGTAGGATTGAAAGGGCCCGAAGAAGCGTTGACGATGCGTGCGGGTCGGCCGGGAAAGGTTAAAGGGCCTTTTCGAGACAAAGAGGAGAAAAGGTGTGCAACCGAGAGGTGGTCGGGCCGATTTGCTGAAGCTGAACAGGTGGTATACTGAGAACGAGTTACTATGCCGTGCTTGCCCTGAAGCGTTGTTATTGTACACCAAAGGAGAGTGGTCCGCGCTCGTATGGAGGAGGTGCGGATGGTATCGACGATTCTATGACAAGGATATCTGCACTGCAGGTTTCCGAAGTGTTATGCAGTGCAGAGAGCGAGTAGAAAACGGATGCGTACGAGACAGGGTGTGCTGACGGCTCGACGAGGGCGACAAACGGATGAGAAGGGAGACGTTCGTGCCGAGTCGAATGAAAGGTATAGATAGAGAGGTGATGGTGGGGGATGGAGGAGGTGATCAAGACGACGAGGGCTCACGAGGAGGAGCATCTCTCTACCGTTTCTTTCACTTTCAATTTTTTTTCTTCTTCTTCTTCCCTGTGATCCCCGCTGAAGGGAAACAAAAAATGGGGACGGGCTAAGAAGAACCGGTGGGTGGGCTGTTGCCACGGGCTCAAAATAGCGAGCAGCAGTCAGAACGCGTGCGCAGTGCAAGCAGACGTGGAAAATGAGGAGCCTTCTCCCGTGCGCAGTCGATCAGCCAGCAGCCGACTTGTTTGCTGCAGTACAGTTGCCGCAGATAGGAATTCTGCCAAGAAGCCGCGAGAACCCTTCTTGCCTTGCCTTGCCTTGCCTTGCCTTGCCTTGCCGGTTCGCAGCGCAGCTCTATTTCTCCCGTGAGGAAGGATTTTTTGCTTCTTTTTTTCTTGCTTAGCAATGCCAAGGTTGACACGCTTGCGCGACCCGTAAATTTCACACATGAAAGCGTGATCTCATTTGTTTTTCATTGAATTCCCATTTGCAAGGCGAGACTACAAAGCGAGCGTTACGCAGATACAAACATGTGTATTCGACACTTCTGAAGGCTCGTGGCATCCTCGATTGTCGTCTTACAAACAGACGCGGCCAGTTTTTGAGGATCTAACATTTTGTCTTTCTCAATGAGATCGGGAGATTGGACTATCGTCAACCTGCGGCTGGGCTCTTGCCGTGCAACGAGGTCGCCGATCGGAACGTCAGGGTCCGACTTGCTCTGCAGCCTGCATTCGGCTATACCCAACGTACAGTACCTCGCACGGATCGCTCTGGTCCACCACCTCACAGAGTCCTAGATTGAGCATGCCTTATTTTCCCTCTTCACCCTCATCAACGTAGCCTCCTCATTCTCACAGCCCTCGACGCACATCCCCCGCGGACGTAGCCTTGCCAAGATGGGCTGCTTTGGATTCTTCAGCAAGAACAAATCAAACGACGCTGCCTCGGTCAAGACCGACAGCACCCTGGTCGAAGCGGCCGCTTTCGACTCGGAAAAGGGTCGCAAGCTTGCTCTCGCTGCTGCTGTCACTCCACAATTCAAGCCTGACGTGACCGGCCCACGCCTTGCCGCACTGCGAAAGCTCATGGACGAGGAGGACGTCGACTTTTACCTTGTACCTACTGACGATGCCCATGCGACCGAGTACACAGCCGCTTCGGATATGAGGCGGGTGTGGATTTCGGGCTTCACAGGCTCAGCAGGTGACGCCATCATCGGCAAGGACTCCGCACACCTCTTTGCCGACGGTCGATACCACATCCAGGCGGCCGAACAGCTGGATGACAATTGGACGCTGCACAAGGTCGGTGTGAGCGGTGTGCTCGACTGGCCCGCCTGGCTCGTCGAACAGGCCAAGCAAGGCACCAGGGTGGGCCTCGATCCTGCCCTCACCAGCTATACGCAGGGAAAAGCGCTTGTTGAGGCTCTAAAGGCAAAGCAGGCCTCTGTCGTCTTCCCTTCGCGCAACCTCGTCGATGTTGCTTGGGGCTCTGACCGTCCTGCGCCCGTCGACTTTCCCGTGTACGAGCACGAGCTCAAGTACGCCGGTAAGCCCGCCGCAGCAAAGATTGCAGATGTCAAAAAGGATCTCGCGTCGCAGCCGTCTGGCTCGGCCTACTTCATCTCGGCATTGGACGAGGTAGCGTGGGTGCTTAACCTCCGCGGTGCTTCAATCCCTTGCCATCCCGTCTTCCCGGCCTACCTGTTCATCAGTGCAGACCGTGTGGTGCTGTTCATCCGGCCTGAGCTGCTGCCTGAAGGAGGCGACGCCTACAAGTACGTTCGTGACAAGCTCAAGCTCACCGTTGAGCCGTACGAGTCGGTCTGGGCCTATCTTCGACGCTGGGTCTCGGGGGGACCGGAGGAACAAAAGCTCGTCTCTGGCGAGAAGCTGTCGTACGCAGTGGCCAATGCCGTCGGCGACGAGAAGTTGGCGCTGCTCGACCCTTCCCCAGTTGCACTGCGCAAGGCGATCAAGAACAATGTCGAGCTCGAAGGGTTCCGCGCCAGCCACCTCCGTGATGGCGCAGCGTGGGTGCGATGGACAGCTTGGCTCGAGGAACACGTCAAGGTCAAGCGATCCACCATCGACGAATGGCAAGCTGCTGTCAGATTCCAAGAGTATCGCAAGCAGTTGCCTCTGTACGCTGGAGACAGCTACGAGGCAATCTCTGCTACGGGCCCCAATGCCGCGCTGCCGCACTACGAGACGCCTGAAAAGGGCAGCCGCGTGATTGATCGAGAGACGCCCTACCTCAACGACTCGGGCGCCCAGTATCACGACGGCACCATCGACTGCACACGTACCGTGCACTTTGGCCGACCCAGCGCCGAGCAGAAGCGCGCCTACACGCGTGTGCTGCAGGGCCACATCCGTCTGAGTGAGGCCAAGTTTCCGGCGGGCACCACGGGTGTTCAGCTCGATCCTATCGCTCGTCACGCGCTATGGCAGGATGGATACGACTACCGCCACGGTACTGGACACGGCATTGGCTCGTTTATGGATGTGCACGAGGGACCGCAGGGCTTCTCGACCATGTCCGGTGGATCCAAAAAGCCAGTAGCGCTGGAAGAGAACATGGTGCTCACTAACGAGCCTGGATACTATGAGGAGGGCTACTTTGGCATCCGCACCGAGTCGCTCTTGGCGGTGAGGCGCATCAAGACGCACCGTGACTTTGGCGGTGTGACGTGGTACGGGTTCGAGCGCATCACGCAGGTGCCTATTGCGACTAATTTGGTCGACTTTAGCCTGCTCTCGTATTCCGAGGTGCGCTGGCTCAAGGAGCACAATGCCGAGGTGCGCAAGAAGCTGCTGCCGCTTATCACGGACGACAAGCGTGCGGTGCGCTGGTTGCGAAGGCAGTGAACAGTGTGCATTGACCAGTGGTAGATGGCGTCTTCCTGTCACTTTTGTTAGCGATGAAGTTTGAATCATTTGATGCCGAGTTGAAGTTTTGTTCTCTGGGACCACGCTGCGAGGCTTCATACAGCAGCCTCCGCTTCTTTGATCGACAGCAGTGGTCGTAAATTACATCCAGGCGTGGCGTTGCAAGGTTTGACACGAAGGTGTGGTACTGTCTGCGTCACCACCGCTTCTGCTGGAAACCATCAGCGACCTTTTGCCCGTCCTTTAAGGAGTCGTCTGTGCATGTGCCGAATGCACCCTCATCTCTCTCGGTCGGAACGTGTGGCAGCTAAAGAGGTTATGATCCCAGGCAGCTGCCTACCACCTAGATGAGCTACACTTCTATGGCCGAGTCGTCGGCTCGTAAAGACGCGCTCGCTATCATTGCCTTTGGGTGGTGGAGGAGTGTCATCCCGATGCCAAATGATTTCAAGCTCCGCTCAAGAAGAATGTTTCGCTTCGGCATCGCTCAGATTTACTCAAGGAAGACGCCGATCGGAACTTTGACCAGCGCTGCCGAAGTTAGGAAATGCACAGCTCAGGTGCCGTTTTGTGGCCGCGTTCATTCGCCGCACTGATGACTGGCAATTTTGAGTTGCAATTTTTTATTTATTTTTTTTTTCCGCTCTTTTGCTGTGAGCGCGCACAGACTGTTTGCGTCATCTTCTCGACTTTTCCGACGTGGGCATTTTCTAGCCAACACTGCTCGATGTGGCCCCTGTTCTCGGATCTTCGCTGGATCGAGTGTCACCACCGAAGTGCGATTCTGCATCTCGCCGCCGCCCTTTTCGGCGTGGCCGAATTTGGTTTGATGGGGCGTTGATCCCTGCTGGCTCTTCGTTGATACATCACCGTCACTGATTGCGTCCATCAGAGGCCTACAGACAGCTCTTCTCTTCTCCTCTTCCTCCTTCCTTCCCACCATCTTTTTGGATTTGCCCATTTTCTACGCTTCTTCCTCCTTCTCGAGTCCGACAACCACGATGCGCTCGACTCTTGCTCTCAGGCAGATCGCCATCTCGGCTTCGCGCTCCTCGAGCCTCGCCGCCCCCCGAGCTGTCGCGGCTCCACGCATTAGCTCTTTCGCTTCTGCCTTCAAGCGCGATGGTGGCGCACCTCGGCTCCCCACCGGCGTCAGAGGCTTGGCCGCAGACGCCGCCCCTGACTTTGATCCGCATGCACCCACCGCTATGGACAAGATGGAGCCTCCCGAGCCTGGTGCTGATTTCAACGTAGTCATCATCGGCGCAGGCAACATCAACTTTGGCTCGGACGAAGGCCCCTGGAACCACTCTTTCCGACTCGAGCACAAGCTTGGCCCGCGTCTCAAGGTGGTTGCGCTCATCGACCCTTCTGCTGCGCGGGCAGAGTCGGTGCTCTCGGTCAAGCGTAACTCGTTCGTGCTTTCTGCCTACAAGGACACCGTCGTCTACCCTACTTTCGCCGACTATGTCGCTAGTGTGACGCCCGACAAGCGCCCTCACGCCATCTGGGTCGGAAGCCCTCCCGCCTTCCGTGGTCGCGAGCAACCTGGCCGTGACCTCGAAAAGAAGCTGATCGAGGCCTTCCCGGATGTCGGTATCTTCATTGAGAAGCCGGTCTCGACGGGCCCCGTTGCAGATGCGCAAAAGGTTGCGCAGATGCTCGAAAAGGCCGACAATATTGTCTCGGTGGGATACATGCTTCGATACCTTAAGGTGGTGCAAAAGATGAAGCAGATCCTCGAGGAGAACAACCTCAAGGTCATGGCCACCAACGCCCGCTACATTATGGCTTACGAACACACTGCCAAGCTCGACTGGTGGGACAAGAGCCAGACGTGCGGTCCCATTGTCGAACAGGCGACGCACTTCTGTGATCTCTCGCGCTACTTTGGTGGTGAGGTCGATCTCGACACTGTGGCTGCGCACTCGCTCGAATGGTTCGAGCCCGCCGGTCAGCTGAGCAAGATCCCCGTTGATGAGAGCAAAGTCGAGCCCGACAACCGCATCCCCCGAATCACCTGCGCTACCTGGAAGTACGAGTCCGGCGCCGTCGGCTCGCTCACCCACGCCGTCGCTCTGCAGGGCTTCAACTACCAGACCGAGATCGACGTGCTCGCAGACGGTTACAGCTTGCGCCTCGTCGACCCGTACAACTCGCCTGCGCTCTACTTCCGCCGCCCCGGCGATGACCACGAAGAGGTGGTGCGATACCAGAACGACGACCCCTTCTTCTCTGAGGTGAACAACTTGATCGATAACATCGAGAAGGGCCGTGGTGCTGCACCCATCTTGTCGTCGTACGACGATGCGGTTAAGACGTATGCGCTCACGTGGGCTATTCGCGAGGCTTCCGAGAAGTCGGCCAAGAAGCCTATTCAGTAAATGTAGCAAGCCAGACTTTTGTTTGTTGATATCGAATACGTACATTAGAATGAAAGGTGAAAAAGAACGCTACAGATGCACATTCTTCGTTGAACAGGGATATCTGGCACAACCGTCTTGAGCGCTGGCAAAGAGCTGTCTGCTGAGATCAGTGTTGTGAGAAGCAGCTTTTGGATGTACTGTAGTCGAGCAGCAGCCGGCATCGTTCCAACACAACAAAATCCGTATCTGTGCACGGACCCTTGACAGTGCGGCGGCAGGGCGAACTCCACATTGACGCGAGACAGAGCAACAGGGTATCTCTTGGACCACGACTGCAGTCTTACACCAGCAACAGCGTCCCTACTCTTTTCTTACCCTTTTCTCGGACTAGCCCATCTTTGGAACAGCGCGATGTCGAGTAGCACGATTGACATTCCTAGTGTCGTTTTGGACAAGGTGAAGAAGTTTCGGCTTACGCCTTTCAAGACGGCGATTACGGCGCAGGTGTACAAGATTGACAAGCGGACGCTGACGCTCGAGTTGGAGGAGGAGCTGTTGAGTGGGTTGGACAGCGTTGAGGATTTGATCGAAGGTAAGCCTGCTACTCGTCAGGAGTGTGCAGAGAGGGAAGATCTTGCTGACAGCTGTTTGTTTGCGTCGACTTTCAGAGCTTCCCGAAAACTCACCGAGGTTCGTCATCGTCAACTACAAGCTCGCGCACCGCGATGGTCGTGTCTCCTACGTAAGCTCCCCCCCCCCCCACGCAACCACAACTTCCCTTGCGGGGAAACTAACACATACATACCACTCTTCATTGCATTGCATACCGTGCAGCCGCTATTCCTCCTCTACTGGGCCCCCCAAACTGCCTCCCTCGACCAATCCACCCTGTACGCCTCCGCACTGAGCAACTTCAGCGTCAAATCCGACGTCGCCAAGGTCATCGACGTCCGCGAAGCCGATCTCACCACAAAACAGTTGGACGAGCGATTGGGCGCGTAGGGGAAAGCGCTGCACAGCGACACCCGGTGTACGGCACTGCGAACGACGTCCCGCGTGACAGCAGGAAGTGGTGCGCAGATGCTACAAGGCTCGGTCACGCATGAGGGCAAAGAAGAGCCAACACTGGCGGCAAAACGAGCGTGCCTCGAGTCTCAACACATCCTTCCACTCGCAACGGCACCATCACTCGTCCGACCTCCCAAAGGTGCAATTTGGCGATTTGCTCGTAGGAATACATACATCCTTGCAACAGTCACCACATCAAAGTCTAACTTTGCATCCCACCGTCTCCATTGCGCTTTTAGAATCCACAGTCTCTACTTCCTACCTCCATGATGCTTCTTCTTCCCTCCTCCGCCTCCGGCAGCCTCTTTACGAACTGCCGCATTCGGCACCGCTTTCCCCCTCCCCGCGGCCGCCGGCGCATGCATGCTATCCGCCCTACTCGGCGGAGCATGCATGCTCTGCTCCACCGACCCTATCCCCTTCGCCGCCGCCGCCTTCCTCGCTCCGTTCTCCGCTGCCCCGTTCGGTCCGTTCTTCGCCCTGTCCGCCGCGGCTGCTTTTGGGCCCCTCGGCGGCCCGGCTCCATCCACGGGCGTGAGCAGTTTCGCCAGTGCACCCAGGTCCGCTGCTATCCGAGGCCTTCCCGCATGTTGCGCTGCTTTCCCCTTGATCGATGTTTCGTCAGCTTTGCTGTTCCATCGGCCGTAGGGCGTGCTCGCCGGCGGCGGCAGCTTGGCTTCTGCGCATTCGGGCTCGGGCGACAGGCTCGCAGACTTGGCTCGGCCTGCAATGCGGATGCCGAGCGGCCCATCCTCAGCTCCGTTGGACGCATTCTTCTTGGACGACGGAGGGAAGAGCTCTCTCGCAGCTGCTTTGGTTCCGCCGCTTGCCTTGCGACCTCCTGCGTGGTCGTCCGAGGCAGCGTGCTTGGACCGACTCTTGCCGGTGACACCTTCAGCTTTGCGCCAATTCTTGTCCTCGCCACTATCTGCCTTGGCCTTACCGTTCCGACCGATTTGCTGAGCACCCCTCGCCCCATTCCCTTTTTCCTTCTCGGCTTCCGCCGCAACAGGCGCAGCACTGGGCTTGGTCGGAGAGAGCGTAACTCCCCAATCGTCGAGGTCAGGAAGCTCGTCGTCGAGTTCAGCGTCGTCTGCCGCCCAGTCGAATGACGGCATCTTCTGATGACTTGGCTCGGGCGTCGCTGGGACGGCATCCTTAACCTTCTCTGCTTCTACAGTTGCCGGAGCAGCAACGGCAGCAGCACCACAGGGCTCAGTCGAGCCTGCATCGACGGTGTGGCCCGGCAACCCAACTTTGGGCTCGGCAGGCGACGAAAAGAGATCATCTTTGACCGTGGGAATACTCTGCACTCGGTTGGCGATGGGTGTCTGCTGCGTATCGGCTTTGGATGTCTCCGCCACAGTGGATGCTGCTGGCTTGTCGGCCTTGTCCTTACCAAGATCCACCTTGTCGAGTCCATGTGCGAGGTCGCCTGCAGCCTTGCTGCTGCTGCCCCTTGCAGCGAAAGTTGAGGTGGGGAGCGAGACGGTAGCAGCTGTGGTCGAGTTTGCACTGGATGCAGGCTCAGCGGCCGACATCTTGACCTTGTCCACGTCCTTGTCCTTGCTCTGGCTCGCTCTCCTACCGCGAATGCGTTCCGACTTGTCTCTTTTGAGTGATCGCTTTTTCTCTAGAGTGCCTGGCTCTATGGGCAGGCTATCGGGTTTTTGATCTTGCTCGGCTGCAACACTGTTCGAGTCGTGCTTTTTGCTCGCTTTACGATCCCTCGCACCTCTGGGCTTGTCGTTCTCAACATCCGCATCGCCATCCGAGTCATCAGAGGCCAGCTGTGAGCGTGCTGACGCTGGTGACTGACGCTGACCAGACGTCTTGAGGCCACTCGCATCCGTTTTGGACGGAGACGTACCGAGTTTCGGGGCGACCAACGAGGGCGATTCCTGGTTTGGGTGGTCTGCAGGACCGTCAAGCTGTGGCGATTTGGCGAGCATGCGATGCGTAGGCGACGGGGTGCGAGATTTGGCATAGTTGATTGGAGGTGGCGGAAGCGGGTTGAAGTTGTTGGCGCGCCTTTCCTTCGTGGATTGCTTGGCGCGGTTGTGTAGATCCTGAAACATCTGTACGTCGTCCTTGCGTTCGTCGTCATCGTCGCCGCTCCAATTTGCTTCGAGCGTGGAGGTCGAGGGCAGATTCGAGAACAGCGAAGATTTGCGGGACTCGCTGGAGGCATGAGAGCCCCAGCCGAAAGCATCGAGACTGCGTGAAGGCCCATTGGCAGCCGCACCGTTGTCTCGGTCAGAGGTGGGAGAGTCGCAACCAAGCGCAGGGGTTGGAGGAACGACGTTGCCATTCCAATCGCCGTCGGCGCCATACTGTGCTGTATAGTCTGGGCCGTCGACCATGAAAGACCCAGCCACTGTTGCAGAGGACTGTGTAGACGCGGGATAGTCCTCTTCAGCTTTCTCTTCGAGTTCTTGCATGACGCTAATCTCCTGGCCCAGGCTGAGCTGCAGACCGTTGGGGCGATGACTGGGTCGTTTACGGTCGAGACCGGTCCGGACACCGAGCAGGTTGCTCGGGGAAAAACCCGAGCCAATGGCGTGCGAGGTGGTTGAAATAGAAGCTTGGGATGCAGCGGTGTCGTTGTTGGCGGAAGAAGCAGAGGCAGGTTTAGGAGCCCACATGCTGGCGCTGGTGCCGAGAGCGGATCGAGTATTGCGAACGCGGTCGAGGATAGCATCGATCTGGCCGTTACCCTGCTTGTTGGAGGGTTGAGAGCCGAGACCGAGGGGTTCGGAGTGTAGATCGTTGCGGCCGGATCTGAGGGGCGAGCCGATCGAGGCATTGGAGGCAGCACGACCACGCAGATTGAGAGCCTCGTTGAGTGGGCTGCGGACGCTCTCCGGGCTGGGCGCGAGAGGGACGGGAGGCTTCAAAGGAGTTAGGCCAAGCCCAAGACCGCTAGCGCGAGCTGCATCTCCAGTCTGGGCGGGTGTGGAATAGGGAGGGTAGTGCGGGGTGGCGGGTGTTGGAGGGCCTCCACGTTGCGAGAGCTTGAGCGGCGTTTCTGGGATCGGGTGCGAAGCACTGAGGGGAGTGCGTGTGTTGAGAGGTGAGGTGGAGGTGTTGTTGCGAGCAGGGCTGGTGAGGGGAAGCGGCGAGGGTAGTTTTGCACCAGGTCTACGGATGCCTTGGGAGGGCGTGGTGCGAAAGGGCGATACTGGTGCGGTAGAAGAGGGCGAAGGAGTGGAAGCAGCGTTGGCAGAGCGATTGGAATCTGGTTGATCGGTTGACGCTTTGGGAGGCGGTGTCTGCTGGAGAGCGTCGCCGACGTCTATACGATCAAGCAGGGAGCGAGACTTGGTGTCTTTGGAAGAAGAGGATTGGCGGCCTGGTGTGACGGGTGACAGCTTAGTTGCCGGTTTGGAAGCTGGAGGAGAGGAGGCGTGCGTTGGGGGTTGTGATTGAGGCTTGCGAGCGTGGATGCTCTGACTGGAGCCACCGATCCAGCCGTCCTCGTCTGTTTCAAGATCCATGATTGGGGTTTTGGTTGCGGACATCCTGTTGTATTCTTCCTCGAGCTGAAAAGCGTGTGTTGGGGCGATCAAAGAAGCTGTACAGTATCCTGGAAAGCGAGCTGTGCGCGAGAGGGTGCATGCGCGACCGAGAAAAGGCTAGAGCATGAGAAGCGAGTGAAGCGTGCAAAGCGATCCGGTTGCGCGGGTGAAAGAGCGACCAAGGCGGAGGGCCGGCAGAGGAAATGAAGCAATCAGGCAAAGCGCATAGTTCCGAGAGAGAGGGATAGAAGGCGTACGTGATAGTTGTCAGTGTCGAGGACTGGCCATTGGGCAGCAGGTGGTGTAAGGAAGGGAGACGATGCAAGGACAAGAGAGAGATGAAGGATTCCAGAGCCGGAATCGGTCGAGAACACTCAGTCTGAAATACGTTTAATTTTTAATTCTATGAATAAAGAGATCGGCGACGCGCTGCTGGCTGCCTTGTCGTGCAGAAGCAGCACGGCAGGCTGGCCAGCACGGTTAAGCTGCGACCAAGAAAGCTGAGCTCTGCTTGTATAGAAACGGTTGACACGATAACAAAGGACAATAAGCCTCAATGACGGATGGGCCGAGTGCAGCTGCTGTGATTGGACAGCAATTCGTTATGCAGCACCCAACCCGAGTCGCAGCATCCGAGCAGGACAGAGCTGCAACTGCATGAGCCTGCACCTTTCTTCCTCGGCTTTGCCTGATGTGCAGCTGGTGAGTGAGTGAGTGAGTGAGTGGGTGAGTGAGCGAGCGAGCGAGCAATTTGACTTCATTTCCGCTCGAGCGCGGCGAGCCAGACTCGTGCGACAAGCAAGGCGGTGTGGAGGATTGGCGGGTTTGGCAGGCTTGGCTCGAGTTGGACCCTGCGTTGGCTTTTGGCTCGGCTTTTGCAATCACGGAATTTTGGCATTCGACTCAGCCTTGCTTCCTTCCTTGCCTCATCTCACCCAACTCTTTTCCCGACAAATCCACTCGCAAGCACATGCTGCCATAGACATTCCGGGACCATCATCAGCGCAAGCTGTGATCCCCATCACTCCATCAGCATGTCCAACACAATACTCGCAGACGAGCTCAATCCCTGGGCAAATCAGACAGCACAGCCCGGTTCATCTTTCAGTAATGCCATCGTGGTAGACGACCCTCCAGAACAAGAGCTAGGATCTGCATCAAGTCAACAAGGCTTTTCGCAGTCCGCACTTCCTCCTCCCCCCAGTGATGTCCGCTCCACTGGAATGGAAGGTAGAAATCAGCTCCTCTTGCTCGTCTTCATCCACGGCTTCAAAGGCTCCTCGGAAACGACGTTCGAAGACTTCCCATCCCGGCTCACATACAATCTTCAAGAAACCTATCCAGGCCTGCACGTCAAATCGCTCGTCTACCCGACCTATGACACACGCGGCAGTCTCGCAGCCGCTGTCGAGTCGTTTGTCGAATGGCTCACCCAGCAGACAGTCACGCTCGAGTCCAAGCCAGAGATCGACCCTACTACGGGTGAGATCGTCGCCGACTCGGGCAAGGGAGGTGGGATGGGAAGTGTCAAAATCGTCCTTGCTGGTCACTCCATGGGTGGTCTCGTTGCCGTCGACGCCGCTCTTGCGATTGCACAGAGCAGTGCACAACAGCAAGCAAACACTCCAATTCAAAAACGCAATAGCCTCAAGCTCTGGCCTCGTGTCGTTGGGGTACTTGCCTACGACACGCCCTACTACGGCGTCCATCCAGGTGTATTCAAGCACGGCTTCAACAAGTACGCCGGCTATCTCCAAACTGCACAAAGCATCGGAACCTTTTTGGCGCCCATGGGTGTCGGCCTAGCCGCGCGATGGAACTCTGAGCGCCAATCCAACACGCAAGCGCGGTCTACAACTTCGACCTCCTCCACGACCCCTTCCCGATCCTTTTCTTCCAACTCAAACAATGACCCGGCTGCATCGGCAAGAGCTGCGAGCAACTGGAGAACTGCGCTCATGGCTACAGGAGCCGTGGCACTCGCCTCAGGTGCGGCGGCTTCGGCTGCCTATTTCAACAAGGACAAGCTCAACGGTGCTTATGGATGGGTTACTGACCACCTCGCCTTCGTCTCGAACCTTTGGGATGACAACGCCCTGCGCTTACGTCTAGATCGACTCGTCGACCAGCCGCAGATCCTTTTTCATTGCTACTATACGCGTCTACCCTCGACTTGTCGCGCTGCCAACCCCAACCCTCAAGGTACAGCAACGCCACCACGCGATCGAACGTTTATCATCCTCCCACCACGTGCAGCACGCTGTGCAGCCAGCTTCACGCCCATGGACAACACCAAGGCGTGCGACGAGGTGGATGCGCACATCAGCATGTTTTCCGCCAAGAATAATCCGAGGTATTTCGAGCTGGGCTTGAAGACGAGCGGGTTGATTGCCGTGTGTTTGGATAACGAGAGTCGGTTTGGGGACCAGGTCAAGGCGCAGAAGCAGAGCGACGAGGTGGGCGCGGAAGGGTTGGAGGAGGAAAAGGGTTTGAGGGATGGCGACGAGGAGTTGGAGAGGATGAAGGATCAGGCTAAGCGCGCTGAGTGATGGTTGTGGTGGTGGTGGAAGACGACGGTGTATACCCTATATGCTGCAAGGTCAAGTTTGTTTGCAAATCTGGTTTGGGCTTGTGCATTGACATTATAGGGACTCAAGGTAGGCGATAAGAGCAGCAAGGATGTCACGTGTCTTGAGGGGCTCCTCGCCATCTGCTGCGTCGATAGCCACCTGATCGCCCACGTTCTCGCTGTACTCGTTGAGCGTCTGTGCGACGTCGGCGAATCGCAATTTTCTTCTACGCAACATGACGCGCACGTGATCCTTGCACGCATCGTCCTCCATGACGACCCAGGCAAGCACGGTGTCCAGCAGCTGCAGGCTGAACAGGCCGTGTTCGAGGCGTGTCAGGTAGGCTTCGTCTTGCTGTTGGTCTTGTGCTGTGGCGGGTAGGGAGTCGAGGTGGGAGGAGAGCGAGTCGCGGAGATCGAGTAGGTGGTCTAAAGGGGTGTAGTTGTGGGCGATGAATTTGGAGAGGACTCGGATGCGGGGGATGGAGTCGGAGGGGAGGTGGGTGAGAAGCGAGGCGAAGAGGCTGAGGGTGTGTTCGGTCTGGGTTGTTGCGGAGGGGCGTTTGGGGGTGCTGTGCATGAAGATGGTGAAGAGGGGGGAGAGGGCGTGCGCGTCAACTATGCGGTGGCAAACATCGCTGCCGCTAGGGCCAGAGGATGCGTGGTCCAGCACTTTGACCGCGCGGATGCGCCCGAACGACTTGTTCTCCTTCATCAGCAGCACCATCAACTCTACCCCCTCGCCCTCGAGGAAACGTTGCTTGTTGGACGAGTCGGAGAGAGAGGAGCAGAGCGAGTCAAAGATGTTCTCGACAAACTCTTGCTCTTCTGCTCCTGAAGGTGGTGTTCGCCGATACCGCGCCAGCACGCCAAGTAGCACGTCAATACCGTTCTCGCCCTCCTGCGTCGTCGCCCCCAGTGCAGTGCGGTTGGGCTCGGAGCTCTGGAGCAGGATCGCGAGCAGCTCAGCTGCATAGTTCGTGTTCTGGTCGACTGCGCGTTTGGCCGCCAAGCGTTTCAGCACCCATGACAGGAACGGTGTAGAGGAGACCAGCTGTTCCGCTACCGAAGCGCGCGAGGAGACGAGATTCTCGATGGCGCCCAGAGTGTGATAAATTGCCTGGGCGTCGGTTTCCGCCTCCACCGCTCGTGTCGCTGCTTCTTCTTCCGGCAGGTTTGGATCCAGGTAGTCGTTGAATCGGGACAGGTTCGACACGAGCAGGTCGAGCAAGCTCTGCTGCAGCAGTGCGCCTACGAGCTCGTTCATCGCTGCTAACGCTCTTGCACCCGTATCTTCTTCGCCGTCCTCTTCGCCGTCACTCTGCGCATTCGCCTGGTCAAGCACATCGTCGTCCGTGAGCTCCTCGATCACCTCGATCGCCGCCGCGGCTATGTCGGCATTCTCGTGGCTCAGAAGCCCCACCAGACTAGCCGCGCCTCCCAACTTGACGAATTCTGCATAAAACAACACTGGCTGCGTGGTGAGCACAAGCAAGCTCTTGAGTTCCGCGTCGAGATCCGCCTCTGAGTCGATGAAGCGTGCCGGGTCGTGTGCATGCTTCACGCGCATCTCTGCATTTTTGGTGATGGCGCGTTCGAAGCGCAGAAGCTGTTTGCGGAGGGCTGGGAGGTCGTTGATGGAGGAAGGATCGGTTGAGGCCTGTTCGCCGCCGCTGTCCATGATGTCGAGGATCCGCTGCTGTTCGGCTGTGAGTCCGCCGCCGAAGAATCTGCCGTCTTCTTGGTCGTCGTCCGAGAAAAAATGCGTCTCTTCGACTGGACCTTCACCGTCCTCATCGTTATCTTCGGCATCGTCGTCGACGCGGGCAGCCTTGCGTGGGCGAGAGGAGGAAGGATCAGATGGGCCCGCATCAGTGTGAGCGGCAGAAGATGAAGTAGAAACAGGGAGGGGGTCGTCCGGTTTGGGAGCGTTCCATTTGCGCTTGTTGACAGCACCAGAGGATAACTCTGGAAGCTTGAATAGCTTGCCCACGTCCATTGTGGCTGCTGTTGATATGATGCTGTGCGGAAGGTCTAGATGGGTGTGTGGAAGACACCGAGAAGTGCACCTTGAAGCGTCAAAAGTGGAGTTTTGGGATGTTCCGATTTCCGATAAAAAATTACAGAGCTGAGCTAGAACCTTGTCTCTTGCCTCTCCCCTCCTCGTCGCTTGACGACCATCATCCGTATCCTCAATCTTTGCAACTATCAGCAGCTTGTAATGATGAGTGGGCATCCATCTGAAAACCCCTCAACCGCACCCGCATCGACATCGGACGACCCCTACGCGCCCTTCTACTATTGGGACGCCGCCGCCAACAATTGGGCGTTTGACTACACCTCGTACTACGCCACGTACGGCTACCCCGCCGAATACTACTCTGCATCCGGCAGCAGCTCCGCGCCTGCTCCCTCTACGTCCACCTCTGCATACGCAGACCCGTCAGCCCCAGCAAACCCGTACTACTACGACTACCAAAGCCAAACCCAGCAACAACCGCCAGCCGCACCTTACGATAGCATCGTCGACCCGTTCGCACCCACCGCTTCTACTTCCGCATCGAAAGAAGAGCCCCGCTACGACGAGCACGGCCGCCTCATCCCGGGCAAGTTGCGCAAAGGCGAAACGCGCCCCACCGTGCTCCGTCGAGCAGCAGGCAAAATCTGGGAAGACCAGACGCTGCTGGAATGGGACCCCTCGCACAAACGCCTGTTCGTTGGAGACCTGGGCAACGACGTCTCCGACGAAACCCTCGCTTCCGCCTTCGACAAATACCCCTCTTTCAGCAAGGCCCGCGTCATCCGCTCCAAGGACGGCAAAGCCAAAGGCTACGGCTTCGTCGCCTTTGCCGATCCGGAGGATTTTTTGAAGGCGTGGAAGCAGATGGATGGCAAATACATCGGCAGTCGACCGTGCAGGCTCAAGAAGGCGGCAGATGTAGTTAATCCCGTGCAGATCGGCGCGAGGAAGGACAGATTGTTGGCGATCAGTGCCAAACAGGATCGCCAGCAGTATAAGCAAAAGATGGGCGGGCCGGTGGGCAAGAATTTGAGACGAGTCGGGATGAAGTGATGTGCCGGTGCAGGCGCACTGTCTCTCACAGGGGTTGCTTCACGGTCGATGGAGTGCCAGTGAAACAGGCAGATGGTGATGCTGTCCAGTAAAAAAAAAAAAGGTTGCTCTTCCCCCTTCGAATTAAAGACCCAAAGCATGTAACTTACAAGAACAACAGCGTTCCATGGAGACAGCAGAGAGTGAGCGAGTACTTGAGCGTCTGTCTGTATATGCGCGCGCCTACGACACCCTAACCACGATCGCCCCCGGT
This sequence comes from Sporisorium exsertum, assembly GCA_928724755.1. NCBI lineage: Eukaryota > Fungi > Basidiomycota > Ustilaginomycetes > Ustilaginales > Ustilaginaceae > Sporisorium > Sporisorium exsertum. The sequence goes on along the minus strand of CAKMXK010000016.1, from coordinate 1,298,812 downwards.
TCGTCACTAACATTCCTCGTCGTCGGGTCGAACGCCCTCGACGCATCCGCAAACGGCAAAACACTCCGCAACCTCGGACACACGTTTCCTCCTTCAGCCGCGCGCTTCACCGCCTCGAGCGCCTCCTTGCAGTCCTCGCCCGAATCGATGCCCACCCATTCATAGCCGATATTCTTCTTGTCCTTCTTGAAGAACGCCCGGCGCAGGCTGCGCAAGTGCGACTTCAAGTTCGGATTGGCGGTGCCGTGTTCGTCGCCAAAGCAGGTGCAGAACTGGCCGTCGAATGCAAGGATGCGGCGTGAGGCGTCGTACACTTTGCGCCCACCTACTGTGTCGACGATCAAATCGAATGACGATTCGTGAAGCGAGTTGATGGCCCACAGCGGTTCACCGACGACGACCTCGTGTGCGCCGTTGGCCTGACACACGGCGACGCCGTCCGAGATCGACGGCGGACACTGCGCCACGATCAACAGTCCCAGGCCTACGGATTCTTGCATTGTCAGCAGACCCACGCCGTCGTGCGCGTTGAGGATGAGCACGCGCGCGCCCCTCGGCAGCTGACGGCAGTGGTTCTGGATCAGCTGGTGCGCCATGACTCCCGCCGACGGCAACGCTGCAATCTGCTCCGTCGTCAGGCAGTCGCTAGGAGCGTGGCAGACACGGTTGTAGTCGATCACCATGAACTCGGCTAGCGCTCCGGACTTGCGGCTGTCCTGCAGACCAAACACCACATCGCCCTTGCGCATCTTTTTCACCTCGTAGCCGCACTCGACGATCCGTCCACAGAAGCTGCGGCCGGGCACAAATCCGAACGCATTTTCAGCTCGCACCTTTTCGCGCAGCAGCAGCTTGTCCGTCTCGTCAATTGCCACTGCAATCACCTGCACCAGCACCTGTTGTGAGCCGATCTTGCGTGGCGGAGGAGTGTGCGCCGTCAGCGACAGCGTCGTCAGCGACAACTCGTCCTGCAGATGCTCAGGCACGTCCGTCGACGTGCGCCGCTCGCCATTCAGGTCAGCACTCTTCTTGCGCTTGACCACCGACTTGCTCCTGCTGGCAAAAGCACCGCTCGTCACCGCAATGCTCTGCATCGTGGTGCGGTTGTTGAGCAGATCGTCGGCGTTGGTGCTGAATCGTTTCGGATCCTTGTTGGGTCGGTAGCTCGTCGGCACCGTCGGCATCGAAGTTGGGAGCGTACTGGCCAGGCTCAGTGCAGACTGCGAAGCCGACGGAGACGAGCTGCTGACCGACGATGGCCCGGATGGGTGGCCGATCCCCGAGGGAGGGTTCAGCGCCTCGATGGCCGACTCGCTCACTGCCGACAGCCCGTCCACCGACATGCGAGAATGGGGAACGGGTGGGTGCAGATACTGGTTTGTGGAGGCTCCCAAAGGCGCGTTGCGCACCACCGCCGGCGAGCTGCCCGAGCTGATGACCGAGCTACTTCGCGACACGGTCGAAGCAGGAAGCGCTGGGTACGGTAACGGTGAAGTGGGACGTGACGGATACGGCGACTGGTCAGCGGCCGTCTCTGCTGTCTCGGGCACTTGGCTCTCCCACTCGTTGATCGCCGACATGAGCGAGTGGCGATTGCCCGTCTGAGAAAGCGTGGGTACGGCTGGGCTCGGAGACAGCGAGCGCATCCTCTTGGCGTACGGCGATAGTTCATGATGGTTGACGTACGAGTACTCAGCCCGTGGACTGCTGCGGTATGACGCCGAGTGGACGCTCGACGACACGTGAGAGCCGACGGAACGGCCAGACTGACTGGGCACCGCGCTTGGTGCAGGAGACGCAGAGCGGCTGTCCCAAGCTTGCTCGGACGAAGTAACACTGTAGGCGTAGAGGCGAGACGAGGAGCCCGCGACGGATGAGGACGCTTGATAGCCAACAGGGAATTGTGGCACAGGAGGAGCCTCGGCCATGAGCCTGTTCATGTTTGGAGTTTGAATCATTGGATTGAGCGAGCCGTTGGAGCGCTCTGACTTCGGAATTGGCGAAGAACCTGCGCGCGAGTGACGCGGAGGAGACTCCAGCTCCGACGGCGGCGCAGTCGCCACAATCTGACCAACGGCCAGGCTGACGGGCAAGGCAGGCAAAGCTCGGTCGGCATTGCCCGCACTTGCTCGAGATGCCGAGGTAGCAGCCGCAGGCTGAGACGAAGTCGATCTTCGACGCAGCTGTGACGAGTCGATCGTGGTGGCGACCAAGCCAGGTGGCAGGCTGAGACCTTTGCCCTTGTACTCCTGCCACATGCCTTTCTTGGCCGGGGCCATCGACCTGGAACGCGAAAGGCCGTCGCTGGTAGCATCGGCCTTCGAGTCGCCACGTACTGCCGTGCGCTGGCTGGACGACCTCGACATGAGCGGCGGACGCTGAGGAGTAGAGAGCTCGTCGTGCTCAGCGATCGTCGGTGTTCCTGGCACCTGCGACGAAGTGAACGAGTTGCGCGACTCGAGCGCAGGTGGAGTGGGAGGAATAAGATTGATGCCGACACCGGGAATCGCCTTAGGCTTGCCAGTAGGAGTTTGATCGTCGTGGGCGGGGGCCATGACTTCTTCCACAGCAGGTGAAGGAGGCATGGGCAGCTTTCTTTCGGATACATCCATAGCTTGTGACGATGGGACGGCTTCCGCCGACTCGGACGCCGCCACCTCTGTCACGACGGCTTTGCCTGTCGGCGCAGGCCCCTTCTCTGGCGGTGTGGGGATGGTGCTGGTGACGCTAGGTGCCGATGAACTCGGTGCAGTGCTGTCCTCGAAGCGCTCAACAATGGGTGCAGCCACCTCACGCTGCTCGAGCTGAGGGAGTGCGAACGAGCCGAATCCATCCATGGAGCTCATCTGCTCGGACAACTTTCGCTGGTGTTCTGGACGCGTATCTGCAGCAGCAATATCAGCAGCAGCAACACCGTTTGGCATCGCTGGCACTGGCTTGAGATCAGTCGGATCGGGAGGGATAGCTGCATCTGCCAGAGCCTTGAGGTCGTGGGCGGTGTGGAACTTTTCAGGGGATGCCTCGGCACCAGCGGCACCCTGCAGGTTGGCCATGCTCTGCAAAGGAGTGGCAAAGTCGTTGTAGGTATCCGAGGGCGCCACGCCTGTCGGCTGCTGAGATGTCGATGTTGCGCCGGCATCATCGGTCATACGCTGCTTGCCCAAAGCCTTGGCAGACGGCGCCGGCGACGGCGGCACAGATGCATTCGGAGATGCGACTGCTGACCGCGCCATGGTCTCGGCGCTGGAGCGTTGCGTGGAAGAATCGACTATCGATGAACGATCGCTCTTGACGGAGGCGGAACCGATCGAGTCGACGGAGACATTGCGGCTGTGCTTGCTCTTGTCCTTCTTGTCCTTCTTGTCCTTCCTCTCCTTCTTGTCCTTGCTGGGAGAGCGGAAGCTGATGCCAAAGAGCGTATCAGCAAGCGACTTCGTTGGCTTTGGCTTCATGGCCGACTTAGCTGGAGCAGGTTTGTCTTTGCTAGCGACAAGGGGTGATGACATGTCGAACGTGGTCTGCGTGCTCTGAGGCGTTGCAGCAGCAACGGCATCAGCATGCTGCATGCTGCTCTGAGAGAGCGAGATCGGCAAGGTGCTGCGGGTGTCTTCGACTTCAGTTGGAGCCTGCGGTCTGTCAGGCTCGAGCCTGCCTTCCGAGATGGATACGCCACCCATCTCCTGCGGTCGCTTTGACTTCGGTCGCGGTCGGTTGAGAACGGATCTCTTGGCCTTTTCCTGGCTGGCTCCGTTGGGAGACAGGCTGAAGTTGGAAGCACTGTGGGGAAGCGTCGAGGCCGTGATGGTCTGGTCGCCTTCCTCATCAGAGAGGGCGCGAGTTGCGGCCGAATCGTTTGAGCCTTCGTGCGCCTGGTTGAGAAGCCACACGGCAGCAAAGCTGGGAGCAAGAGCGGCTGTGTCGGCACTGTTGCGCCTCTTTCCTTCTGCGACAGCTTCGGCACGCTTCTGTCGCACCTCGTTAATGGCCTGCTGTGCTTCAGCGTCCACACCACTGGTTGATGTGGTAGCTGCGGCAACAGCACCGAGGACAGAAGAGTTGCCTTTAGCACTTGAGAGGTCAGAGGGCTGTTCAGGCTCACGCTTGAGCTTGTCGACGGTGGAGTCCGAGTAGCTGAATCGGTCAAACTTGTCGAGCATGGTAGACAGCGAAGGGCCAAAGAAATCATCGCCGACGTTCATCTTTCGCAGACGATCCTGCTCGGCAAGAGCCTTGGCCCTGAGCTCGGCATCGTCATCCGAGAGCTCAGCGCCCGAGTCCGAGTCGCCATCTCCGGCAAAGCGCCGAGACGAAGCGGGTCGACGCAAGATGCCGCTGACCGCGAACGAGGTTCCCAGGCTGACTTCGCTAAGGCGGCGCTGGACCGTGCCCGGCCTGGAAGACCGGGAAGTGCCTATGCTGAGACGCTGCGAGGGAGCGAGGGAAGCCGTGTCAGCATCCGCGTCGTCGTTTGAAGCTTCGGCGGGCAGTTGCACCCGCGCGATGGATGCCATCGCCGCTGCATCGTCCTGTTTCTCTTCACCGTCGGATCGTTCTCTCGTGGTGGGCGTACTTGCGCTACTCGTGGCGGATCGATAGTCGCTGGACTCTGAGGTGCGAGAGAGGAGCTGCGGCCTCTCCGGGGCGACGAGCTGCGGTGCTGCAACAGCTTGTTCAAGTGCAGGTTCAGCCTTATGTGCCTCTGGCTGCGATGCAATCGGTGGGTTCTGGGTGGGAGGCTCGGTCACCTGGATCTGCACTCCAGAGGGAGCCACGGGCACGTCGTGGTCGCCCGTGTCGTCCGGTTGACTCTGCGTGGAAGCTTGTGGGCGGTGCAAACGAGGCTCAAAGTTGTCGTAGTTGCGACTAGGCCCCTTGCCCTTTATCGTGTTGCGCATGCGCATTTCGTGGTGATGGTTGTGGCCGACGCTCGAAGCTTCCTCCTCCTCCTCGGCGACCACATCCAGCGTGGGCTGACCGCCGCCACCGAGACCATCGTCTGAGCTCGTGTCGTCGGACTCTTCGGACTTGTTGGATGACGCAACCTCCTCCTCTTCGGGCACGGCTTGTTGATCGGCCGATTCTTGCTCCTCGACGCGATCGGCTAGGAACTGAGCGGTCGTAGGTGGTGCCTGAACTGCGGCGGCAGGTGAGCTATCAGTAGAAGACGGAGTATGTGATTGGATAGCCACGGTTGAGGGCAAGGATGGCACCGGTGAAGGCTGTTGAACGGCATCCACAGGCTGAGGGGCTGCGCGACGTGTTGGTACTGCAAGTGGTGCGAAAGTCTGGGCGGGAGATGGCTGTATCGGCGATGTCGAAGCAGGCGCCGCCACGGGGACCTGTACGGGGACAGGCACAGGAACTGGGACAGGGATGTACTGCTGCGGCGCAGTTGCAGGGACGACTTCGGGGACGGCAACGTGACCTTGCTGTGCTAGGGATGCAGGCACAGCTTCGACGTAATGTGGTTGTGTCAACGATTGAGGCTGTACGTAGTGCTGTTGCGGCTGTGGCGATTGAATCACGGGTACCAATGGCACGGCTTGCGGCACCGAGACAGGTGCGGGTGCTGCTGTGCCATACATGACGGCGGAGGCTTGCGGCGACATTGCAGTGGGTTGTTGAGCCACGTGGAGGGACGAGTTGGATGGGACGGGCGAGTAGACGGGCGAGATTGGTGCGACGACTTGACCGGGCTGCAAATGTACGGCGGGAGTGAGGTGAGGCTCGGAAAGAGGTGAGACGGGCGTGGGTGGCATCTCGCCAATGACTTGGGATGCGGCGCGCGCCAAGAGGTCTTGGTCAACGATGCCGGCGTCGCGTTGAACCTGCTGGAACTGCGCATCCTGCTCGAGCTCTTTCCTGATGCGGTTGGCAACGACGCTGCTACGCTTCTCTGAAGTGCGAGGCGGCTTGGGCGCCAAAGTGGGCATGGTCTCCCACGTTTTGGCCACCTCGGTGCCGGACATGGACTTGACAAACGAATTCCAGTCCGAGTCGCCATTGGGCGCAGCTCGAGTGGGACTGCGCGTGCGACGCATGGAAGCAGCTGGATTGACGGGACGGGCGAGGTCGGCGTTGGACTGGGAGATGCTGGGCGATCTCGCCATGGGAGGGGTTGGGGTCTGGTGCATGAGGTTGTGCTGCTGCTGGCCGAGGGGAGCCACGCCGGATTGACGCCTCATTGAGGACATGGAGGCCTTGCTTGCTAGTGGCGGAAGCGGGGGTACGGCGGACTGGGACGAGTAGCGCTTCCTGCTCGAGGTGTGAGCGCCATGGTCACTGCGTGCGCCACGAGGTGCAGTGCCTCTGAGCGAATTCAAATTCGAAGAGGAAGGATTGGCGGCGTCAGGCTCGGAGAAGATGCTTCCTGTAACGCTTGGAGGACGGGAGGAGTAGTTGTTGCGCGTCAGACTGTTGCTTTCCCACCATCGACCTTTTCTTGGACTAGCGCCGACATCTGTTTGAGCGACACTGCTGGCACCGTCGTGGTAGACGCTGCCACCAGAGATGGAGGGCGCGCGACTCTTTTTGCGAAAGATGCTGAAGCGGCTGTTGTTGCTCTTTGCGGACAAGACGGAGGGTGCCTGACCGTAGCTTTGGCCGCCTTGTTGGAGCGAGCCGGCGCCTGCGGCTTTGAACATGTTGCCGGCGAAGATGGAATCGGGTCTGTTGGGCGCATTTGGGAGGTCGGAGGGCGTGTGGTAGCGCGCCTTTCTGGAGGGCTTTGCCTCGAGGGGCTCTGTATACCTCTGAGAGGGCCGGTTGAGGATGCTGTCCATGAAGCTGTGTTTGGTCATGTTGGATGGGGGTGCGGTGGGTCGAGTCGGCGTGTCCGAGAGAGGGGATATGTGGTGACTTGGGAAGAGGATGACGACTGGTTCCGCGAGATCGACTCCAAGGCCGTGCCGGACTGGATGGGCAACAGCCGAGTCGAGACGAGTGAAGCGGGTTAGGAGGAGTGCGACATGAGTGGTGTAATATCGTTGATGGAGCGAGCGGGAGCTAGCAGCCTGCTCTTGGAGGGGTGTCGAAGCCGTGGTGGTTTGGAAAGGAAAGTGGATGGCTCCAGAAAGACGTTGCAACGAGCGTAAGGCAACGATGAGCTGAGAGCCGAGAGCCGAGAGCTGCGAATTGAGCGCTCTGAGTGGAGATGAAGCGAGAGTAGGGTGGATCGGAAAGCCCGCTGGGGTGAGCAGAATGCCGAGACGAATTGTCGCACAATAGACGGGTCGAGCCGATCGAGCTGATTTCTGGCGATTTCAGGGTCATCGACGCTTCCACAGCAACCATGCACATTAGCAGCTCCAGTCAAAGCAGACGCGAGGCGCAAGATGAACCGTTGCTTTCAAACACCGCACTCTGCCACACACAAAGTCTGATGCAATCCTGCCTTTGTTTGCTAAATTTACACCCTCACCCTCATTGAGCTCGCGACACTCTCCGCTTCAAGCTTCGTCCTGCACGCCTGTTTGCGTTCTTGTGCTGCTACGGGCTCCGAAGTGTCTCGAATCGCAAGCAGCCTGACTGCGCTGTCACTCTCACCATCATCTCATCGGGCATGTGCGTGACCTCGAAGGCCAAGAAACGTCTTGCCTCCAATGTCTTTTGCGACGCAGCGGGGCAACGTCGTCTCTGGGTAGAGTCGAACGCAAGGGTGCTGGTGCAACAAGGCCGGCAGCACAGGTGCGCCTGGCTGCCTCCACCCATCGAAAAGACTGACAGGCAATGCAAGCAAGCGAGCGCTTCTCGGGCAGCCGAGAAGTGATTAGTTATTTTTAGTCTCTTGGATGATCAAAGGCGCAAGTTGGCGAGGACCCTCGATTTCTTTGGTCCCTGCTTCGTTGCATCGGCCGATCCGACAGCGAAGACCCTTGCTCATCGGTCTCCAACCAAGTTCATTCAATACAAGAGGTTTGTGCCCATTCTTGCTAGTGTATTTGAGACTGTCTGTAAGCCTGCTGTTCCGGAAAATTGCAGCCAGTTGACAAATACAGCAAGCGAGACAGAGTGAGGATCACCCACTTGAAGACACAGTTTGACCTGCTGCTGCTGCTGCCTGCTGCTGTTGACCTTTGTTGGAGTATAGTTACAACATCCCGCCATAACAGCCTCCCGGTCTACTAGTGCCTTCAGCTCACTTTGATTGAGCAGCCTCCGAAGCTGAGTAGTTGGCGACGTTGCGGAAAGCAGGTGTGTCTGGTAAAAATGCTGCAAACAGAGAAAAGCTCTTGGTTCGCAGAGTGGGTCAAAGGGAATTGCGAAGAAAAAGAGGCTCCGAAAAGGGACCAGAAATCAAACGGCTACCTGATCAACCTACTGTTTTTTCTTGAGCCCCGATCAGCGCGATAGAAGGCTGCAGCAAACCCAGCGAACGCCGCCCACAGCGTGATTTGCAGATATCAAGTTACTGTACAGCGTGGCACAGTAGAGGCGTACCCAAAATCGTCGCTATGGATCAATCAATGCACTCTCGGACCGCTTTCGCAAACTCAATTATTGTGTCGAAACAATGGGAAGTCCGCAGCTGTCACAAACCTAATCCATCCCATCCTTTCCCAACCGTCTGCAGTAATGCTCTGATCGAGCGACCCAGCCTTGATTAGGGGCATGGCAGAATCCAGCTCGAGCGCACGAGGTCTGGCGAGGTCATGTTGTAGCGTTAGTTATATAAACGTGGGTTCAGACGGTTCAGGAGCTTCTCTCTTCTCCGACTTTGAGCCACTCTCCTCCTCGCCCCTTCTGGCATTCCACCATGTCCTCGTCGGGTCTGCAGAGACTGCCAAACGGCACCAACCGCTTTCGTCAGCAGTACCGCCTCGTCCTCGCCGCCGTACCTGCTCCTGCTTCACGTCAGTATACCGTGCAATCTGGCAGGGCAAAGAATGCCATCCCTCTGCGAGCGCACTCCAAAAAACTGGAGCAGGCAATCACCGCCATTCTCCAAGCCCAGTCCGCATCGCCACTTGACCCCCTCGAGCTCCCGTCTCGCCTCTTTGAACCGCTTCCACGTCGTTTCAAGCGACAACACGTCGAGGAAAGGTTTCAACACCTCCTTGGACAGATGAAGGATGCTGTTACCCACCGTCAAGGGCGTGCCTTGTTCGACCTTGAAGATAGCTTCTGGCAGGACATAGAAGATTCCATTCCCAGCGCTCAAAAGAACGTTCATCGCAAAAAGGTTTCGACATCGACTGCCCGGAACAGCAATACGCGAGGTTGGGCAGTACCGAAGCCACGAGTCGTCAGTGTGAGTCGAAACAGGGCACAGCGACACAAGGACAAGGTTGTGGCCACTCGACAAGGCATTGAAATGATCGCGACCTCTCTTCAAAACATTGCAAGCCGTCAAGAGACCATCGATCAAGAAATCAAGGGATTGGCTGCTCAGTTCAGCAAAGGAGAACCATCTTTGATCCAACTTGCCCTTGACACTCTCACCCAAGCTCCCAGAGCTTTTCTTCGCTCACTTTCTGACTGGTACAAGTACTTGATCGAGATTAGCGAGCCAGTCGTTCAGGCTCCGAGGCCAACCAAAGCGCAGATATACGCCATCATGTTTGGAGCTGCATGCTGTTGCGGAGGCCCACACGTTCTGGCTTCTGTGCTGAGGGAACTTATTGCCTTGCTACCAGAGCCATCGCTGTTGCTGCCCAGCCTGCAGAACATGCTTGGACTCGCCGTCCACACATCATCGCTGCCGCTCCTCATCGCCATGACCCCTCGTTTCAAGCACGCCTTTCGTCAGCTTCGGAAATCCAGCATCTCGCATCAGGGTCGTTCGTTGACCACGTCCAACACCGCCTCCGGCCCACGCAAACAAGCAGCCTTTCACGATCTGGTCAACAACCATCCCGAACTTCTCGACCAACCTTTCCCTATGGCGGCCGTGCTCAACGACTTGCGCAATCTACAAGCGCTTCGCGGTTCGTCGAGCAACCGTGAGTACAAGGTGGCTGAGCGACGACTGTTCCGCGTGCAGCACGAGTCAGAGCTGGGTCAAGGCGCGCCACTGACAGTGCGACAAGTGACGCAACTGCTTCAGCCAGACGATAGTGTTGGGTGGACGACGATCAAGCAACGTCTGTTGGAGGACCGGGTGGATGCCATCGATAGTCTCTCGAAAGAAGATCGTGCACGGGTCATGTTTCAGCGCGTTTACGGCATTGGTGCCACCAAAGCTGAGAGATTCGTCCAAGCGGGATTTCTGACGCTCGAGCAGCTGCGCGAGGCATCGTTGGAGCGTGCTCAACGTATTGGGCTGACACACATGGAAGACATCGAATGCTTGATTCCTCGATCCGAGTCGGAGCAGTGGCGAGACATCATGCTCGACGTCTTCCGCACCGTCGATCCACAATTAGGCGCCGAACTGCTGGGAAGCTTTCGACGCGGCGATCACTACTCTTCCGACCTCGACTTTGTCCTCTTCCACCCCTCTGTGATCAACATGCGCACCCCTCGTCCCGACAACCCTAGCAAATCCGACCCGCATCCGCTCGCTGCCTCGCTCCTCACCTGCGTCATCGACGAACTGCACCACCGCAACCTCCTCGCAGACGACCTGCTCGCTCACGGCCCACTCGCAATCAAAGGCCTCGTCCGTCTCAACACTGCCTCCAAGGCACGCCGGATCGATCTCAACTTCGCCCCCTTCACCCGGCGCGCTTTCTACACGCTAGCAAAGACAGGCGATGCAGATTTGATGGTTCATCTCCGCGCAAAAGCCAAAGCCAAAGGCTGGGCGCTGAACGAGTACGGCATCGGTCCCCCCAATGCGAATGGGTCAGCCTGGACCGAGAATCTGCTGCCAGAGGCAACGGACGAGAGGCAGATCTTTGACTTGCTCCAAGTGCCCTATTTGGAGCCAGAGGAGAGATCGTTCAGTTTGTACGCTTCAAAGCTCAAGATTGTTCGCTCTTGAACCATCACCCTAAGCCCACGCCACGATAGTACCACTCTCAATTCCTCGTTTGTATGAAATGTGAAATCCAATTGCCCGACGCAGTTGATCAGTTCGACTTGAGCGTCCTCTGCTTCTCCGCAGCCGTCACGATCCTCTCCGTAACGAACAACCCTTTCCTCCTCCTCACCGCATCCATGTACTTCTTGGCCACATTCTCGCGATCGCCCTTCTCGCCGAGATCCTCCAGCTCCTCCTCCGTCCGCGGCACCCAGAAAGGATCCAGATCGAACAGCTCAAACCCTTTGAAGATCAACTGCGGACTCGCCGCGCCCGAAGTGCGCTTGCGAATCTCGTCGGCAAACCCGAAGCTCTCCACCACGGGCAGCAGCGATCCAACGGTGAAGAACGAGGTGCCCTCCTTCATCTCTTCCGAGATGATCTTGCCTCGGCGTTTGGCGAGCACGGCGTGCACTTTGCCGAGCACTTCGGTGGATGCTTGGATGTCGCAACTGTATATGGCGAGCATGAGACGCGGCGACCAGTCGAGGAGCGACTGCTTGCAGCTCTCGCGGAAGCTCGACATCAGCGGACCCGTCACTGATGAGAGTGAAGCGCTGGAGGATGGAGGGGAGAGCGTGATTGTCTCGAGGAAGAACGCAAGGCCTTGCATGGGTTCCGCGCACAATGGTCCAGCGGAAGTGGCCATCTGAAAGCCAGAGTCGATGCTCTCGTTGAGCGCCGAGAGATTCGCTCCGGAACGCGAACTTTCTTCCGAGTCTTGGCCGAGTGCCATCTTGTGCAGCGCATCCGACAGCTTATCCGCCGTCCCATCATCGCCGCCATTCTCCGCAGCTGCGGAAGGCGTCGCGATGCCCGAAGACTGCCGCGTCACCGCACGTGATGGATCCGTGCGGTTTCGCAAACTCGTCCTCCCACTGCCCGTTCGATCAATCAGCATATTAGCACCAATGCGACGCGGTCCGAACGAAACAATCTTCTCCACAACCTCTCGCCAGTCTTCGCCCGTCCTATCGTGCCCGCACCTGTCCAACACCCCCGCCAGTGTCGACCAGAACTTATCGGCCCGCACTGTCTTGCTCGCCTGCGATCCCGCTGCATCCACCGAACCCGACCCAGCATCAGAATCCTCCTCCACCGCTCCCCCCGCACTCCTGTTCTGCAACCGACGCAGAGCCTGCGTGTTGGCCAGTAGGAAGTCCACCACTGCTTTGGGCAAAGGTACAGCACGCACGCGGTACGAAACAGCACCGTTGGCGACGTTGCCCTCGGTAGTTCCTCGCGGTGCACCCTCGAGCTTTGGAGGAGGCATCTCGGGCGCTCGTACACAGGTCTCTCTGAACGGCACTAGAGGCGGACTCACCTGGATCTCGCATTTCGCGAATCGCTCTCGTAGATCCTTAAGACATCGCTCGAGGTGCAACTCTCCTGCCGTGAGAATAACGTGCTCGCCCGTGTCCTGCACCAACGACTCGACGCACGGATCAGCCTGGTTAAGCAGCTTGAGCCCCTCAACGAGCTTCGGCATGTCCTGCGGGTTCATCGGCTCAAGCGCCACACGAACAATGGGTGCAGAGAGCATGTTGATGCCGGCCAAATTGACAAACGTCGACGACGCAACACCAGCGTCGATCGAGGTGGGGTCGGTGTGGCGTTCGATCGGGTACGACTGGACGAGCGAAGGCGAGCACAGCGTGGCATTGCGAAGAACACGGCCTTCCATGCCACGAATGGCGAATACATTGCCGGCAGGCACTTCGTTGACGGCAAGCAGATCGCGGCCCATGATCATGTAGAGCGCTTCGAGCTGCACTGCTTTGATGTGCTTGACGTTGGAAGGGTGAGATGGCGGCAGAGAGGTGTTGTACTTGGGCAGCAGCGCGTACATCCACTGACCCACGCGCAGGGTGCCTGAATAGAGGCGGGTGAAGCCAAGCACGACTTCGTCCGACTCTTGCTCTTCGTCGTCGTCGTCCGCCTGTTGCGCGTCCTTCTCCGCTTGAGCCTCTGAATCGCGTTGGGCACGAGCAGCACGTTGTGCCTCAGCTTCCTCCAGACTAGTGCCGTTGGTCTCTGGGACCGCATCGGTGGAGCCTGCGTCCATAGAGGCACCTGTTGCAGCCAGTGCGGCTTTAACAGCATTCTGACGCTCTCTGCTCTCCTTTGCACGTTCTCGCATCTGCTCAGCCGTCAATGGCGCCTTCTTGGCTTCCGGCAAATCATCCTTCTTGACAGCAAACATCTTGCTGACGTAGGCGATTCGATTCGACTTGGGTCCAATCTCGGCATTCATGAGATGTTCCTCAAGCGCCATTTTTGCCTTGTAGTTGCCTCGGTCGAAATAGCTCATATCCGGGTTGAGCATCATGGGGATCCTCTTTGCTTGTGCCTTGCTTGTTGACGGGATCACGTAGATGATGGCAGCAAACGCACAGCTTGCGAGGGGCAGCCACTGACTGACGATAGCCTTGATGAGTGTCGAGGCATCCTTGGACTTGAGATCGCGCGGATGCACCTTGAGGTTGAGCGAAGAGACAATCTTTTCAATTTTGTCTTGATCGCGGTTTTCGACGACGGCATCGTAGACGGACCAGATGTTTTCGAGGACGAACTGAACAAACATGGGCTTGAGCGGACGCTTTTCCTTTTCCTTTTGCTTTTGACTGAGGACACGCTTGGTTTTGGGGTCAAAGTAGAAGTCACCCCAGAGGACTTTGCGTAATTTGGACTCTTGGATACCCATCTTCTTGGCGTAGAGCATGGCGAATCGTTCGAGACGGAAGGCCCAGTTGTCCATGGCAGAGGCGAAAATGACGTTGCCTTTGGAAGGGTCAAAGTAGATATCTTCGTCGTCCCTCTCTTCGCGGTCCTGATCTTGGGCATCGTCGTCGGCTGCATCTGTGTCAGTAGCAGTCGAGGCAGCGATCGAGTCGTTTTCGGCCTGCTTGCGCGCTGCGATGCGCTTTTCACGCTCCTCGTGCCAGCGCTCGTCGTCGTCCATACGAGCCGATGCAAAGAAAGAGCCGACGACAGCGTTTACCTGCTCGATGACTTGGATGAGGTGATGGTATGCCTCGTTGGGAGAGAGTTTGAGTTCGGTGATGAGTCGATCGACCTTGTTGAGCACAAGGATGGGTTCGAGACCATCCTGCCACGCCTGGCGCAGCACAGTGACGGTCTGAGCACACACGCCTTCGACGACATCGACAATGAGCAATGCACCGTCACAGAGTCTCGAAGCTGTTGATACTTCGGATGAAAAGTCGACGTGACCAGGTGTATCGATGAGATTGATCATGAAGTCCTGGATGGGAGGGAGGTTGTCTGGATCCCAGCCTTGTGTTGGATCGTGTACACGCATCTTGACTGATAGCGAGACAGCCGAAGCCTCCATGGTGATGCCACGTTCTTGCTCATCTTCTCTCGAATCGAGGTACCGAATCTGACCGGCCATACGAGCCGAGATAATATTGTTGGCGGCTAGCAGCGAGTCGGCAAAGGAAGATTTGCCGTGGTCGACGTGACCTATCAAGGTGCAGCAGCGCACATTGTGCGAGCTGAAGCGTTTGCCGTCCGATGCCATTTTGGGGCAGGCTCTGTCGATGTAAGCTTGCTCCTTGCAATGCTACCAGAGACGTAAGGACAAAGTATGATATTGAAGAGAGAGGAAGAGCGAGAAGAAGTGGCTCAGTCGCTGTTGCTCCTGCTCAGCACAAAAAGTTCCTCGAGTGGAGGAAAAGTGACATACCCGATGCGGTCTCAGCGAATCGGGCTCAAGTTTCACGGAAGTCGGACTTGAACTTCACATAAACTCCAACACCTCGCAGCTCTCGAGGCTTCTTCCTTCGTTCGATCTCAACCGCTCCGCTCGAACGCACCCCATCCATCAACATGGCGGAGAAGCGCAAAACATCGCCTCCTATCTCGTACCGTGAAGCCGCGCTGGTCAAGCGTCAGAGGCAGGTGGGTGACTACGACGATGCCGCCTCTTCCCATCAGATCGCCATCGCCTCCTCCAAAGACGGTCAGGACAAGGGTCTCATTCGTTCGGTCAAGCGTACTTCTTCCCTCTCCCATCCTATCCTCGGCCTGACCGGTGCACATACATCCGAGATTCTCGACGTCAAATTCTCCCGCGATGGATCCAGAATTGCAGCAGCTTCCGCCGACCGCACCATCTCGATCTGGACCGTCTACGGCGAGTGTGCCAACATTGGTCAGCTCAAGGGCCATTCCAAAGCGGTCACCTGTCTCGCCTTTAGCAATACCATCCCTGATGCTCTCTACTCGGGCTCGGTAGACGGTACGATGATCGTATGGAGCTTGACGACGGGCGAAAAGCAGAGACGGTTGAGAGGGCATCGTGCTATTGTCAATTGTGTGTCTGCTACTCGGTCTGGGCCGGAACTGCTGGTGTCTGCGTCGGATGACGGCAAGGTGATGATCTGGGATCCGCAGGCAAAGGAGCCTCTGGATGTGTTGGAGGTGGGATACCCCGTGACGGCAGTCGCATTCTCGGATGACTCGAGTCAGATCTACGTCGGCGGCATAGACAATCAGATTCACATTTACGACCTCACGCGCAAAGCTATTGCTCTCACACTTCGCGGGCACCTCGATACGATCACTTCCATCGCGCTCTCCCCCTCGGGGTCACACATCCTCACCACATCCTTCGACGATTCGCTCCGGATTTGGGACGTCCGACCATTCGCACCAGATCCCAACCCGGCAGATCCCAATGCCAACGCTGCGAATCCTAGGCTCTACAGGACTTTGAGGGGGACCACATTTGGCGGGTTTGAGAATCTTCTTATTAAGGCTGGGTGGAGTGCTGATGGTGAGAAGGTGGTTGCGGGCGGTGCGGATCGGACGTGTACCATTTGGGATGTCGAGAGCTCGGCGATCTTGTACAAGCTGCCGGGGCATAAGGGCACGTGTACCGCGGCGGTGTTTCATCCGAAGGAGCCGGTGGTAGTGTCGAGTTCGACGGATATGACGCTCTTGCTGGGAGAGATTGATCCGTGAGAGAGGTTGGCGAATGTCAACTTTTGTACTTTACATCAAGTTTTGAAACGAACACGACTGATGTACCACATGTGCAGTGCAGTGCCTTGAATTGGATTGCATTGCATGACGCTTTGAATCGATGTTTGGAATGCGGAACTCATGGAACAGGATCATGTGGGCCAGTCTTGCAGGCTCTAAGCACGGAGAGAAGACCAGGTGGTGTTGGTTGTGCTGGTGCCCGAGAACAACGCTTGTTCGAGCTACGAAGTCCAGATAAAATGCAGAAGCAGCGTGTCAGTGCAACGTCCTCTCTCTCCAACGCATTACCGCCAAAAGATAGAGTAAAACTTACCACGCTCAGTCGCTGCCTCAGCCGACTGCAATCCGTATTGGTGCTTATCAGTCGGTCCTGCAGCGCAATAAGCGTCTGTTGGACCGAACGCAGTTCGCCGGCCTGTTCGAGGCGTTGAACGATATCTTGCAGGGCTGCTTCGCCGCGTGGTCCTAGTCCAGCGGCTTCTCCTTCGTCACCTGCGACGACTGTTGTGGCGGGGTAGGCAGTGGTGGAGGTGCTGGCTGATTGGGAGGGCCGACTGTGCGAAAGGTCGCCGAGGGCACCCGGGTTGCCAAGTTCACCTGTGTGATGTTGAGAGATGACGATGCTGGGAGTGCCCTTTTCTCCTGCTGCGCTTGGCTGATGCATCGACCGCTGCTGGCAATGGTCCATCTGCTTCGCCTGCTGGTGGGCTACGTCGTCGTCAAAGCGCAAGTCAATGAGACTCTCCTCGATGAAGCTCACGCATTCCCTGCTCTTGCCTTCCCTCGCACTCTCCCTACTCGCCGCTAAATCCACCAGAGGAGCAGCGGCAGCACCACCTACAACCGACTGCACCTCGGACATCCGTTCTTCCACCTTGCACCGCAGCATCACCACCAACAGCAACCCAGGCCGACTCTTGAAGATGCGATACATCTGGTCGGGGTGGCGTTGAATCATCGCATCCAACGTGTCGATGTGTTGCGACGCTTTCTTTTCCAGCACAGACAGCGTGGTGGCGGGCGCATCGAGCGAGGTTCGGCGGTCATCTCCTGCGGTGGTGTTGTTGCTTTGCGAGACGTGGTGCGTGGGCGTGGTTGGGGGAGCGGCTGGATGCAGATGCTGCTGATGGCTACTGTTGCTGGGGATGTTGAAATTGGTGGGCTCGCACGGGATGGGTGCGGATGGCGGGGGAGAGGGGCCCTCGGTAGCACGGGCGAGACGATCGAACTGTGAATCAGATAGTCGGGCGATGTGGTGTGTACCAGGCTGAAGTGGGCTCCTTGGAGCTGTTTGATTGTCGCTCGACTTGGCGCTGTTGGTCGGAGTTGCTAGGATCTTTCGAGTCCTCTGCCACTCCGTCTCGGTGATTCGCTGCGCCTTCAATGTCGGTGTCGTCTGCGGATCTCCCTCCTCTTTTCCTCCTCTTTTCTCTCGCCCATCCCTCCCGGCGCCCTTCTTGGACAACGGGCTCCTGCTGACAGAAGTCAAATGTGACGAAACACCATCGTCCTGCGCCTGGAACCTCGAATGCGCCGACGCGACTTTCGACAGCACCGACGGAGCCTGCATAATGTTGACCCTCCAATTTTGGATCCTCTTCACCGACTCGGACTCCTCACTGCTACTCTCGACGAACAGCGAAGTGCCGTGCTCGGAAGTCTGCACTCCGACCTGGCGTTTCTGGTTCACCTCCTCCTGCTGCTGCTGCTGCTGGTCGAACAAGGAGATCGCTCGCCCGGGTCCGTCGGACGGATGCCAGTGGCACAACGCCTCGTTGCTGCTGTCCGCAACATGAGTTACGGTAGCCGAAGAAGCGTTTGACATCGCTTGGTGGGGTCTGCGACGCTGCTCGGTGAACGACACGAGACTATCGAGCTCCTCCGCCAGACGATCGGGGTCGAGCAGCATGCCGTTGGGTCGACGTCGCAACGAGGGGAACCGCTCGAGTTGCAGATTAGCGTCGACATGCGTGTCCGCGATGGTTTTATCGGAGTGGTCGCTCGGCATCTTGGAAGGTGGTCGAATGTGGTCAGACAGTCCGATGCCTTGGAGCTGGCTCGAAGTGGGGAATTGTCCAGATTGATGGTGTTGCTGCTGTTGTTGTTGTTGCGGTTGCGATTGATGATGCTGTTGCTGTTGTTGATGCTGTTGCTGTTGTTGATGCTGTTGCTGTTGTTGATGCTGTTGCTGTTGTCGCTCATCGACGGGAAGCGATGCCGATCGAGTCGGAACGGCGGCAGGCGTGGGAGGCAGTGGACGGCTGACCACGCGGACAGCGGGTGGGTGGGCTGGGTGTGAAGTAGCGGTTCGCGTGCGGGGAGGATCAGGGCGTGCCATGCCCACACCGCTTTCAGGACCATTGCCGTATCGCTTCTTCGCAGTAACCGGCCTCGACGGAAGTGCGATAGGGGAAAGCGGAAGCGGGAGGTCTGGCTGTTTTGCAGTCGGAAGCTGAGGAAGAGTTGGAGGCGGAGGGGGAGGACTCGACAGTCCTTGCTGAGCAACGAGCCGCTCCCGCAAGCTCTCGATCGCCCGGGTCTCCGCACCGGCTTGAACACCAACCTCCTTCGCGGGCCTGGGAACGTCGACACGGATCGCAGCCTGCTTCCGCGCCCCATCGCTCGTCGGAGTGACGACAATCAACGGCACGCCGTGTCCCGCAATAGGAATCCCCTTGTCAGTTACACCCGTTGTCGCAGCATCAGACACTTGCCGCTTCGAATTAGACAAGAATCGGGCAACCGCTTTCATCTTAGCCTTGACATTGCGGAGACCTTTGTTGGACTTTGTGGAGGTACCATCAGGCTCGATCAGGCTGTCAATGCTGTGCGGGGCCAAGGATGTTCCAGCAACGGCGGCGGTGTCGGGGAGGATAGGCATGGACTTGGGAAGCCAGTGGACACGTTTGGCGTCGCGGACCATGTCGCTGTCCGAGATGGTGGGCAGGTACGAGTCGTCGTCCTCGCCGACGCAGCTGGTGTCGTCGGGCGAGCCGAACATCTTTGTTATGTAGCGATGGTGCGGTAGCGGGAGACGACAAGGCAAGAGGACGTCAAGAGGATAGACGGAAAAGGGAGCGATGGTTTCCTTTATAGCGGGGAAGAACTCCAAGCGTACCCGCCCAGTTACGCACGCGAAGAGCTATAAGGATTGATGCGCAGGGGAGGCTGTTTTGTTGGGGTATCTTCGATGTGCTCACTGAACTATACATTCTATGAAAGAAGGAGAAAGTTGCTTTCAAAATGGGCCGCATGCCAAACTGCCACGAAGCAAAGGAGTGGTGTAAACGATGCGGTGGCCGTCAAGGTCGCAGAGGTGCAGCTCCTGTGCGTTCCAAGGCATCTGCTGGACACCACCGAGGAGCTTTGCGCCATCGATGCAGTCGTCCGCGCCATTGTTGCGCTGGACTCGCCATTCGTTGAGTTTGGCTGTAAGGCGGGAATGCAGAGCTTCGAGTGCGCATCCGTGTTCCACCAGGATCGTGATGCCAGAAAGGGCCGTGGGTGTAATTGAACGAAGAGGAAAACTGGTTGGAGGCAGTTGAATCGGCTCTGGATCCGGGCAAGACAAGTTCAGCCGTTCAGGAGTGGGCGGCAGCGCAAGGACAGTGTCGTCACGGGGCTCTTCGGACATGGTCGGTAGTGTTGGGCTTACGAGCGCGAGCGGGTCAGACGCAGTGCTGGTGCGCAGCATCTTGACTCCGGTTGACGACGGAGGCGCTCGTCCGACAGTGCGCAGACACACGGTTGCAGCTGGCGTGCTCATGACTGCCTGGACGCCTGGCACGTGCGCGATGCAAGTGAAGTCCAGAAACCTTGGTGTAAAATGCCATCGAGCTGGCGAGATGCTGAACCGGAAGTAATGTCATGCTCGACAGAGGTGCAGGAGCAGAAGAGTCACTGAAGCCGTTGAACTCTTGGATGGGCGAGACGGAAGCGATCTCGGCAAATATGCTCCTGATCGAGAGCGGCGGTGAAGTCATTGCAGCAACAGCATCAAACGCATCTTGATGAGAGATGGGCGACTGAGCGGCTTTAAAAAGACGGGATCTGCGCTGAGCCTCGTTGCGCTCGATGTTGATGCTGAGAGACCTGCGCCTCGCGAGGTCACTGTTGGGATTGAGGCCCTTGAAGATCCTGATCCTTTCGATGAACTCGTCCTCGTTCTCGTCTTGAGAGGGGAACTGGGCAGTGACTCGTTCATAGATTTGCAGGAAGTCTTCGGCGGCGGCTCGGTCACAGAAGGCTTGCATCAAAGGGCCAGGAAACTATAATTTACGCAAGGGGACGAGGGTAAGTATAGGTTGCTTATTTGCCACAGATGAAGTTTGAAGACAACTTACGTTGCGAGTCTGACGTTCGGCGTCGTCCTTTGTGGTGTAGACACCCCTCTTCCAACCTCGAGCGACGGCGTAGAACGATGGACTTGATGCTTGGGCCGGGGACTGCTTTGCTGAGGAGGAGGAAGTGTCGATGGCCGAATGACAGCGACGGGGAGAGGGCCGCCTGGGGGGGCTCTTGCTGCTGCTGGGCTGCGAAACGGGGCTGTTGATGGTAAAGGGAGACTGCGGCCGTGCGAACTCAAAGTTGGCGGTATAGGGGGGAGGCGATGTGCCAGACTGCAAACGTGCCCGAACGGTGGACTGAATGGGCGACGTCGGTGGAGCCTCATGAGCGATTTGGACAAAGAGGGGGTCCTCCTCAGCATGCACGAGGCTGAGCTTGTTGGACCGAGGCAGGCCGCGCGTGCGCTGAGTGTCATGCTTCTGCTCAAACTCGGTGGGCCGCGTCAGAAGGGCTCTGCTTGTACGCTTGGCTTTGTAGCTCGGCGAGCGTTGGTGATTGATGCTCGAGTATCCCAGGCCATAGTCGGCCTGTCCCGAGAACGAAGTCGGCGTTTCCGTTTCTGGGGTGGTGACGGGGCTGAAAGCGGAGCAAGTCGACGTTGACGAAGAGGCGGTAATCTGACACTTTGTCCTCAGCGTCAGTTTGGCCAACAGGCTCGAGCTGCGCTCTCCCATTGTGCGAAGTCGCTAACTAAGTTAGAGTTTCGGGTGGGTCCAGTGTGAGTGCGCAACTGTCGGGTGACTTTATGAAGGGCGGCTGTGGCTGTGATGGTGATAGGTAAAGACTCGTTGGTGACGAGCAAAAGGCAGTGTGTGGTTGTCACAAAACATCGAAGGGGAGCGAGGAAGCAGTCATGGTCGGCTTATAGCCGCCAAACGCATCACCATGCACGAATGGACCATCTCTCTACAAATACAGCAGCTGGAGACCTGCACTTGAGACATGTCCACACACTTAACGGACCCTTGACGAACCAACGAACCAACGAACGGCGATTCAACCCCACTCGTGACCACACTCTTATCTGACCTTGAAAGCAAAACCAATTCCGCCTGCCTTTGCAGCAGGGGAGAAGGGAGAGGATGGTCAACGGAAAAGGAAAAAAGTTTAAAACGTGCTTCGAAGACAGGTAAGAAGCACCGGGCAGAGATAGAGCTCCTCTTCCATGCAGGGCAAGGCCCAGACTGCAGGACGGACACGGAAAAATTGCGTGTTTTTGCAGGCGTAGAAGGTGGCTTGACCTGTCTGCGCCACCTCGACTGCTGCTTTTGAGTCATGGGCGGCATCTCTGTCTTTCCGCGGTTTGCGGCTGATGGAAACGTTGAAGAGCTTTGGTCCCCTTTCCCGTTTCCTTCTCGATCAAACAGGGTGGATAACGTGTATCTCCGAGAGGGCCGTGAGCAGCAGCAGCGCCAGCTTCGAGACTCGGTGCAACACAGGGCATGTTCAGAGGTAGACCATATGGTACGCCTGCTCCAGTGAATGTCTATACGATCCTCTTTGTCCTCAGAGAGTCAGGCTGCAGTCCGCTGCAGAGCTGTACGCAACGTGGTGGAGATCCGGTTCTCAAGAGACCGGAAAAATAATCGCTGTCTTGCCTCAGAACCACTCGGCTAGATGGGACCAATGCCGATGACCTCGACACTTTCACGGAGGGAAGCGCTATTGTTTTGCACACCTATCAGGTTGGTCAAGCGAGAGGCATGTACGAATGGACGTCATTTCTGTTGGAATCGCGCGAGGAGGAGCACGGCGAGCTCGCCATCATGAAAAACGTGCGCAGTCAATGGCCGCGTTTAGGCGCAAGTGCTTCAAATGAATTGGCCCGAAGAGGATCCCATCTCCTCTCCTTCAACTCAGCGGGCTCAGCAGTAGGACATCTCACACTCAGATCGCCGCTAAGAGTCTGCTGTCCTGCAAACAATATCCGCTGCTATGGGGGCTGCCAAGCCAAGGTGAGATTGGTAAGCTGCAGCGAGATGAATGACATTTCATCTTGGTCAAGCGCCGAGGTGATTTGAGGTGCTTCGCTTTTCCGTTTCTATTTTGGAACCCACCGCAGGATCGACACCCGGCCCTCGCCTATCTCCGCGTCGACCTCAATCCTGCTTTCACTGCGAACCATGCACTCCCAATGCAGTGCCGGTGCGGAACAGCTTCCTGTGGAAGCACGAAGAGGTTTCAATTAGTGTTCGAGCCAATGGTCTAACAGTGACGAGACATAGCCTCTTTGTTAGATCGTCATCATAGCTGCTTCCGCATGAAATTCAACGCGTGGTGCGGCATGTGGCTCGCGACAGGAGCGAGAAGCCCGAAAAATGACCAAAAAACCAAACGACCAAGACGCAGAAAGAGCCAAGCACAGAGCTGGAAGCCAAGAGTCGAGCCGAGAGCAGCGCGGATCAAAGCCAAGCAGGTTTCAGCGTCGGTCTCAGCGAGCAGACAACGCCGAGGCCAAAGAGCCGAGCGGCCAACGGATCTGCCAAAAAAGAATCGCAACCGCACAGCAGCTGGGAAAATCTCAAACACACCAAAGACCAACAACAACACCTTGGGGGTTGACCTTCCTCATCACCATCACCATCCATTCCCATTTCGATCTGCAACGTCTCTGCCTCTCTCTCCTGTCTCTCCTCTCGTTCGGCTTCTTCATCTCTGTCAAGATCAGCACAATTCCCATTTTCACAAACCTCGCCTCGTATTTCGCCCACAACCATTTGATCCTGCGCTTCGTCTTCTACGCATTCACACATCTTCGTTCGCCTCTTTCGTCTCGCCTTGATCCGCTCATTCATGCATCACGAATCAGCACACGGATCGATCTCTCAACCACAACCAGCAATGCAACCCTGATCAGAACACTTTCCCCTTATCGCATCGACACTTGTTCTCACCGACGACTGGCTCGTCGTGTCGCGCCTCTCCTTCGCAATCACTCGACCTTCCTCGCGCAGAGCACAGTTGCTGGTCCAACTCTGTCTCAACCCACGTACAAGCCGTCGCATCGCATTCTACTCGCTCGGTCGCATCCCTAAAATTGTTTTGGCTCGCGTTCGTCCCAGAATCCATCCGCACACCCGCCGCTACTTACTAATCTACGACAGACACAGCTTGGAAATACTCGCATCTCTCCCGTTCTCTGTTGCCCGACATGTGCTGCGGAAGCGCCAATTGGAAACGCGAAGAGGTGCCCGATCACAAGTTTGATTTCATCGATGTGCGCGACTTTCGCAACAATGGCTGCTTTCAGCAGTTCAAATACGTCTTCCTCTTTGTAATGGTCGTCAAGTCGTTCGCAGTCTACGTCGCCGACATCTACACCGCCGTCACCTTGCTGGCCTTTGGACACTTCAGCGGCAGTCTCTACGACAAGGTGCAGAACGATCCGCAAAACAATTTTCGAGTGCCCATCTCGTATGGTCGTTGGATCTTTAGCGGATGTATCATCTTTTCGTTCCTCTTGCTCGCCTACGAGGCGCACAAGTCGCGCGCCATCGTCAAGAGCCGCGACATCAGCTACGCATACACCAATGTCATGGCCAACAACTACTACTCCTTGCGCAGCTACGACCACTTTTGCTTCTTCGACCACATCAACGACAGCAAAAAGAAGAAGGACGAGCTGGCCTTTTTCATCTTCTTCACCTTCAAAGGCTGGAAGCGTCTCCTCGTTGCCGATGGTCCACGTCAGGTGATCAACTTTTTCACGCTCTACGGTCTCGGCTCGTTTGCCAACTGGTCTACAAATCCGTATGACTACTACGAGGGCAACGTCTTTACGGGCATCATGATACTCTCAATGCTTTTCACCGTCGCCGTGTTTGCGGGATCGCTCATCCTGCTCATGCTGGCGGGCATCGCTTACATTCCGCTGCTCTGCTACATCAAGGGCAACCTCAAGGAATACTGCTGCCACAAGGTAGACAAGCGTGTCACCGAACTGGTCCACCTCAAGAAGAAGCAACGACTTGCCAAAGTCGCCGAAATCGCGCGCAAGGAAGCCGCGGGTGACTTCTCACATCTGATGAACAAGAAGGGCGAAATGATCGGACAGGCCATTCCTCAGCCCACCTTGCCCACCGTCGACGTCGACCTGCTGAACGACGAGAAGCCTCTCAAGCCGGCACCGCTGCAGCGCAACAACAGCGTAGGAAGCTCGACTGCACCACATGGCGGTCCGACAGGCGGCTACTACGGCAATGCCGGTGTGCCAGGGCACCAGTCCCCAGGCTTTGGACCGTCACAATTTTACGGCATCAATGCGCCCTCGACGCATAGTCTCGGCTATGGCGACAACAAGCCCGAATATGCCAGCACGGCGAATCTGGTTGCAAACGCTGCGCCTGCAGGTGGTGACTATGCGAACACCAACTTTGACGCAATGGCGGATCGTATGGGTCCCATCGGCACAAGCCCAATGCTGTTTGCACAGCGCGTCGGCGGCGGTCCTGGAAGAACGTCTCCTGCCCCACCGTCCATGGCTCCCTATAGCCCCCAAGCTCCGGGACAGCGATCGCTGCTGGACGCCAGCAACGGAGGTATGTCTCAGCATTCGGATGCGATGGGTGAGTCATATGAAATGTATGGCCGACAAAGCCCCTATCCGGATGCACACGCGCAGCGTACCGAGTCGCCCTACTCGGCGAGAGGTCTCGACTACCCGCCACCACGGGACACGCACGGCGTGGATGGCCTCGACTATCCACCGCCGCCAGCACCCGACATTTCGTCGTATGTGCCATACCGTGGACAGGATGGGTATGACCATCAGCCACCTGCAGTCGAGGTCTCTGTTGCGCCTTCTTCGAGCATAGCACACGATGGCCAAAACAACCATCTGGACGTTGGATACGGCACCGACGGCTTCGGTGGAGAGCTGCATCCGCACCGATACAGCAACAGCAACGGTGCACGCTCGGGAGCGAACTCGTCGTCACACAGTCCGACGACAAGCGTCGGGAACGGCCTGGATGATGTGTACGACGCCTATCTCAACAACTCGCACGAGCACTCACCTGTCATCACGCCCGAGCAGCGCCACAGCTACATGATGAGCGATTATCCGGTTCATGGTGGGGAGGGCGGCGACTATTACCAGCAACACAAACAGCAGCGCGAGCAGCAGCAATATCAAGGTGATGGCGGCAGCAGCAAGAACGGCGGGCTTGATCAGTATCACAGCCATCAGAATGGGTATGTTGAGCAGTGGTCGCGCCCCGATCAGCAGCCGAGTCCGCACTCGGAACAGTTCAGCCACCACGACTCATACAGACAAGGACAAGGATTATTTCAAGGCTACTGAGCCGCAGACAGCAAGCGTGCTCGCTCGCTGTCACATCGTCCCCATAGAAAAAGACAATCATATCCGTGCTCGGAACGACCTCTGCAGGTTGGTGAATGCATGCATGTGCAGTGATGTTTGGTAGAGCGAGAGTGAGCACTTTACCGGCCGATAGAAGCAGCCTAATCGGGCGGTAACCTTTGGTCGCATTTGAAATTTCGACCGGGAGACACGCGTTGAGGCGCTTTCACAATTCTCCTCTTGCAGCAATGGTAGCCGACTGTCGCACCGGCCATCATCACATTGGCTTCAAAGGGCTTGCAGCGTGCTTTGTCTCGGTAGATCCACTTTATCAGTGGGTCTGAACTCGATGAGGTGGTAGGTGTCCGTTGTGTTGGAGCAGTTTGTTGTATGAAGGGACGCCCGCCGCTGCAGTCAGTGTCTCGAATTGGGAACGACCACGGAACAGCCGGCACTCGCTTTTGCAATGTTACCGGAAAAGGTGGAGAAGAAAGAAGGAAAAACAGGCTTGAGCCGCGCAGTCTGTGACGTTCAAGGCCAAATCGCCTCGAAAATTCAACGAGCTCGTTGGCCTTTCACTGAGTGACGCAGACCCGGTTATCGAAAAGAGACCGCAATAAACGTGCAAGAAGGCGGCGTAATCGCAGTGTCCGTCCCCCGGGACCAAGCTGCCCGCAAAACCAATTTTGATGGAGAGATGAGTGTGAACGAACGAGGGGTCCCGCAATCCAGCCCAAAAAGGGAGCAAGCCTCCCTGCCCGTCGGTCGGCGTGGTCGGTGAGACGGACGCGAGCGGAATTGGGATGCATCGCAGCATCTCTCTCTTCTGGGAATCTTCCTGCTCGGTATCGGTTTATGCTCTACCCGCCTCTCCCTTGGTCTACCACCACCACCATCCATCATCGTCATCCTCGCTGTCGTTCCCGTTTCAGAACAGAAGACCATCAAGAGTGTCGACTGGGGCGACGATTCTTGTGCTCCATCATCTCGCTCGACACACGTCCAAAGCAGGCCCCCAAGCACGACTTGATCTCGCTGCGATCTCGTCATCGTGACGTCTGAAGGCTCGTCCAAGCCTTGATCGCAAGGACAGACACTTCCAAGCCTCGTCCCCGCCTCGTCGAGACATTGGCCGATCTACTCTCGATCTATTTTCCTCGGAGCTTGAAGAGCAATTATCTCTTAACAGGTCAACTCGGATCTCCACTTTCAACATCGACTATCCAACTCGAAAGCATATACATACAGAACAATGGCGGAAGAGCCCCTCACACCCTTCGGTCAGGCGCTTGCTGGTGCGCTCGGAGGTGTATTTTCAAATGCAGTCATCTACCCGCTCGATACGGTCAAGACGCGCATCCAGGCCGGCGAGAGCTCGGCCGTGGTGGCGGGCAAGGAAGCACGAGATCCCAAAGACCCCACCAAGACCATCGTCACTGTGCCCAAGAATGCTGGCATGATTAAAGGCATTCTCCATATCATTCACAGCAAAGAAGGCGTCGCAGGCCTGTACAAGGGCTTTGGAGCGAGCATGGTCAACACGTTCTCGACCGGCTTTGCCTACTTCTACTGGTACTCGGTCGTGCGCACGCTCTACCAGAACCGTCTGGCCAGGCGCACTGCGTCAGGTGTCGCCATCATGAGCACTGCAGCTGAGCTGGTTCTGGGTGCTATCGCCGGTGCGCTGGCGCAAATTTTCACCATCCCAGCGGCGGTCATCGCTACTCGACAGCAGCTGGCTACCACGGATAGCACCAAGGATGGCAAGCCCCTCGACGAGAGCTTCATCGGCGTGGCCAAGGACATTCTCAAGGAGGACGGCATCACGGGTCTCTGGCGCGGTCTCAAGCCTTCGCTCGTGCTCACCGTCAACCCGGCCATCACCTACGGTGTATTCGAGCGTGTCAAGACCATCATCCTGGCCACCTCGCTCGACGGCAAGATGACGCCCGGCAAGTCGTTCCTCGTCGGTGCGCTGTCCAAGACGCTGGCCACCGTCGTCACGTTCCCATACATCTTGAGCAAGATCCGTCTGCAAGCCAAGAACACCAAATACACGGGCGCCATCGACTGCCTCACGCAGATCGCAAAGGAGAAGGGCATCAGCGGATGGTACCAGGGCATGCAGGCTCAAATCACCAAGGCGGTGCTTGCCCAGGCGCTTCTCTTCTACTTCAGGGACTATTTTGAGGTGTGGACTCGCCAGATCCTCAAGGTGAGCAAGAAGTCGGTCGTTGCTTGAGCAGGATCAGCGAGACCTGTCGACCGGGCGAGCAACCACACGACTCCACTCACCTCGTCTTTACCCGTGGATCTCAGCTTCTATCTCTTTCATTCGACTGCATGTATATTCTCTTTCTCTCTTCTAGACCAAGCGAACCTCTTATCATATCTCTTTTGCGACAAAGTGCGTTTCGCATGTGATCGCATGCGCCTAGCTAAGAGCATGGTCGCTATCAGTACAACAACTGAAGCGTCCTCGTAAGACTGACTGAGCTGGTCTATCTTGCTGCAAGGGTTCGCTGCTTCCGAAAGTAAGAATGTGGAGAAAACTGGGCCGAGTTGAGCCGCCCGCGATTTTAAAAAAAAAAAAATGCCGAAATTTCGCGTGCTTTTCCTGCAGCCAGGTGCTGTCCCTCTGTGCGCGTTTTGTGTTCTCTGGCTGAGTTTCCATTTCTTCGGCTGGCAGGCTGACAAACTTCTCCCTCCTCCTCACTCGGCATTCATCACCAACGTCGACGATCACTTCCCATATCACCATGGCTATTCTCGACTCGCTTTGACCTCAAATATATCTGCGTACCGATGACAACCATGACGAGTTAAAAGGACTGGCTAGCGGACCCGCCTCTCGAAAGGAGTTGCACAAATAGGATTCCAATTACCCTCTCGCCGAGGTCTCCTCCGTCTGTGCCTCATAATGTCCCGAAGCAGCTCAAACACAAGCACGTTGCTCGGTGCCGTCGCAGGGCCGTCTAGATCATCCACCATGGCATCGAGATCTGCTCCAAAGCTTCTACCGCCAAGAAGGGCGGCGATTAGAACAACATCTGGATCCCAGACAGCGTTGTCCTCTATCCAATCTCTTTCATCGTATCGCATCTCAGCCTTTGAAAGGAAACCATTAGAAGCATCGCTGCCAAAGTCCACGGTTGATACAGAGAGCAGCTATCTCGCAGTGCGATCCTACTTCACACGCCTCTCGAAGCCCCGCTTTCGACAGCAAGCACCTTTCACTTTCAACACAAGCCCTTTGTCGTCTCATGGTCTTCTACCGACACGCGTCAGGTCGACGGACGAGTCTTTCGGTACCATCGCACAGCAGGCGCGTGCATTCCATGCTGGCCAAGTCCTCCAAGCTGATGACAAGGACCGCTCTATATTGCATGGTGCCAACGGAGATGCGCCTCCCTCAACTTCAACGACGGAACAACCCGAGCAAAAGCATGCACAATCTCCTGATTCTTCTCCGCCGCAATCCAAAGAAGATCAAAGCACAAAAACGACCTCATCAAGCACCGAATGGACTACCGCCGAACGTGCCTACCACCATTTTGCCAACTATCCCGCTTCGCTACGTCGATTGGCCATGCGCGCTGTGCCTGCTACCGCACAAAGCAGTCAACCAAGACCATCGGCGGGCAACGAGCTACAGCCACACGAACAGCATCGCCTCAGGCCGTCCAAAGAGGATCTATTGAGGATCTCGCAGGGCTTCTGGACGCGGCTCCGCATTCGCTTCAAATGGTTCACCATCCGTGGCTTCCGACGCTTCAATGCCGACGACATTAGCGCCTTTTTCACCCTCGGAGGCTTCACCACCGCCGTATTCGTTATTGTCGGCACCACTACGTTCTTCTCGCTCATATTTGCCGCTCTCAACGCTCTCAACTTGCAAGAGTGGATCGCGAGAAAGATTGCCGACTACCTCACTGCCGAGACGGGCGTCACCGTGGTGTTCGAGAGCGCCATTGTACCGAAATGGAAGGAGAGCAAGATCAGCTTCAAGAATGTCTTCATCTCACGCCGAGCCCACGGCGACGTCGACTCGCTGCTCAGAGAAAGGAGGCAAAAGGCCCGCAATGGCGGTGCGGACCGGCCGGACAAGGTCAAGCGTCGCACCGCCATGACTGCGGGTGACGGCATGGCGTGGGAGGGAACCCACTACGAAGAGGTCGAGGAAGTGGCCCCACCCATGAGCGACGAGGCGCGTGGAGAGGATCTGGCCGAGGACGACACGGTCAACACCAACTACACCATGTTTGACCTGCAGGTCGATTCGATCGATGTGACGCTTAGCCTGCAGCGCTGGTTCGACGGCAAAGGGCTCATCGAGGATGCCGTCATTCGCGGTGTGCGAGGCATCGTCGATCGACGCAACGTCTTTTGGGACCCCAACAAGCCGTACGATCCAAAAGCTGCGCGACGAGAGCCGCGCCACGGCGATTTTGAGCTGGAATCGCTCGAAGTCGAAGATTTCCTCGTCACCGTCTACCAGCCCAACGACTTCCGGCCTTTCAATTTCAGCATCTTCAGCGCGCATATACCCAAGCTACGCAAGCAGTGGCTGTTCTACGACCTGCTCAGCGCGGATTCTATCACCGGTCAAGTGGACGGATGCCTGTTCAGCCTGCACAAGCCGCAGAACATCAGCCGTACCGTCGAAAAGGACCGCGAGATGATCCACTCCAAGTGGAAGACCATGTCGCGCATGCGTGTCGACGGTGTCAACTTTGACCACATCCAGAACCAGTCGGATCTGACGGGGCCCATCTCGTGGATTCTGTCGGGCAAGTTCGATGTGGTGGCGGATATCAAGTTCCCGCGCGACCTGGACGATGAGGCGGATATCAACACGATCATTATTGAGGTGCTGGATAATCTGACGGCGGCGCTGTCGGGCGAGCCGAGTCGTGATCACGATGACGATCCAATCCCTGGACAGCATCGGTTGAGCGGTCCGGCTATTGAAGCGCCCGTGTCGGCGGTGGGTGCGACGGCGGAGAGGGTGCGCAAGGAGAACGAAGAGGCGAGACGCCAAGGTCGGGAGCCGGCCGCACGTGCCGAGAGGCGAGCTGTGGCCGACCAGCAGCAATCGGGCAGCAACGCCAACGAGCCATCGGAGCAAGACGCTGGCAAAGCAGCCAAACCATCCATTCCCCCGCCCACAGTGGTGATCGACATGGACGTGCGCTTCAAAGACATCAAAGCCGCCGTACCGCTCTTCACCAACGACATCAGCTACAGCACCAACGCGTTGGTCCGCCCCATCGTTGCGTTTATGAACGCCAACAAGACGCTCATCCCGATCCGCTGCCGAATCGTTATGGACCTGAGCGAGTTTGATGGCTCGCTCGATCTTGCGCAGACGGGACTGCTCCCCGTCGTCTCCGAGAAGATTTACGAGGCGCTGGCGAACCACGTGGCGAGTCAAAATGCGTCAAGTAAGCGGCTTAAGAATGTCAGTCTTTGGAGTTTGCAGGTGAGCGCCAATGCCGTTTTGAACTTGGTGACTCTGTTACGCGATACTATGGCGAGGACGACGGGGACGAGTGCGGCGGCAGTTGCTGGTAAGGGCAGCGCTTAGTGTGGTGTGGAGGGGGAGATTTATATACCATCGCTCTTTGGAATGGAGTTTGTCAATGCATCAAAGCGATTGTGTGGGGGGGAAGGTTTGAAGGCGCGATGTCATTGAGACGAGGCGGAACTGGAGTGAGATTGCGAAAGACGACGTTGCGGGTAATGCACCCTTGATGACCCGGTAATCCAAATGAAGGGTTGTCGTGATTAGTCTGACGAAGGTCGACTGCCCAGCGATGGACGGTCAACCGTACGTCGCACTCTAGGTGCTCGTTAAGCCGAGCCAATGTCGAGCGGTCGAGATACCGAGATGGCGGTAACGTGGGGCAGGTTCCCTGTCACTTTGCTTAGCGGTGAATAAATCGGAACCTTTCCGACATTGCCGAAAA
Organism: Sporisorium exsertum; assembly: GCA_928724755.1. Lineage (NCBI taxonomy): Eukaryota > Fungi > Basidiomycota > Ustilaginomycetes > Ustilaginales > Ustilaginaceae > Sporisorium > Sporisorium exsertum. The sequence continues at coordinate 1,267,221 of CAKMXK010000016.1, read as the reverse complement.
CAGAAAGCACGGACCTCAACCTCGTCATCCTTTCGATGCTTCCTCAGCTCTCTCCACATACATCTTACTTTCTTCATCAACCCACATGGTTCTCATTGCAAGAGAGAACGCTACAGCAACCATGTCGTCCGCAACGACGCTGTCAGCGCAAGAGCTGCAACAAATTCGAGCGCAGTTCCCTGCATTGGTCGCATCCGATGTCCCCGACTCTACCACTGGCGGATACAGTACGTCACCCTTCCCCCTCCTCACACCGTCACACCTTCACCACCTTTATCAGCTGACACACCTGTACCTGTGCACTTCACAGTCTATGCAGAAAACGCAGGCGGCAGCCAAGTGCTCTCGACCGTCGCTGCATCGATCACGTCGTACCTGCTGTCCACCAACGTGCAGATGGCGTCGTACGCTCTTGCGCAGACCGCGGAGAGCCGGGTATCTCTCGGCACGTGTGCGGCTGCGGCTCTGCTGGGCGCCGAGTCGCCGGACGACGTGATGGTCGGGCAGAGTGCTACGTCCTTAGTCGCGGGGGTGGCGGCGATGATCGAGCACCGCGGAGTGTGGGGTAGCGGCGACGAGGTGGTGCTTTCGGACGCGGATCACGAGACGAACCGCGGTGCGTGGAGTCGGCTGGCGCAGAGGACGGGGATGATCGTTAAGCACTGGCCGGTCAGCCGCCTCGCCTCGGGTGGGAACGAGTACGCGGTCACGCTGGACCCGGAGACGCTCCGCACGCTCGTTACCCCGCAAACGAAACTAGTCGCGTTCACAGCGTGCTCAAACGTCCTCGGCGCCTTTACGCGCATACGCACGTGCGTCGAGATCATCCGCTCCATTTCTCCGGACGCACTGATCGCGGTGGACTGCGTAGCGTACGCCCCGCACCGCCGCATCACTCCGCGCGCGTGGGGAGTGGACATTGCGTTCTTCAGCGTATACAAGACATTCGGCGCCCACGTCGCGTGCATGTACATCTCCCCGCGTGCAAAGGAGGGGTATCTGGCAAGGCTGAACCACTTCTTCTTGCAGCCGGAAGCAGGTGCGCAAGTGAACGGCATGTACCCGTTCCAGGCGAGCTCGGTGCAGTACGAGCTGAATCATTCGATCGCTGCTGTTGCGGACTACCTCGTCGGTGTGGGGCTCGGCCGGATCGAGCAAGGGGTAAAGGTCGATTGGAATACCGTTTTCGGTCGACCACCAACCATTTCCATCGCTGGAGAAGACGAGAGGGTGACAATGGCACGCAACGAAGTCGGCTCTACCCTGGACAAAGCGTTCGCCAAAATCGCCGGACACGAATCAACGCTCCTCTCGCACCTCATCCCTTCGCTTCTCGCACACCACTCTAACGGTCTGCGCATTGTAGGCCCCGAAATCGCCGAATCCAGCACCCGCGCCCCCACGCTTGCGTTTGCCTTCGTCGACCCCGCTACGGGCAAACATCGTGTAGGCACCAGTAAGAAAGTGCACGCGGCGCTGGTAGGTGGTGGCAAATTGGGCGCTCAGCAGGGACACATGTATGCGCACAAATTGGTGCAGAGTTTGGGCCTGGATTTGGCGGATGGCGTCGTGAGGGTGAGTTTTGTTCACTATAATACGGTGGAAGAGGTGGCGAGGGTGGCGAGGCTGTTGGAGGGGGTGCTGGAGAGCGTATTGTGAGTTGGGAAGGTGGTGGTGGCAGCGGAAGGCGGTTGGGAGGGGTGGTGTTTGATTGTCACAGCCCCTGTTTGTGACTGCTTGGTCAATGTCAAAGATCACGAATGACCCAGTGAAGCGATGGCGACTCCTTCTTGTGATCAAACCCTGACACTTCAAGCACACTTGCAAGCACCGCAATACCGGCACATCACGGTCTGTCGTCCAGACGTCACTTGCTCCCTTCAATCTATGCTTAAGTTACATCGTATCGTACCGCCTTCTATGCAGAGAACGAGCTTTCTGGAGGGCACGTTTCCTTGGGATGCTTGTTTTCAAAGTGTTCTTTCAACACTTTGTAGTTCTGTTCTTCCCAGCCCCGCGTATACGCATATCAGAAAGCGTCAGCACCACGCCTCTTCACCTCTTCTGCTACACTAAATCGCTGAGACGATAATGTCCTTCGGGAGGTTGCGGGTCGGCCACTTACGGGACTCTGACCTTTGCATGTGGGACAGGTAAACTTGAGGCCCTTCTGCCGTGCTTCACCTAGCTGCGATTTGCCGCCCTTCGCCGCATCGGCTCTCTTCTTGGCTGCTTCCTGAGCTTGCGCTTTGGCGTGTCCTCGAACCTGTGTTTACGCAAAGAGGATGCAACAGCGTCAGTTTCACGTCCCATCGACCAAAATGTGAGAGCGGGTAGTCGCATGACAGTGCGATTGATGTTGACACTTACCATCTTGACAAGAGAGACGATGAAGAGCGCAGGAAGCGGCCGATGTCGATGTGACCAATGAGTAAGAAGGAAAGCCGGATTGGCAGGACGAATGGGCAAAGGGTGAACAATCAAGGGTCCGTGCAAGAGTCGTCCGACATTCGAATTTTAAGTCCTCAATTCCCGCTTTGATTTTTCGGTCTCGGATTTCTCACGCCTCCCTCTCGCCATCTCCCAACGTCACACCGCTCCAATCCACCCACACTAGCAAGGACAACTACTCTCACTTTCACATCGCTCACAGCCACACTATCGTGTACGAAACTAGAATATCTTCGTTTCGAAACGGCATACATACAAATCAAAGAGAAAGAGAGAGAGAGATGCAGACCATTACAACAACAACTTAAGGCCACGGAACCTACATAGTTACATCGGTGACAGAATCCTTATTGAATCAGAGTACACACCGAAACCATCATTACAAATCACCACCTTCGAGTAGCAGGAGGGTTGAGAGGAGGCAAAGTCATTTTGGGATCGACAGCTAGCCCACTCCTCAAGCTGGACGAAATCGTCTTCCGGTCCAGATCCAGCGTGTCTTCGCTGCTGCGGTCGCGCGCCGACGAGATGGGCGGCAGCGACGAAGAGGCGTAGTTAGTCGAGCGGTCCGAGCTGTACGGATGCTGGTAGCCTGCCGACGACGACGAGGTGGCCGAAGCACCGTTGGTACCACCGCCCATGAGCCGACCGCGTGCCGACAGCGAAGTGGTGGCTGCGGGGCTGGACGACGCAGCCGCGGCACTGAGCTTGTCGAGAGCCGAGGCTGCAATCCCCTCCGGAACCGAGTAGGCGCTCGAGGTGGGGCTCGATTTGGGGCTCTGCGAAGAGCGGGCCGAAGGAACACCGGACACGGGCGCAGACGACGCATGCGCAGCCACGGGCAAGCGCGAAGCAGGACCGGGCGGTGGCAGAGTGCTCACACTGGGTGGCACGCGATCACGCTGACTGCTGCTCGTCGACGTGCTTCGACGGTGGTAATCCGCCGCCGACGCATCAGCACCAGCCAGCTCTGGATCCAACGACGCCGCCGCGATGCGCGACGATGGATCATAGACGTCTCGTCGATGCGGCGATACCGACACGGCCGAACGAGGGTAGCCAGGGGCAAAGCGAGGATCGATAAACGGCGGTGGAGCTTGACTCCACGCGACAGGAGGAGTAGAGCCCGGGTAGACGCCACCGTTCATCGTGGCATCACGGGCGTAAGGTGCAGGCGGAGCAGGGTCGCGGTAGCGAGGGTCGTACGTAACAGCACTGTGAGGCAGAGACAGGCGACCTTGCTTGGCCATCTGCGACGACCAGTAGTCGGCTGGCGCCTCGTAGTGGCCTGCAACGTCCAAACCAACGCCAGGTAGGCTCGACTCCCTCTTCATGCGAGCATCGTCGATCGAAGAAGGCGAGACACTGCGGTCGTCGTCGAGACCACCACGCAACGATTCGCGTCGGCTGCGCGGCATGCCCACCATCCGCTCGATGGTCTCGCCCTTCTTGCGGCCGTGTTGATCTTTGACTTCGTGCACCACGGCGATGGCGGTGCCATCCTCGAGAGCGCGTCGGCCAAGTTCGGCCTTGGCTTCCGCTTCTGCATCGGCGGCATCGAGGTCGAGGTGGTCGAGCTCGAGCTGGGCTGCTGCATCGCGAGCCTGTGCCGACTGAGAGGCACGACCCTTGGGATGCAAAATGTGGGTGCGGTAGTGCTGCAAACTGTTGTCCTGTCGAGAGAAACGAGCCTTGCAACCGGGGAAAGTGCAGCGGTATGGTTTCTGGCCCGTGTGAATGCGATTGTGACGCGCAGCGTGGCCGCTAGTCGAGAACGTCTTGTCGCAGCCAGGGTGCTGGCAGGGATAGCGCTTCTTGCCGCCGACAGTGACGGCGCCGGAGCCGTTGTCCTTGGCGGTTCTCTTGGCCATGGTGTTGCTGGCGTCGCCGTAGGGTATGGCGCGGTCAAAGGGGTAGGTGCTATCGCTGCTGCTGCTGGAGGAACGACGGCTGTAGTCGTTGGGGTCGAGGTAGGCGCCCGATCGGTCCCACTGACCTGGAGGGAAGGTGCCGGTAGCTGAAGGTGGCAGAGGATCTCCAGGTCGCATACCAATGCTCTGAGGTTCGGTGGAGATGTGATTGCCGCGAAGCACCTTGTGTCCCTGCAAACCGCGATGATGACGGGGTTCGGTGTACTCACCAGGCACTTCGATGCGCGGTAATCGGTTGGGGTCGGCGGTGTGGGCCTTGTGATGAGCAGACCTGTTTTCGTAGGACAAGTCTAGCGAGGTAGGTGGAGAGGTAGAGGCAGTGGAACGGTCGCCACTGCGTAGGAGAGATTCTGTTGACGACGAGGTAGAATCGAAAGCAGAATGAGACATGCTTATCGGTGAGTGACGATAGCGTGGATGGTACGGTGAGTCCGAGAACGACTTGGGTTGCTCGGTCTTGTACGGCGGTGGCGCACGGTCGTTGAGCAAAGAAACGACGCCTCCGGCTGATGGTAAGGAGAAGGGTGCCATAAAGGAGCGGGCGGGGTGAAAGATTGAGAGAGATGGGAAGACAGTCTGACTGCCTGCTGATGATGCTACAGCTGATGAATGCTGCTGTAGACGAAGAAAACCGAAGCGCGGGAGACCTGACTTCTCACAAAGCGTTGGCGATGGGAGATCGTGTATATGGCAGGAGTCACTCGAAACGCTGATTCGCAAAAGAGTCTAGAGTCGATGGACGATTCTGACTGTGATCGAGGAGTAAAGGGAAGAGATCGTCTATTTTGGAGCGATCTCTGGCGGTGTTCCCGGTGTGAAGATGAAAGACAAGGGGTTTATTGGAGCATCGAATGTTGGTGTGAGCGAAAGGACTGTAAATCGACGCGTTGGTAATCGTCGAAAGCGAGCTGGTTGTTATTTGTCTACGTTGAATCTCGATGGACGTCTGTAGAGCGTTGGGTGAACTCGGTGCTCGTGGTGGCGGTTGAGGTTGTTGTATAGCAGCGTGCTGGTATATCGTCGTCGTTGGTATCGATAGATAACGTGGATGATGATGGTGGAAGGAGGGAAGGACAGCGACGAAGCGACTACGGGTGTGAGGCTACAGCGGGCAGGGAGGCAGGCAAGTAGCGACAAGGGTCGGAACGGAGGCTGGTGGGCAGCGTCAGAGAATCAAGCTAAGGCACGAGGAGGGAACCAAACCTGGGTCGTAGCTGGTGCACCCTTGAAAGAAGTGAGCGTGGTTAAAGGATGGCACCGAAGATGGAAGCCGTGTGAGAATGACGAGAAGTCGCTTCGGTACCGTAGCAGAACGAAGCGAGCGAGAGAGGGAGGGAGCCACGAGAGCGCTCTGGCGATTACGGACCCCGGCGACTTGAGTCCCTCGACGACGACGACTGGGCGGACTAGGCGTTCCCAATGGTGACGGGGCAGGTGACAAGCGAGAGAGAGGCAGATGACGGCGTCTCTGAGAGCAAGGGCGGATTGTGTTGGTTAGAGGCCGTAATGGGTTGGAGACGAGATACGGCGATGAGGGATGGAAGTGCTGGTGAGCGCGAGGGTGTTGGAGATCTCCTTTGCAAAAAGGGTGGGTAGTGCGAGAGGAGGAGAGAGAGAAAGAGAGAGAGAGAGAAAGATAGGAAGAGAGGTGACGGAACGAGCAAAGAATGAGGTCACGCTTGATCGCCAAGGGTGTGTTGATCGTGGGTAACAAAACCAAGAGCGGCGGATTAAGCTATGCCGGCGAAACCCAGGGATGGCGGAGACAATGGTGAGATGCTAGAGGATAGAGTGGCAGAATGGCAGGAAAGGATCGAGTCGATCTGCGTGGGCTGGTCCACGAGACAATGACGAAAGGACGACGTCGTTCGCGAGGAATGGGCAGAGTTGCTGGATGTGACGAAAAGGGTCCAACGTGGCCGGAAAGGAGTAACTCTCTTCTCAGCCACGACCACAAGGTAGGAGGGAAGTGTCTGACGACTAGGCCAAAGCAGGAGGTGCGAGGATGACTGAGGAACCGCAGCAGCTGCTGGAGACAAGGAAGAAGAAGAAGAAGAAGAAGGAAGAGGGCGGGCGTGACATCCGGACAGGCGCCCTGCCAAGGGAGAGCAAGGGAAAATATGGGTGACGCAAAAGCTAGACCCTTCGAAGGGAGGGAAAGGAGCCCGCTGATTGGAGAGAAGGACCCAGGCAGATGAGGATGGAAACGCCAAAGTCACGAGGAAGGCGAAGGCAGGCAGCCGAGAAAGGGAGAGAGGGGCACGAATGAGAAAGAGAGGGTATGATCGAGGCAACGATGATGCTGCTAGGCTGCAGCCGTCATCAACAGTATACTCTCGATAGCAACCAAAAGTAAGGAAAAGCGAAGAAGAGGGCGGAGGCGACAGGGGGAACCGGTAGTGAGGGTCACGCCTAGGATGATGATGATGAAGGTATGACGAATAATGCCGGCGATGCTCGAGGAATTACGCCCCTGCTTGCTGGTGATGCAGAGCGAAAGAGCGCCAGAGCAGAGACAAGGGAGAATTCCAAATTTGGATCCCGCCCTTTACTGAGCCGCCAGTCAGACGCCTGTAAGGGTTGGATTCTTTCGTCCAATCGGTGCAGTTCGAAGAAAGAGAGAGAAAAAAAATATACAATAAAAGACGAACAAAAAGGCACGCGACTTGACTGACTCACGCACGACAAAGCAGGGTTCGCGCGTCGCTTGATCCTGCTCTGATTGACAGGGCGATCGGAGGGTCCCAAAATTCAATTATCGTACACAAAAAAATTTTCTTGAAAAATAAGAAGAGGAGACTCCGAAAGTCATCAGAGTCCATGGTGGACGACGACAATGATGGAGCGCGCAACTCCTGCTTGATCCGTTTTTGGTTTGGCCTGCATGCCGCATTGCAATCCTATCTCATAGGAGGCAAGGTGAGCGCCAGGCGAGGTCAACCAAAACAGCACGGAGTTGTGCCAAGCTGGTCGGTCAGCCAGTCCAGTCCGGCCACCAAGTTCGCCCTCGTGCTCTGAGGTCGACCGGCACTTGGACGATTTGAAGTACGACTTTCCGTTTGTTTGCCGTTGCCTTCCTCGGATTGGCAGAGATTGGGTGGGCTCGGCTTCGAACAAGAAACAAGGCACACCGGGCATCGTCGACCGTGTAGGATTGTCTTTTCTGCAGGGTCGACAAAGCCTAAAGCAGTCGGTCGATTCGCTGGAATCCAGGGTCCTGATCTCTCTTTGGCGGGGGGACCGAGAGCGAGGTATTCGCCGTGCAGCGAGGCGCTGCAGGTGAAGACCAAAAGAAACTTTTGTGCTGGCGAGCGACCGAGCTAGAAGGAGAGCAGACGAGAGCGTGATTTCGATTGGAGGGCAAGTTTCCAACTTGTTTCAAAAGTTCTTCTTGAAACGGGGGCTAGGAGCATGAAAGAGGTGGGAAGGCGGGAGAGGCGGGAGGAGAGGGAGGCGGCCGGAGGAATCCGCGGCACTTGGCGGACCAGTCTTCGTCCGCGTGAGGGCGAGCTGACTGACACAGGGTCCAAGCCCCAGCACCAGACCAGACCAAGAAGTTTGTTTCTCGTTCTTTTTTTCCCGTGTGTCACGATCCAATCAAGAAACTGCGGGAGGAGATGCAAGGTGTGGGTGAGAGAGCTGTGCAGCAATCACAGTCCTCTTTGCCCCGCTCACGAATGCTGTCCGCGCTCTTGGCTATACTGCAAGTTTGGGTGTCTCCCCGGCTGAGGTACGGTTTCAAATCATCGCTCCAGCCCGAGCTGCGAGGAAGACAAGCAATTCCGGGCTCATGGAGGTTCGTGGGTCGGAAAGATAGCCTGGAAGACGATGGAAAGCAATGGAAGCTAGAGCTGCAAGCGAGGCAGCGAGCCAGTCCACCGGCAACACCTACCGATCCGAACGGTGAGAAATTTTCTCCTTCGCTTTCCTTCTTCAAGTAGCTGCAGCCATAATCACCACGAATCTATGAAATCGAAGTTTATTATGACCCTTGCCCTCAACATGCAGCTCATTTACCCTTTCATATCGCGTACAAGCACGGGTGGCGACGCCACCTTGCGATACGAACGAGGGCGAGAAGAGCGGATAGAGAGAACCTCGAAGACTGGCCAGGGTCGAGAATTTTGAAACTTTAATGCGCTCGGGCGTGTTTGTGTGAGAAGACTGGATCTTGGCAAACGAGGGAACCCTGATTTGGACCCTGGCAAGAACCCCAGAGTCGCACGGGCAAGTCCAGCAGAGCTCAAATTTCTCGTCCATTGAGGAGAAGCGGCAGCAAGGGAAAACAGCTGCTGGGCACTCTTCTGCCGCGCAGCAGCAATCGGCATCGAACCGACAGAAGAGGAGAGAGAGAGAGAGAGAGAGAGAGAGAGAGAGAAACACACACACAGAGAGAGAGAGAGCAGAGCCTTTGAACTGAGTCTGAAAGGCACACTTGCTTTTTACCCGTCTACACTGGCTCTTTCGTCAACTCGTTTGTTTGTGGTCCGTATGTTGACTCGCATGGAGGAGTGAGGAGCGACCCTGGGTGTTGGTATTCAGCAGAGCACACGTTGGGTCAGGTTTCTGTTGCGACCTAATTTCCGACGCAGAGGCCGATCGTCACGTCTTGCACCGTGGCGATCGGTAGAGGCAATTAGTCGACAGTCGGTCGGCATTTCAGCTTGCAACTCGTACGCTCTGCGCTCTATACCTGATCGCATAGCCTGCTGTCCCGGCAATGAATGAAAGCGTTGCCCTTCATTGCTCTTCTCTTGCTTCGTAAAAAGATCAGTTGGTGAAGGTCGAAGACGACGAGGGCTCAGACCCCTTGGACGTGTGGTGTTGACTTTTGCATCCCAACTCCGACCCTCCGTTCTCCGTTCTCTGTCGTCTGATGACCTCGCGACCGCAAATCGTCAGCTTTCTGCATGCAGGCATCGTTTCGCGTGTAACCCTGCTGTGCACCACCCTGCATTCTGCTTTGTTCGTGCGGATCGACAACGCAGCTCCTGTCCCACGCTAAGGTGTTCCCTCTTGTGGCCCGGTTCCTGTCCTTTCGATGCGCAAAGCGGTTTTGTGGTGCCGAACTCTCTCCCTCTCTCTCGGAGTCCTTTTGCAAAGCAAGGAGGTGCAGTCAAGCCTTCGGTACCCGTGACGATCGACACCCTGAGCAAGCAAACGCGGCTTGCCGTCCGATGACCATGGAAAACCAAAGTCCGTCGTCAACTCAGCCGCTCGGTGTTGAGTGCATAGAAGGTGTGACTTGATTGCAGGGTGAGAAGCGACTCTAGGCTCCAAGGCTCCCGGTCCTGCCGTAGGAGACCGGCTGAGCGCAAAAGGAGCAACAAAAGGAGAGCGAAGCAAAACTAGGGAGGGAAGACAGGGCGGGAGAAACAATAGAAGAATTACACCGAGCGGCTAAGCGAGGGCCAGGCGCGATGATGAGGGAGAGACAGAGTGAAAAATCAGAGTGCGAAAATTATTTTTAGTGAGGTGGCAGCGAATTTCCTTCACGGACGACGTTTCGCGCTTCTCGCACGAGACTACCAACTGAACACGGCTGAATTTCGCTATGCCAGGACCCTGCAGGGTCCCCCATACCGGAATCCTGGGCCCTTTTGACGGACCCTCACCGCCAGCCACGTGCTGTCGCGTTATTCAATCCTCGCTGCTCCTTCCACCATCCGACTCACCTGCAGCACACGGAAACGCTTATCAACACAAGCAAGATCTGCAGAGGATTCCTGAACCTTTGAACTTCGATTGCGAAGAGAGCCAGAACGATGAGTGACAATTAGAATGAAAGAAGCCGTAATTGCTTGCCCTAAGGATTCCACCCTTGCGTCTTCTGCGTTGCTTGGAAGACAAAGACGTGAGCCGGGGCAGCACGAGGCCAGATGGATTCAGAAACCAATGTGCAGACGAGAGAACGAACAGATAAGATATGTACCATTGTGTCCGTTGTCGTCGAACGGACCTTTGCACACACACAGAGATGCGAGGGCCTGCTTCAGATTCGTAGCGTCTCAGCCTCCTTGTCTTCCAAGTCGTAGCTGAGGGCGCCGCCAAAGATGCCGCCGAATAGCGGCGAATGCAGCGGCGTCTTGCATGCAGACGAAGGCAGAGCGCCTGACATCGAGGCCGAAATCGACGAGGGCTCCTGCTGCTTGTCCCCAGCACCCACTTGCGGCTCGCTGCTCGGCATCGGCTCGTCGGACGCAACCTGCATGGCGGGAGCCTCGACTTTGTTGGCCACATGGCTGTTCGGGTTGAGGTTTGAGCCGAGCTGGAGCAGATCCTTACCAACAACAGGTGGACCAGAGGGAGCCGGCGAGCCTCGTGGGGTTGGCGTCGCGTCGGTGATACGCATTCGTGGGAAGGCAGTGGCGGGCGACTCGCCTTCGTCGTACGCAAATGCACCCTCGGGCAGACTCGAGAGCTGCAGCAACGGTGTGGTAGGGGCAGGTGCAGATGCAGGCGAACCAGAAGCTGCGCGCTCATTGTCCACCACTGTTTGGGGAGAACCAGCCGAGCCTGCACCTTCGTCAGCCTGCGAGGCGAGCAGAGCGGCCCGTCTAGCACGCTTCTCCCTCTTCTCTCGTCGCGTGATTCGTCCAGGACCAGCGCTGGTATTGGAGGCTACGCTAGCAGCGTCGCCGACCGCATTGTTGCCACCGAGGCGCAGGCCAGCGATCTGGCTGTACGTTGGTGCGGCATCGTGAGCACTGTACGAGTTGGACGAAGATGAGGGCGGTGGGATCTCGCCTCCACGAGTCGGGAACAGAACAGGCGAGATGATAAAGGATTGTCGCCTGCTCAACGTGCTGTCGCTCGAGCGGCCAGCATCGTTGTTGTCTTCTTTGTGCGCCTGTCGGAAGGGGCTGATCGAAAACATCTCGGGACGGCGCGCAGCATTCGAGCTGGATCGGAAAGGCGAGCTGGTGCGTGCCGCTCGGTTGCCTGACTGACCCTGCGAGCGAGTCAGCAAGAATGTACCAAGCGGCTGTTGGTGCTGATGCTGCTGTTGGAATGCGTTCTGCGACGGAATGGGCGCCGCCTGCGAGTCTCGGAACGAGCCCATGGGGATCTTGTGCCATCGTGCGAATGCATTCAAGTTGAGACCAGGCGCCGAAGAAGTCTTGCGAGACGCTCGGGCGGAAGGTCGGCGACCAGAGTCTGCTCCATCTCCACCGTCCAACTCGGGCGAAGGCGACTTGGAGCCGGTACCACGCCAGATCATGCTGGAATCGACCACATCATCGAGCTCCATAGGATCCACTTCCTCAATGGGCTCGGGCGACGAAGGAGCCATCTCGCTGTACTCGTCGAGCGCCGAGGCGGCGTCGTTGGCGGAAGAGAAGCGGCGAAGGCGCTTTGCAGATAAGCCCTCGTCGAGCAGAGAGCTGCGACGACCGGCCCTGCGCTTCTTGGCCAGGCCCTTCTTCTCCAGACTGCGCTTGCCGGAGAAGGGAGAAGGTGCTTTACGGGAGCCATCAATGACGGCGCGGTGCACCGATTTGGCAGATGTAGGCATGAAGCTACCCATCTGAGGCTTGACGATGTTGGCGGCGCGTTGCTGCTCGGGTGTTTTTGGCGGAGCCATCATACTGTCCAACGAAGCAGAGCCGCTTCCACTTCCGTGGCTGCTGGCACTGGTGCTGGCGCTGGCCTTGACGTCTTCGCCCTTGCCGAAAGCTGGAAGCTGAACACCCGCCACCAGAGTGGCAGCCTCTTCAATGGTAACGCCAAGCGCAGCGGCTGCTACCTTCAGCGTGCCTTCAGGATCGCGCGCGAGCTGTTCGGTCGAGATGGTGATGCCAACCTCGTTGGAGTTGGAAGCTGGGTCATCGGACGAGGTCGGCGATACTAGTGAACCGCTGGGCAGCCTGGTTGTTTCGTTGTTGCCCGAGTCTGATGGGGTCATGGCCTGGGCAGAATGGGGCAGCGAAGGAGAAGGAAGGGAGCTGGGAGCTGCGGGCGAAAGGCGACGCGAGTTGGTGGCCATGGCTCTAGCGCGCCTTGCATTGCGACCACCTCGAGGAGCGACCGAGCCGACGAGAAGACGCGGGTACGGCATGTCCTCATCGGGAAGCTCGTCTGTTGTATCACCATCGTCTTCGGGTGCACCGAGCAAACCGCTGTGGCCGCCGTTGCCGGCCCAAAGCCTGTTGCCGCCTTGGTCAAACTCCCAGTCGGCGCTGTCGTCATCACTGTCGTCGACAAATTCAAACTCGCCATCGGAGCCAAAGACAGCTTCGCCATCTCCAGCTCGTGCGTAAATGAGACGACCATCGAGATCCTCGATCACGAGCAACGGCATCTCGGGCTTGGGTTCGTGTGCACCATCCTGGGCAGCGTCGGCGGTAGCTGCGTTCGGATCATCGACAGCCGTGCCGATGTGTGCGATCAAAGGAGCGTCGAGTAGACCACCCTCGAGATCGCTAATGTCGTGGTCCTCGTCCGAATCGGTGGTAAACTCGTCATCGTCGTCGCCGTTCTCGTTCTGTAAATCGGCCACGTCGGCCTCGCCGTCGGTCGAGGTTTCAAAAAAGTCGGTAAACGAGGGCTCGGAAGAAGAGTTGAAAGCCTCTTGCTCCTCAAAGAGCTCGTCCTCAATCACGGGCAAGCCATACATGCGAAGAGTGTCGGGCGACATGGAGAGCAAATCGACGTCGTCTATGTCATCATCGTCGTCGTCGTCGTCTTGGTCCTCGACGTCGGCCTCTGCATCCTCAGCGTGAGCGCCTTGGCCGTCATACTGAGAGGCGCGGCGTATCGCGATGGAGCGGGCACGGTGCTGAAGATCACTCTTGTTGGCCGAGTCGCGCTCGCTGCCGTGACGGCGACGGTCGGAAGGGTCGCGATGCTGGAGACGTGCTTTGGCTTTGGACTCTCTGTCGAGAGCGTCTTGGATGATGAAGCGCTCTTCCTCTTCCTCGGTGTCTTCGCCAGAAGCGCCGCTGCCGAGAAGGGACTCGCCATCGCCCGCTTCGGCAAGCTTGCGTTCCATCTCGGTATCCGAGTCGGATTGCAAGTCATCGCTGTAGCTGTCGACGCTCCTTGCCTTGCCCTTGTCGAGGGCGGAATAAGAAGGGCCAGCGAGCGAGGCATGCGCTTCGGCGTCGCCATCCGAGGGAACATCGGTCAGATCCGAGTCGGTGTCGAGTTCTTCAAATCGTTCCTTGCGGACGCTGGCTTTACGCTCACCACGGCCGCGCTCTTTCTTGGTGGAGTGGACTTTGGTGGGCTTCTTGCCCATAGACGTTCTTGTTGCCTTGCGAGATGACATGGCGAGCGTGGGGACGGGAAGTTTGATTCCGGGGATGTGTTTGGAGCCGAGGTCGTCGTTGTCGTCGTCGCCTGAGCTGGAGAGATTGTCGTCCGAGTTGAAAAAGGGACGAGGGGAACCTCCGACGCTCGAGGCAGAGCGCGAGGAAGGGGGACCGGTTTTGAAGGAGCCGCTTCGTTGGTAAGGACTGGAGCGAGAAGGCGAGGATTGAAATTTGGCGAGGCTCTTTCGATGGCTGAGGGTGTGTACAGAGTCGGCTTTTCGAACGGAACGTGCTGACGGGAATGAAAGCCAGGATAGCAAGTACGAACGAGGTCAAGAAGGCACGCAGTGCATGACGGCAAAGCGATGGATCAGCATTCGCGTACGAAGAACAGGGATGATACTACGAAAGCAATAAGGCGTTCGTCGCTGACTAGCCTTGTGATCTCGTGAAAGGTCCGTGAGATCAAATCTCTCCAGCCTGCAATCGTGGAAGATGACTTACAATAATCTGCACTAAGTTGTCGGGACATGAAGTGAGAGCTTGCACGAGCGATGTGTTGCTCGTGGGGATGTTGCTGGATGTGGGAGTTCAAAGACGCTAAGAGAGCGCTATGGTGCCTCTTGAAGGTTCGAATCAAGTGCGCTTACGCGCCCTGGCGGAACGAGAGGAAGCGCTGGATGCGCCTAGTACGGGGCACCGGGTGGGTGCGAGTGATATGGCGAGAGCCTGGTATTGTGGTAGAAGAAGCCAAATGTATGCGAAGAGTTTGGGAGAAGCGGAAGGGAGCGGTGGGCAGCACTGAACATGATCTACTAAAACGGGAATGAACAGGTGAACAATCCACTCTCTCGCTTGCTCGACGGTGAAGACGGTCGGGCGGCGGTCGAGGATAACGGTGGTGAAAAGAGCTCTTTGGTGAGAGTTTTCGAGCCTTTGAGATGCGCAAGTACGTGTCGAGTGGGCCAAGTCTGATCGACGTTAGAGGTGCTGCGAAGACCAAAAAGCTGATGAGGATGTGATGAATGCAGCTATCAAGCAAATAGCATGCGTCGGTAGCGTTTGTTGACGTTCGTTTATGTTGAACGTGTGTAAGGAGGCTTTGTTAGGCGGATGATGGTGGGGGCGAGAGTATGACTGGAGAGGAAGAAGGCCAATTGGTTCCTTCTCTTCTCGGAAACCGCAACTTTTTTTAGACGCAGTTCAGCAGTGTGTTCGCAAGCAGGTGGAAGCGGCTGCGGCTTCTCAGCACGCATGGACGGAGTTCAGAGACTGCTGCGCTGAAGTTGTGGATTTTTTCTTCCCTCTCAAGATAACCACGGCCAGAAGCGAGAATTCGCACTAAATTTTCAGGCACTGCACGGCAGACAACACAAAAAAAAAATTCGCAAGCTGACAGCGCAGGCATGGAATTTTTCGAAGGTGCGCAGCGGTGTCTCGGTCTAAAAAATTTCAACAAAGCCAAGCAGAACGAAAAGGGTTCAATTTCATGATTACAAGAAAGGAGGAGGCTGGTCACGGGCCGAGCTTCTCCGCTTCACTCAACTCTCTGCGTGCGTTTCAACCCTTGTCCGCTGCGCAGCTCTCCTTGTAAAGTGTGCTGTCTGCTAGAATGACGATCGCGCTCGTGTCTCGCTCTGAGCAACGCTCCATTGACAGTAGGTAAAAGCTAAGTTAGTGACTATTTGCCGCGCTGGGTGGCGAATGAGCAGAGAGGCAGTCTGGCTTAGAGATTCGCGCGAGAAAGCTTTAATCATGTTAAGCCTCGGGGTCTCCGACTCCCGAACACGGGTCCAACTTGAGAATTTTTTTCTTCCTCTGTTGGCGGTCCTTTGCGCCCTCTTTTGGTTGTGAGAGCCAAATTTTCAAAAATTTGGAGAGAAAAAAAAAGTTGCCTCGCAGAGCTGCAGCTGCAAATCACCTTTCGGCATTTCCTGGTTCTTGCTGGAGAGGAGAAGCAGGCAGCAGAAGGCACAACACACAAACTTGACCTTTGCTATTCACCGCTCTCGTCTCCATCATCACCCTGATCGACGTCGCGGCCACACTGTAGTTCTGCGGACATCGGAACGACATCGACCGCATCACCCTTTCGGCTGGTCTACTTCTCGAGTGCAAGCTCGCGGCTCGACTTCTTTCTTCCATCGAGGCGAAAGCTCAAGCACATCGCCGCCTCAAGTCGGCACTCTGAGCACTTACGTCTTGCAACTTTCAGTACCGTACCTGCCCTGCTTCGGCACTAGCTACGCATATCACAGCAAAGATGGCGACGCTCAAAACTCCCATCGCTCCGGTCCCGACCGCAAACGACTTTCTGGACATCGTCCTTTCCAAGACACAGCGAAAGACGCCCACCGTCGTTCACCCAGGATGGAAGATCACACGTATCCGTTCCTTCTACATGCGCAAGGTCATGTTCACCAAGGATGCCTTCGCCGAGAAGCTTGATGCCATTCTCAAGGAGTTCCCCATCATGGACAACCTGCACCCCTTCGTCTCGTCGCTCCTCAACGTCCTCTACGACAAGAACCATTATAAGCTCGCGCTCGGTCAGCTCAACACCGCCAAGCACCTCATCGAGCAAGTCTCCAAGGACTACATCCGCCTCATCAAATTCGGTGACTCGCTCTACCGATGCAAGCAGCTCAAGCGCGCCGCTCTCGGACGAATGGCCACGATCATGAAGCGCCAAAAGGACCCGCTCGCCTACCTCGAGCAGGTCCGTCAGCACATGTCGCGTCTCCCACCCATCGACCCCAGCACGCGCACGCTTCTCATCTGCGGCTACCCCAACGTGGGTAAGTCGAGTTTCATCAACAAGGTCACCCGCTCCGATGTCGACGTCAAGCCCTACGCCTTTACCACCAAGTCACTCTTCGTTGGTCATATGGACTACAAATATCTCCGATGGCAGGTCATTGATACCCCCGGAATTCTCGACCACCCGCTCGAAGAGATGAACACCATCGAGATGCAGTCCATCACTGCTCTAGCCCACTTGCGCGCTGCCGTCCTCTACTTTATGGATCTTTCCGAGCAGTGTGGCTACACGGTCGAGGCGCAGGTACAGCTCTTCAACAGCATCAAGCCTCTTTTTGCCAACAAGCCCTGCATTCTCGCCATCAACAAGGTCGACGCCAAGCGTCTCTCAGACCTCGAGCCCGAGCGTGCTGCCTTGGTGCAGAGCATCATCGACGAGTCCGACGGCAAGGTCAAGCTCGCCGAGCTCAGCACATACACCGACGAGGGCGTCATTGACACCAGAAACCTCGCCTGCGATGTACTCCTTGCATCGCGTGTCGAGACCAAGATGAAGGGCAGCAAGATCAACGCTGTCCTCAACCGTCTCCACGTCGCTCAACCCAAGTCGCGTGACGACATCGAGCGCTCTGCCTATATTCCCGAGGCCTTCGCCAACGGCTCTATCAAGAAGTACGACTCCAAGGACCCGGAGCGCCGCAAGACGCTGCGCGACGAGCAGGAGGAGAATGGCGGTGCCGGTGTGTTCAACATCGACATCAAGCGCGACTACATCCTCGACAACGACGACTGGAAGTACGACCACATTCCCGAGATCTACGAGGGCAAGAACGTTGCGGACTTCGTCGACCCGGACATCCTCGACAAGCTCGACGCGCTCGAGCGTGAGGAGGAGAAGCTTGAGGCCGAGGGATTCTACGAGGACAGCGACAACGAGGAAGTGCTCGACGAAGAGGAAGAGGCGATCCGCAGTGCTGCTGCTGCCATCCGCGAACGTCAGCAAAAGGCCAAGCTGGCGGCACAGGACCGAAGCATGATCAAGAACCAGGCGCGTGTGCCGCGCAAGTTCCAGGAGCGCACACTATCGCAGATGGCCGAGAGGATGCGCGAGATTGGCATCGACCCAAGCAGCGTCACGGCGCGTGCCGAGATGCTCGCCAAGGCCAAGGGTCTCACTGGCAAGCGCAAGCGCTCTGGTGCTGACGATGACGACGACGAGGAGATGGACGAGGATGACGAAGACGATGGAGAGGCTGCCTGGGAGGACGATGAGGATATGGACACCGAAGAGGCTGCCGATACCAGTGCTTCGAGAAAGGCACGCAAGAGTAACGTCGGTGGACGCCTGCTTTCGTCGACCACGGCGCCCGTCAACCGTTCCGGTGGCCACGTGAGCGCCCGTGCCGGCCCAGCGCGTGTTGCGGCTTCGGATCGACAGCTGGCCGGTCTCAAGAACTCGGAACAGCTCGAGAAGGCCAGAAAGCTGCGCGAGTTGGCGCTGCGTCCCGGGAACTGGCACGCCAAGGCGGGCGAGTCGGATCGTGTCATCAAGGAGAAGAAGCCCAAGTGGCTCTTTGCCGGCAAGCGGGGCAAGGGTACTTCGAGGTCACGTTAAAGTCTCTCACTCTTTCACTGTTCATATCTCTCCTCTCTCACGACGTTTTCACTTGCGCATGTCATCTCGCTTTCCCGTTTAGTTTCATTCGCTATGCATTGGCAAACCGGTGGGCGTTCACCATCCAGAGGGAATGTGACCCTCCTGCCCGGCACATCGGACCCAAGAGAAGAGAGAGTGGATTACATTTGGCGCAGCCGTTGAGGATGGGTGATGGAACGTTAGAATACGAAAGTGAGACTCGAAGTTAGGTAAGTACAGTACAGTCCCTGGTCCTCGACAGCAACGCGAAGTAGTAAAACTTACTCGCGTCCTCGAGGATAAAAGTCGCGCCGTTGATGCGTGTGTGTGTGTGTGCTTGTGTGAGTGCTGCTGCTGCTGCTGCTGCTGGTAGGTGGACGAGAGAAAGCCTAGATCATGGAGGGACATGGTATACATGCTTTCCAGACCACGGCATTGCCGAAGCAGCTCACTTCGGTGTACTCGACTCAGCCCCGAGCAGGCGTGTGAAAGCCAGCGCTCAGCTGACCAGACCTCTCCCGTGACGCAGCTGGACAGCTGACCGAACCTGGTACTCCTGTTGGCAATGGCTTTGCAAAGGCGGCGATGGCTAAGCCGCTAAGGTGAAAAGAACAGATGACACGGCATGGCCCATAATTTCGAGGGGGAGCTCAAACAGAGCGCGGAGAAGCTGTAAGAGCAGCGATCAGCCAAGCCGTCGAGGTGAGAGTTACATCAGGCGCGCGAAATTGTCACAGCGTGCAACGCAGGCTGTGCTGTGCAGTTTGGTTTTTTCCCCCCCTCACTATGCGAAGACCAGGCGGCCGGTGCCGGTCTCAAGTCTCGCCTGCCAGTTTAAGATTGCCGGAGAGAATCCACTTGGACGGCCAATCTTTTGCCCGACCGGCCCTTCGAGGTATAAAGGGGGAGGCTGGCTTTCTTTACTTGCCGACCCTCTGTGCAAGAGGCGCTGGAAAAGTCTGGAAGCTTGATGCGTCGCAGCACCGACGAAGGCGTCCCGCCGAAACAGGCCGTGTGGGCTTGTCCTGCATACGATGCACCACAGTCGGCGACTTTGTCAAAGGATGGAGCCGTGCTTGTAAGAGGCTTGTCCGAGAGCTCGGCTGAAAAGAGGGCTCTGGCATTATGAAGTCGTCTGGTTCCCTGCCCACCTGCATAGCCACGGTCTGCTGTTGCCAGCAGATGCTTTCGTTGGTTTACTCCTCTACCACGATGATCAAGGTAGATCTCGGCGGCTATACAAGCTGTACATCTTCAATATCGACGCTTGCAGCAAACTTGAGCTGTCGACTATTCGAGGCCACTCGCGATGCCTTCATATAAACCTCACGAACGCGACGAAAGCGGATCGAGCAGCTCGCACCACCTTCCGACCACCAGCAGCTCGAGCTCAGCAGAACAACCACGACACGTAGCGCCGCCGCATACACCACCGCAGATCCAGCTTGGTCTCGACGCAGTTGCAGCGTCGAGCGGGCCAGAGTTCAGCCACTTTTTCCCTTGGATCAAGCAGGACGTCTGCGAACCTATGGACCTCGACGAAGATTCGAAGCATTTGCAAGGCAGCGCTATGGAGGCGGAGACGATGCACATTGCAGCTTTTGAGCAGCGAAATGCCGCATACCTTCCTCGCAGCTCGCTTCAAGCGCCGAGGAGAGCGGATGCTGTTTCTGCAGATTCCACTCAGGTTTCACAGATGTTGCCCTCGTCAGCGTCACACCAGAGTGCTGAGCTCGCTGAATCGATGACGTCTGCATCTCAAGCGGAGAACGCTGCTCCCAGCACCTCCGCCAGCGAGGAGGCTGCTGTCGTGCAAGAGACTCGTCCGGCGCCGCCTCTGTTCGCGCATGCTTTTTATACCGCACCTAGCGCGGTCGCAACCTCGTCCTCGCCGCCACGAGCGGCTCGGCCACTGGCGCCTGTAGGTCCTCCTCACCTCGGACCCAGGATCTGGACTGGCCAAATGCCGCACGACTTTGCTGCTCACCATGCTGAACCGGCAGGGCAAGAATGGAGCAATGGCGGCGAGGTGTTTGACTTGTTCGAAGATGACCGCTTACCCGGCTATCAGGTGCGGAGACGAGACGCCACAAGCTCGAGCGCTCTGTTAGTCCGCATTCCACGCCAACTGATGGGATGGAAAGCAGTGCTCATGGATGCCAGTGGCTTGGACGATGCCGAAGTGGCCCTTTCCAGCAAAAAGGCACGGAGAGCTAGCAAAGTGCTGGGCAAGCAAGGGTGGGAAGTGCGGCAGGAAGCGCTCAAGAACAGTTACGATTTTCGACGGGGCTCGGGGATCTGGGCGACGATGCACGCGGGACATCGGCTGTTCAAGCACGACTGGCACGTTATCGTCAAGGACGGGTCGAGATACGTGTGGAGAATGGACAAGCGTGCGCTGGCGTTGTATCGCGAAGAGGACGATGTCAAGCTGGGCGAGTTTTGCAAAGCCGTACCGTCCAGCGGCGGTGTTGGACATGGGGGTAAGGCTGGCAAGCGGATTGGATCGTTCAGGTTTCAAGGTCAGCGGTCGAGGATCCGTGCCGGTCGCTCGCCGGATGGCGACATCTTCGGGTTGAACCTGGCACTGGCTAGTCTGGTTGCTGTGTTTGGCGCGAGGGGAGGGCACGCCAACGTGTCGGCGGCATTTGAGCCGTCTTCCGATCCAATGAGGGATGTGCTCGAGCAGCAGAGGCAGCGAGCGCCGGATCGCGAGCAGGTGATGCTGGCATTGCCACGGCCTGGATTTGCGAGAGATGCAGAGTCGGTGCTCTCGGACACTACCGATGAAGATGCGGGGGAGCCGACGAGGGATACTCTGCGACCAGGTCGACTTGCTACGACTCAGCAGAGGTCATTTGCAGCGTCGTTGCCATCAACTGATGGTGGGCCAGTACGGATGCCGGAACGAACTGACAGTGCCGGAGTCAGCGGCAAGAGACGCAAGCGATTCTCTTCTTTCTTTGGCAGAGCAAGCGCTCCAGTTGTGGTCGAAGAGGAGGGCAGCTCGATGACAGACTCGCAACGGATCGCGAGGCAGTACCGACGTCAGAGCGTGCTTTTGGGCAATTAGTTGATTGTGTTCAGAAATGGCATTGGTTGTCAGTGGTGTAGAGAGTGTATCAGAGTCTGATCGGCCTGTGATCAGAGTGGCACTGGCTATGCATTCGGCGAGCGATTGGTGATGATCTCCGCAAGGCTTCGACGTGGTAGCCGACGAAGCATAGGAAACAGCTGACAACTGTCTGCGTGCAACAAATATACTCGCATCCCTTGGAACAGGTTTGACGTCCATGACTCATTGCGACTCTTTTCAAGCCGTGGGATAAGCTGTGAAGTGGGGGTAAACTTTCTTATCTTCTGTTACGACGAACAGTACGTCCGCTCTTTGGTGGAACGATAAGGGGCCGACTGTCCATCATCGAACTTGGGGAAGTATCCTGCCGGTTCAGTCTCGGTGCAGCTCCGTGAGCCAAGTGCGGCTATTTTTTTTATATATATATATATATATATATTTTTTTTTTTTTTTTTTTTTTTTTTTTGGCTTTTCTTGACTCGAGCCGACGAGAGTTGAGCCGCTCTATCACCCGACCAAAACGTGGATTTGATTGGGGTCTGCTGACCTTTGGACCCAGCCCACACTCAGCAACTTTTTTTTCCCGGGTCTGCCTGCGTGTTGGCTCAGTCTCGCTCGTCTCTGATTCGTCCTTGTCGAGAGTTGCTTAAATTGCCATCAAGCCGCCCGCTTTTCCTTCCTCTCCTCCCTCCTCCTCCCATCATTCCCCCATTTTCGTTGTCTCTGTTGTCCGTTCTCGTGTTCGTTCTCGTCCCATTCATCCTCTTTCCCCTTATCCATTCACTAGCACCCTTTCCCTCCTCGCGCTTTTTCTCACATATCCAAAAATGGCCTCTGTACCTCAGGCGCCCCAGATGGGCCTCTTCTCGCTGCCTCCCATCAAGAACGAGCCCATGCGCAACTATGAACCCAAAAGCGAAGACCGCATCAAGCTGCAGCAGGCCGTTGACGACATGAATGCCGCTGGTCCCTTCGAGGTCCCCGTCGTCATCAACGGCGAAAAGATCAAGACTGGCAAGCTCAGCAAGCAGCTCAACCCTTCCAACCACTCGCAGGCCCTCTGCAACTACCACGAGGCCGACGCGGCCCTCGTCGAGAAGGCCGTCGAGGGCTCCCTCAAGGCCAAGGCTGCCTGGGAGAACATGCCCTGGAACGACCGCGCCGCCATCTTCCTCAAGGCCGCCGACCTCATCGCTTCCAAGTACCGCTACAAGGTGCTCGCTGCCACCATGCTCGGTCAGGGAAAGAACGTCTGGCAAGCCGAGATCGATGCTGCTGCCGAGATCTGCGACTTCTATCGCTTCTCGGCAAAGTACATCCAGGAGCTCTACTCGACCCAGCCTCCCGAGTGCTCCCCCAACACCTGGAACCGCACCGAGTACCGTCCTCTCGAGGGCTTCGTCCTCGCCGTCTCCCCCTTCAACTTCCTTGCCATCGCTGCCGGTAACTTGATTTGCGCCCCCGCCATGGTCGGCAACGTCGTCGTCTGGAAGCCCTCGCCCATGTCCATCTACTCCAACTACGTCGTCTACGAGATCCTCCGCGAGGCCGGTCTGCCCGACGGCGTCATCCAGTTCGTGCCCGGTCCCGCCGAGGAGATCGTCGGGGCCGCCATCAACCACCGCGAGTTCGCCGGACTCCACTTCACCGGCTCCACCCACGTGTTCCGTCAGCTCTGGAAGCAGATCGGCAACAACCTCGACAAGTACCGAGGCTACCCTCGCATCGTCGGTGAGACGGGCGGTAAGAATTTCCACATGGTCCACAAGTCGGCCAACGTCGACGCTGCCGTCACCCAGTCCATCCGCGCCGCCTTTGAGTACCAGGGTCAGAAGTGCTCGGCACTCTCGCGACTCTACGTGCCCAAGTCGATGTGGGAGGGCGAGTTCAAGCAGAAGCTGCTCGACCAGATCGCTTCCATCTCGGTTGGCCCCGTCCAGGAGTTCAAACACTTCATGGGTCCAGTCATCGCCAAGCACTCATTCGAGAAGATCATGGGTTTGATTGAGGCTGCCAAGAAGGAGGGCGGCGAGGTCCTCTGCGGTGGTCAGGGCGACGACTCCAAGGGCTGGTACGTCCAGCCCACCGTTATCGAGACCAAGGACCCCAAGTCTGTTACCATGGTCAACGAGATCTTTGGCCCAGTCATCACCGTCTACGCTTACCCGGACGAGGAGTTCGAGCAGACGTGCCAGTTGATCGACAACACCACCGAATACGCTCTCACCGGTTCTATCTTCTCGGCGGACCGATACGCGCTCATCCGCGCCAGCAACCTGCTCCGCAACGCTTCGGGCATGATGTACTACAACGACAAGTGCACTGGTGCCGTTGTCGGCCAGCAGCCCTTCGGTGGTGCTCGTGCTTCGGGTACCAACGACAAGGCTGGTTCGATTTCGATCTTCTACCGATTTGTTTCGGCTCGCACGATCAAGGAGACCACCATCGACCCTGCCACCCACATCTACCCCAGCAACCTCGAGTAAAATTTCGTAGTTGCTCAGCTTGGGGTCTGATGTCGGACAGAGACACAGTTGATGGTTTGGTCAACGAGACTTTTTTTGAGTGTCATCGACACCACATATACCCGATGTGAGGATTGTCTGTTCAAGGACAGTCCTTCATTTCTTACGCTCTCTCTATCTCTCTGTCCCCTGTCCCACACCAGCCGACCAAACTGGCACCGATCGACCTCGATCCCGCATTCTCTCCCGTCTTCTCTCTTGCATTTGCATCATTGTCGCATCTCTTCCCGTTCTTTGTACTAACGTCTTGCGCGTAGGGCCGCTCTTAACACAGCCCTGTATATCCTCCGTATTAGCGCGGGGGGCCGCAATTAACACAGCCCCCTCTCTTGTTCTCGGTAGCATTTCTCTGTTTCGGTCACCGTTGTATACCTGGATTTGATCTGGCGCGGCGGGGCGCCATTAACACTCCTCGCATTCTTCCATCTCACTTTGTACTCTTAGGCATTCTCTCGTCAAATCTAAGGTGGTTCAAACCCAAGACTCAGGTGGAGGAGCTGCTTGTTGGTGATGGTGCGACTGGGTTGGTTGAGCGAGGTGGTGCGACTTGGGTGAAGTTGAGTGCACGATCAGGTTGATATGGGAGGCCTCGCGCTGAAGAAGTTCTCACGCTGCGCTCTGGACAAATTGATGATGTGTGGTTAGTAGTACAATTGATTCGAAGATGATTGGGTTGATTAGGTGCTGGAAGGAGGAGAGACGAGGATGACGCTGTCTCCGCGAACAAAGAGCATTTCGCTTTGGCGTTTTACCACCTGGAAGTGAAGATTACAGCGGCAAAAGTGTGCAGACAAGGTGAAGCGTTTGAGTGCAGAGCAGAGTTGCGTTTCGAGTGCATATAGCGGGCGTCCGGAGCGAAAGTATCGGGCGGAGGAGAAGTTGGAGAACAAGCGAGATGAAGACGGTCAGTTACTGGGTCAACAACAGCATCTCTTTCGAGCTAGCTTCAGCCGTCGCCTTCGACTCCGTGAAGATTCCAGCGCTGCATGCTTGATGCACGGCTCAAACGAAGGGATCGGTCACTTACACGAACAGTCTCTGCTCCAGTCTCGTCGTTGATATCCACGACGTAGATGGTCTCCTCCACATCTCCCAGGATCAAGTTCATGTGTCCATCGTAGGCCTATCATTTCCTCGGAGACATGCACAAGAGAAGCACAATGTCAGCAACCTATCACTTCTGCTTGCACTGTATCCGATAGACGCCGGAGCAACACGCCTTCTGTCGAGCGGGAGAGCGAGCCAATGGCGTTAAAAGGTGCGCAGAGAACTCACATGAAGGGTACCACGCAGCTCGCGATCGCCTCGCAGCTTGACGTAGACACGTTCAGAGATGGACAGCCGGATGAGATCGAACGGTTCTGTTACCGAGCCGAGCGGTGTTGGCGCTGTGTTCCCAGGTGCGGCTGAGGATGATCGTTCCACTTCGGCCATTATTGCTCTTTTAGCTGGAGATCGATCGACGGGGTTCGCTGCAGGATCGGCTCGAGGACAGATGCTGGTCGCGATTCTTCGCTGTACGGATGTCCCGAATGCTTGACGAGAAGCTCGATAATGAGTTGGATGCGATGATGGTGTTGGTGTCGGCGAGCGGATCTGGACGAGAAGCGTGAATGTGGACCGAACCAATCGCGAACATTTGGGCTCGACGCCTTTTTCGTACGTGTGTGTGAGATCTTGGGCCTTTAGGAAGAAAATCGGGTGTCGCACTCTTTTTCTTGCCATTTTTGCCAGTTCTTCTTTCTGCTCAAGACGACCAACAGATCACAGTCGACGAGAAGAACGACATATCAACCTATCACCTCCACCACCATGAGCACCTCAACAACGGTGACGACGACAGTCAGCATGCTTCGCCAAGCTGCCGTCCGCTCTTCGTCGGCGATACGAGCCCCGGCCTCCTCTTCCTCATCTGCTGCTGCCGGCTCATCCCGCACGCTCACCACTTCTTCATCTGCTGCCACTGCAGCAAAGTCAGCGCGAACCACCCTGCGCCCGCACCCTGTCGTTCTGGGACCAACACAGCTCAACCGCTACCAGGAACACTACCGCACCACGCTCGCCTCTGACCTGCTCTACATGACCTTCGACCCTGCTGTCAACCTCGACGCCTCCCTCCCTCCCTACCCTACCGCATCCCCCACCACCCCGGCCAACCCGGCTTCTTCCGGCGACGAGCAAGACCGTCATCGCTCATGGGATGCAGAGGACCCGTATGCCGTCAACCGCCCGCAACGCCCCGCGCGAGGTAACCGTCGACTCTCACCGCTCACTAAACCGCTCTCCGCCAGCAAGACGCTGCAGGAGATCCCGCGACTGGACAAGATCATCATTACATGCTTCAGCAAGGATGCGATTGCGAACAAGCACGCGCTCGTGCCGCTGATTGCGCAAATGCGTGCCATTACCGGGTTGAGCGTCCAGGGCTCGCTCTCGGATCCCTCTCTCGGCGCTGTTGCTGGTGGTGCTGGAGCAAACCCGGCGAGAGGACATATCGAGATCATCCGTGCAAAGTCGGGTGTAGCGTCGTTCAAGCTGCGTCCCGGAATGCCTGTGGGAGTGAAGGCAGTGCTCCCCGGCCCCGTGGCTCACGACTTCCTCGAGGTGCTGACGACGTTCGTCCTGCCGCGACTGAGGAGTTTCGCCGGCTTCCCGCTGCCACCCGCCAGCCAGCCGCCTGCGAGCCCAGCTGCCATGTCCGGTGTCGTGAGTCTGGGCATGCATCCTGAGGCAATCCCGCTCTTCCCGCAGATCGAGATCAATCTGGACCAGTACCCCAACAAGCCGCTCGGTTTCCAGATCGATTGCATCACGAATCAGAGAGGTCGCAAGGCGACGGAAAAGGCCAGGGCGCTGCTTTCCGGTCTGGGCATTCCGTTTGTTCGAAGAGGTGATATCTAGATGTACTATATGTGCTACTCAATTGAACGGTTCTGTCACTCTGGAGTTCACGATCCCAGCGAGTCGAGGTGTAGAGAGTTGTCACTCGCGCTGATCTTGGGTGGGCATCGCGGAGTCGAAAGCGATTGAGGAACAGTCCGGAGATCAACAACAACTCGTCTGCATTTCAGACAAGGGCATACATGCCGCTTAGCTGGTATCCATACGGTCCGAAGCAGGCAAGTTCTCCCTGGCCCATAGAACAAAGTCGTCAATGACCGATGGCCAGGCAGCTGCAATGAAAACACAGAGTCAAAACATGCCAGTCAGCCTAGTTTGCTCCCGAGTCTCAGCATCGCCGGGCACCGCACTTACCATCAAAGTCGTGATTGCTAAAGTCACCATTGATCTCCTTGGTAAAATCCAAAAACTGCGTCCAAGTATCCTTGCTCACCGCCCTACCACCCGTCTGTTCCGTCAAAAATTGTTTCCATAGATCCAGCTGCTGCTGCGTAAACTTGCCTCCCCCATTCCCGTCTCTGTCAAACGTAGGCGAAGCGGGCAAGATCAGATCCCAGAAAGCCAGCGCATTCTCCAACGCCAAGCTCTTCTGCCCCTCCCGCCTAGCGAAACCGTACGTGTACTCGTACACCTTTTCGTACAGCCCTTTGTTGGCCGAAGCGGCAGTGGCAGGATTGGACTTCTCCTCTGCGATCCTGTCCAGCCGCAGAGGCTTATTGTCGAGCAGCTCCTGGCGCAGCTTCTCCAGCGTCTTCTTCTGCTTATCGATGGTATCTGATAGGTCGAGCATCTTCCAGCCATTCACGTAATCCGCCCGTGTAAACGTACCGATTGACGGTGATTTGAGGTAGAACGACAACGGCAAGAAAACGACATCCTCGGGACTCACTTCGAGAGCTTCGCACATCTTGAGCGCTCCCCCGATGGTGATAGTGTCAGGATCCTCCGCTTGCGATGTCCCACTTTCCTCGTCATCATCGTCGTCTGCGGCACCGGCATCGCGGAACCGATCGAAGAGCGCATTGAGTCGCTCCTTGACCTCTCGCTCCGTCTTTTTGTCCAACGTGCTTGATGATGCAGAAGCGTTGATCTGCGCCTGCTCATCGTTGAAAAACGCATCGGTGGCAGGCTCGATTCGGTATCCGTGCGCTTTGAGGATTCGATGTGCGTCTTGGGGGGTGGCATTGGTAAGTTGGCGAAACTGACGCAGGATCGCTTCCTTTCTGGCTGCGCTCGACATGGTTGACGAGTGCAAGAGTTTCCCGAAGGAATCGGTGTGGTGGTGGTGAGCTGAGGGAAGGTGTAAATGCCGGGAATGGCTGAGTCGGGGTGAGGGGCTCGGACGAACAGGTTAAGCTTTTGACACCAGTCTGAGATCTCACCGTTTCTCAAAGTCACCGCTTCTGCTCCACTTCTGAGCTTCGAAGGTCGGCTTAGCTAGATCGATCGGTTTTCTTTGAGACCCCGATTCGACTGAATTCGCACGGGGAAAAAATGCTCTCAGAAGTCTTTGCTCGCTCCGTCGAGATGAAGCAGAAGAGAAAAGCAGAAGAAACAAAAGATCAGATTCAAGACGCCCCGCTCAACGAAGCAAGCAGAACAAGGCGCTGCACTGTGCTTCATTTCTACCGATTCACACGGACCCACATAGTGCTGCTGCAAAGCTCCTCACTGCAATCCCCACTCTCGGCCCACCACCGAAAAAGGAAAGCAGCTTGAGCTGCCTGCCTCCCTCTCACTCACCACCATCCCCTTTTACAACTCGATCCCATTCCAACTCCTTCTATATCCCGCGAGACGTTTCACCCAATCATGTCCAAGCAAGAATACAACGTTGTCGTGCTGCCCGGCGACGGCATTGGCCCTGAAGTGGTCGAGCAAGCTACCCGCGTTCTCGAGCTCATCTCGTCTAAGAGCACCACCTTCTCGATCAACCTCAAGTCGTACGATTTCGGTGGTTGCGCCATCGATTCTGCAGGCAAGCCTCTGCCGGACGACACGCTCGAGGCGTGCAAGGCCGCCGATGCCATCCTGATGGGTTCCGTGGGAGGGCCCAAGTGGGGAGTCGGCAAAGTGCGACCCGAGCAGGGCCTGTTGGCTCTGCGCAAGGAGCTGGATCTGTACGCCAACATCCGACCATGCCTGTTCCCCTCGGAGTCGCTGCTCTCGCACTCCCCGCTCAAGCCGGAAGTCGCCAAGGGCGTGTCGTTTATCGTCGTGCGCGAACTCGTGAAGGGCTTGTACTTCGGCGAGCGTCAGGAGGCGGATCTCGACGACCCAAACTCGGACGGTGCGGCATTCGACACGATGGTGTACAACAAGCACGACGTCGAACGCATCACCAAGCTCGCCTCCTACCTCGCACTGCAGTCTTCTCCACCTGCACAGCTGCACTCGATCGACAAGGCCAACGTGCTCGCCACCTCGCGTCTGTGGCGCCGCGTCGTCCAGGACACCGTGGACTCTCAGTTCGCTTCGCAGGGAATCACAGTGGACCACCAGCTCGTGGACTCCGCCTCGATGGTCATGGTCTCCAACCCGCGCAAGCTCAATGGAATCGTGCTCACAGAAAACATGTTCGGCGACATCCTGTCCGATGAATCGTCCGTCATCCCCGGTGCGCTTGGATTGCTACCGTCCGCCTCCCTGTCCGGTCTGCCCGATGGTAAGGGCAAGTGCAACGGGCTGTATGAGCCCATTCACGGTTCGGCGCCTGACATCGCCGGGAAGGGCATTGCGAACCCCGTGGGCACGATCCTGTCTGCGGCAATGCTGCTGCGCTACTCGCTCAACCAGCCCGAACTTGCGACAAAGGTCGAGCAGGCGGTGAGGAAGGTTCTGGACGCTAAGCATATCGGCGGGCTGGAGTTGAGGACTGCCGACCTCGGAGGCAAGCACGGTTCAAAGGATGTCGGGGACCAGGTCGTCGCCGTTCTCGAGAGCCTTCTTTAGAAAGACGCACTGTAAAACGTTGTGCACTGCGCAATGCAATCACACTTCTCGCTCAAACGTCCACACTCGCTCTGACGCAACACGCACAGTTGCTGTCACTTTCAGTCGAGAGGGTCAAAACCTAACCTTGAGTAAACTATAAAATACAGTGAAACAATGCGTGAAAGAAGTAGTACTGCGCTCGCCCGTTGATGCGCATACTCACACCTGTCGCCCATCCTCCCTCACCTCTCCATTATCCTCGCCCGGATCCTGCCCCTCAATCGCCTCCCCCACCTCCACCTCCCCATTCGCCATCACCACAACAGGACTCGCAACCGGCGTGGACGACACCCCTACCGGCGGGGCAGGCGGCACAGGCACCGTGATATCGCGCTTGCAGATGGGACACAGCTTTTTGACTCTCACCAGCCAATCATCCACCTCTTGGCGGTGGAAAATGTGTCCGCACGGCAGCACGCGCACCCTATCCCCATCCACGAAATCGCACAGACAGATCGCGCATTCGTCCGTGCTGAAGTACGTGCGCCCCGGCGGCAGGAACGATGCCGGGTTGACCGGAGCGGTTTGGGGCATCTTGACTGTGGTGTGCGACGATGGGCCCGCTCCGTTCTCGTCTTCTGCAAGAAGCGGGATGGTTTCTGCTGCTCGGCCGGCTTCCAAGTCCGGTGCGAATGATCCTGTTGTTGTTGCAGCAGCTTCGGCAGCATCGCCGTTGCCCGGGCCAGGATCGACATCGGGACCCTCGACTTTCTCCCACGGCTGACCATTGCCCCTCCAGATGAGGCATGGCAGTCCAAGCACAACCAGCTCGGGCGCACGCTCCTTGCGCCTCTGTCGAACCATCCGAATGCGATGCACAATGATCGTGATCACCGTCATGAAGCTCGGAAGCAGCAGCAGCAAGATCCCAAAATCAATCAACGGCCACTCCCACACCAAGTCGTCCTTGCCGATCACGATCTCCAGACCGCGTGTCATGGGTGGACGTGGCTCATTGTGCTGCGAAGGGTGCTGCTTCTGCCAGTCTTGCTGGTCTTTTTCGGTTTCCTGGATGAGACGCTCCAGGTCAAGATAGCTGGGGCGAGTGACAAACGTCGAAGGGATGTGCACGTCGCTCGTGTCGCCCGGCGCAAACATGGTGATCAGGCGCTTTCCGCTCAGTCCAGGATCGCCTTCCTCGTTCGGGTCGCCCGAGCGTCCACCGTGCCAGCCAGGACTCGGGGCATCGCCGACCACCACTGCCACCGCACCAAGCTCCTGAGCCACGCGTACCTTGTCGGCGAATCCGCAGCCGCCACCACGCTCAACGAGCGCGATCCAGTTATGCGGAGGCTTGGAAGTGTCGTCGACGCCACCGTCAGCATCGTGAGTCCAGGTGAAAGGCGCTTGCGCCGAGGATTCAGAGCTGAATGCCGAGTAGAGCCGCCGGTCGTCCTCGTCTTGATACCTGTCCAGCGAGACATCTTGTCGAGATCCGGGGCCCCCTTTGTACGGGCATGCGTGGATCGGATCGCGGCTTGCGTCGGTTGTGAAGAGAGTGGCATCCTTGGGCACCTTGTAGAAGTCCGAGATAGGAAGCAAAAAACCTTTGAGACCAGCATCATCGGTAACGCGAGGTCCGAATGCAGCAGAGCGAGTGAGGAAGATGGCTTGAGAACGGACTACCTCGAGAGTGCTGCCTCCCCAATTGAGGCCTGGTCCGTCCAAAATGCCGTCCGAGTCCAAGACGAGTTCCTCGGGGGGAAGATGGTGATAGTCGTCGAACTGGTCCAAGTCGTAGGAAAAGTAGCGTGGATCGGGGAGGGCGTGCGAGAGGAAGCGTGAGACGGTGTCAAAGACGCGATCCTTGGCAGCTGCCAGCCATGGTCTTCGCGTTCGTTGCACGGCTTGTGCGACTGACACGGTTGGATTCAAGCTTGGAAGGGGCTGAGCAGCGGAAGATGCCTGACGTGGAATGTGTCCTTGCACAGCGGGGGCTGCAGCAGCGATCGCCACCAAAGACAGAGTAGCGACGCGCTTGAGTGTGGGCGCCGGACGGCGACTTCGTACCATCGTGCGTGTCATGATGAGAAAGAGCTGAGGGGTGAGCCAAAGCTGTAGTAATATTCCGATATAGTGCGAATGATGCTTCGTTAGTCCAGAATGACGTGTCGTTTCAAGTCGTCTTTGATCGCACTAATGGCGGGGAGTAGTAAGATTGACCTTTCCGGAGCGGCCGAATGTGCTTGCAACCGTCCAGGAAGAAGTGTCTGAGCCGGAGAAGAGAGAAGGGAGGGAGAAGAGGGGATATAGGTGGCGAAAATGTAGCGGAGACGGACGTAGATGGAAGGGAAAGCGAAAGATGGCTGTGGAGAAACGACAGCGTGGAAGCGTTCAAATGCTTTGCTGTGCTTGAGCTGCAGTGGAGCTAGAGAGAACCCTGCAGATGCAGCTCAATTTTGAGGGAACTGTCGCGCGCAGCTCTGAGCCCTCACAGGTTTCGTTCGCCACGACTCAGCCTCTCGCCAAGCCGCTCACACGAGTGCTCACACCGCTTTGGCTGTGCATGACGTTTTTCCGAACCCTGAGCTGGTCTATCCGTGGCGACCTAACACTTCGGCTCTTTTCTCACTCTCATATCAGATCGTGACGATCAACATTGAAAGGCGCAGCTAAGTCACACAGAGGGAGGTGGGATACTGACGGTACAATTACAAGTAGAAGGCTCATAGAGACGTCAATGAGAATGGTGAAAGCAGTCGTGCTGGGTGCGAGTCCAGTGATTTCCCGCCTACTGAGCAGCGAAATCGCCTTCGTCCATGTCCTTTGGCTCCTTTGGCTCTTCATCCTCACCGTATTGGACAGCATTGTCGATGTGTGAGAGGATGGTGCCGACCGAGTCTTCGTCTGTGCTATCGAGGGGCATGAACGAGACCATGCTAAAATCGTCGATCTGTCGGTTACGAAGAGAAACGAAACCTGATGTGCACGTCAGTACTTGTTCCCTCATGGCGGCTGAGAACGACAAAGCCTCGAGTCGGGCGGAACTCACCAGCTGAACAAGCGCCTGGTTCAAAGAATGAAACTTTGGATTGGTCCGCGAGTTGACTTCGTCCATCAGCAAGAGAGGGTCCGGATCGAGATATCGCTCCATCTCTCTCCTGCGTCCCATTTTCGCCTCGGAACCGATCTCGCCCTTTTCCACCAAATCCATCTTGCTGAGCAGATTGATATGCGGTACCTCGAGATTGATCATGGCGCTCATCGCACTCAGTACGCCGGCAAAGTACTTGGTCTTGTCGTCGATGAACTGCGACTCGAGCAGATATGTTGCACAGATGCGGAAGTGGTACTGGCCTGAAAGAATGTTGACGAGCCGTGACATGATCGGGAAGTGTGTGTAGAGCTCGATCTGGCCAGGGCAGTCGATGATGATGTAGTCGTCATTGAACTGGCCAAGCTCGTCGTCTAGCCAGTCCAGGTTGTCAAGCAGGTATCTGTTAGACAGAAAGAAGAAAGAACGTTACAGAGGTCAGCGCATCCCGTCCATAACAGCCCATGCTACGCTCTTCCTAAGAATCCGCTCTTCTCTTTATGCGAAGAAGCGTGAAGATTTGCTTCGCAACCCTTACTCGAAGCAATAGATAAGCCCACCGTTGGGACCGAGGTTCATCTCTTCCATCACATCTTCCAGCGAGATCAGCTCTTTGATGTCGATGCTTGGCTGATACTCGAAACGCTCGGCCGCAGGATCCAGGTTGAAGAGGTGCACGTTTCGACCCAACGACTGTGCGTGCGCGATCAAGGCTGAGCAGAACGTCGACTTGCCGGAGCCAGCAGGGCCAGAGACGAGGATGGCGTAGCGGCCCATAGTGGCTGAGCTTGTCGTCTCTCTAGACAGCCAAGTTCCGTTGCGGTTGCGGAAGGGAAGAGGTGTAACGGAGAGGAGAGCCGGACGACATTGAACCCTTCCTTGCTCGAGAAAAGAAGCCAAAGTGCCAAGGCTTGCCGGCCGTGGCCCGAAAAAGTCACACATTTCCGTTGCGGGATTTTGCTCAAGGTGGAGGAATCGTTCGAGATCGGGTCGACCGATTTTCTTTTGCTGGAATATGTACTGTACAGTAGATGCATGGGAGCGCGCTCGGTTGTAGATCATTGAAGGAGGCCGCATTCCCATAGAAGAGGCAGACGCCGTCCACGTCGATTGCAGCTCGAGGCCTAACGTCAGCACCACCGCCTCATACGGTCTCCTTCGCCACAACAGCATCGTCACTGGGTCACAGTCCATCATGCTGGATCACTTCACCATCTTCACAAAAAGTAAGCATCGGCCGCATCATGGCCATCTTACCTTTTTTCCAAGCGGAGACAGCTCTCGCTGACCTTCTTCCATTTTCGCCACAGACGGTTTCGTTCTTTGGTCCAGGACCTTCAGTCCTGCTCTCAACAGCGCCGATGCATCTGCCCATCCCGTCAACTCGCTGATCAAGCAGGCTTTCCTTGAACAGCGCACAGCCGATCAAAAGTTCGACAAGGACGGATACACACTACGATGGACGTTCGCCAACGAGCTCGACCTCACCTTTGTCGTCGTATACCAGCGCATCTTGCAGCTCTCCTACATCGATGAGTTGCTCGACGCCATCCGATCTCTGTTCACCGACCTCTTTGCACCCTTTGTGCAGAAGCTCGCCCTCGCATCCAAGAACGCTGTCTCCTCAGGCACCTCCACAGCCGCTGCACTGTCCGAGAGCGCGCGGTTCGAGTTCGCCGCCGCTCTAAAAGAATGGGACGACATCTTCACCAAGACGCTAAGGAACCTTGAGAAAGCAGCGGCACAGTCCAAGCGGAAGGGCGTTCTCGGCGAAAAGAAGGGCGCAGCCAACCAAGCACAGACCGCAACAGGTTCCGACAAGGAGAGTGGTCGCAACACACCCAGCTCGGCGAAGGATGTCAGGGATTCCGCTGACATCGCCAAAAGTGTGGAAGCCCTTAAAAGTCGACTCAAACTCGAAGCCAGTCCTGCCGGCAGGCGTGTGGTGCGCGGCAAGAAGAGCACTACCGCCGTCTCAGCCTCCAACGGCGGCAACGGCGGCAGTGCTCCGGGCACTCCCGGTCATGCCAGCGGCACCGAGTCGCCCGGTGGTAAGAAGCCAAAAGCGGCCAAGGAGATGCGCAAGTGGGACGGCAGCCGCAGTGTCAGCGCTCAGCAAGTCGCCGCGCTCGACTTCAGTGGCGCCATCGAAAAGGCGGACGATGATGGCGCAGGAGTAGAAAGCTGGATCGACGAGAAGAGTTTGGGAACCAAGCGATCCGACGGCGTCTACGAGATCGCCGACGTGCTGGAAGAAGACGAGGATGACGAGGATGACGTCGATGGCAAAGATGCAGATGGCGACGCAGCTGCACGAGGCACCTCCGCCAAATCTGCCGGCTTCCTTTCCCGCATCGGGTCAGCTTCATCCTCTGGAGCCTCCTTCTTCTCAAGACTTACTGGCGCCAAGACGCTCACCAAAGAGGACCTTGCGCCCGCACTCTCTGCCATGGCGTCGCATCTTCAAAGCAAGAACGTTGCTGCTGATGTCGCCCAACGACTTTGCGATAGCGTCGAACGCAACCTGGTCGGAAAGAATCTCGGAAGCTTCGGCTCCGTCAAGCTCGAAGTCAAGAAGGCGCTTGAAGAGGGCATCACCCGAATCCTCACGCCCAAATCGAGCACCGACATTCTCCTTGAGATTGCTACCAAGCGACAAAGGTCGGCTGCTGCATCGTCTATGGCACTTGCCACGAGCGCCAAGGACAAGGAGCTGGCAAGCAAGCCCGACCCGTACTCGATCTGCTTTGTCGGTGTTAATGGCGTCGGCAAATCCACCAACCTCGCCAAGGTTTGCTTTTGGCTGCTCCAGAACCGACTTCGCGTGCTCATTGCCGCTTGCGACACCTTCCGAGCCGGCGCCGTCGAGCAGCTGCGCGTGCATGTCCGCAATCTTGGCCAGCTGCGCGTCGATGGCATCGCACTCGACGAGCAAAAGGGCCGAATTGAGCTTTACGAGCGTGGATACGGCAAAGATGCTGCCGGTATCGCCAAGGATGCGCTGTCCTATGCGAAAGCGGAAGGCTTCGATGTGGTGCTCATCGACACGGCCGGTCGTATGCAGGACAACGAGCCGCTTATGAGGGCCCTTGCCAAACTCGTCGCCGTCAATCGTCCGGACAAGATCATCTTTGTCGGCGAGGCGTTGGTGGGTAACGAGGCCGTGGATCAGATCACCAAATTTGACGGTGCCATGAAGGATTTCAGTGGTGTCAGCAACCCACGCGGGCTCGATGGCAGCTTGTTGACCAAGTGGGACACCGTCGACGATAAAGTGGGGACTGCGCTCACCACTACTTCCGCCACCGGCTTGCCGATTTACTTCCTCGGCACGGGACAGACGTACACCGACCTTCGACAGCTTCGCGTCCATCATGTGGTCAACGCTCTGCTCAAAAATTGAGTCTTGTTTCGTGTTGTAGTTGTAGCATAGCATGGCTTGTGATGTGTAAGCGAGTGTCTTTCCACCTGTTTCTTGGATGCAATCTGCATCTTGGCACGACTGTTGGCCTGAATGAAGTGTCCTCGGCATTGTTCTCCTTGATGGGCAGGTGGGCCAGCGTAAGGCCGCACGCATGAGAGCATTGCCAGGCCAAGAGCTGGCTACCAAGAACAATGCGAGTTGAACAACGATC
Source organism: Sporisorium exsertum (assembly GCA_928724755.1). NCBI lineage: Eukaryota > Fungi > Basidiomycota > Ustilaginomycetes > Ustilaginales > Ustilaginaceae > Sporisorium > Sporisorium exsertum. Next base: position 1,231,024 of record CAKMXK010000016.1, on the reverse strand, counting down.
AAATGGGCTTTGCTGACCTCGTTGTTTGGGTAGCCACAAATGAGCTTTTGTGGGGCCACGGTTGCCGTTGATCGATTGATCAGAGACAGCGGTGACCGGGTTGTCTGTTCCCCCTTTCTAATCTGCCTTCAAAGCTTCGGGGTCAGCTTTCAAGAGTAAACCTCACTACATCATCCACTATGCGTTCTTTCAGAGCTCTGACCGTCCTTGTCATCGCACTCACCTTCCTCGCTGCAATCTTCGTACAAGGAAAAAAGAATAAAAAGAGTAAAGGAGGCAGCTCTAGCGGCAAGAGTAAAGGAGGCTGGGGTCACAAATCTCGCTCGGCCCCTAGCAGTACTCCCCGCATTCACTCCCCCGGCTCTCGCGACAGAGCGTTCTCTTCCTCGGGCGGCGATTTCTGGTTCTTTATGTGGGCCTTTGACGAGGGTCACTGGCCCAACACTCCTATCTCCAAGGAGCAGTTCGGCAGAGATAACGTAGAAATCATGTGGTCGAACAAGCCGGACAACATGTCGGCTGCCATCTGCATTCAAGGACCCTGGTTTGCAAAGGACTACAACAAAGTCAGCTCCGCCATTCGAACTTCTTACTTTGAGAACGGGTTCTGGAACGGCAAGAATGTCTATAAGTGAGCTCTGCGTCGCAACCCTTTTTACAGTGGATGATGCGCAGAAAGAAAGCTGACTTCCACCTGAACACACTTCGAAAACACAGCTGGGATTGCCTGTACATGGCCGGCCCCGATAATCAGTTTTACAGCGAGGACGATGTCTGGCTCGACCAAATGGCTGTCCGACTAGACGATAGTAAATGCGTGTTGGATAACGTGACCATGGACGTTACCTGCCATACGGCTCCCTGATCCCCTGGACGCCAGCGATGTCAAGTCTAAAGCTCGTACCCTCTCCTCGCTCAATCGTGTATGGAGAGTTCATTTCATTCGTTCCCGCTAATTCTCACCCTCCAAGCCTAATTTCCGTTGCAAGAGCAATCGGGCCAACAAAGCCCGCTTCGTTCCCTTCATAGGCTTCCTACGCCATGCAGTTTGCTCGAAAACGGTGTGAGCCTTTCCCACGGGCAAGCTTAGACTGCATTGGATTCATGAAATAAGGTGCAATTGCTTGAGAAGGCCTTTCACTATTGTGTGGCGGGGGCTCGTGCCAAGGAAACCGAGCTCGTGTCATAATGAAGTGCGGATGGGGCTGGTGATGAGCCATAGGGATGCGTTGAGAAGTACCTCGTATATATAAATGGAGTAGATGAACTGCGCACCAAACGTTGTTTCAGATCCACACATTTCCCCGTCGTTTTGCTCCTCCGTACAATCATGCAACTCCGGCTTGTGACTGTAGCTCAATTAGCTTTGACCGCCATAGTGGCACTTGCGTCTCCCGCGCCGCCTCCGGTCCAACGAATCGTGGAATTCTTCTCAGAGCATGCTTCGAACGCTGTATCCACCTCGCTGACGTTGGGCAGAGGGGGGGAGCCCTTCCCTACTTCTCCCATCTCTACTTTCGCAGAGGATGAAGGAGGCAGTACACCAGGCTCTGTAATTCCTTCACTTGTCACCAGCAGAGGGCTCTCGCATGCTGGAACATCGCGATATGGGCCGCCGCAAGAGACTTCCATCGCGGCATCCTCTCACCCTGGAGCATCACCTTTGGAGGCATACGCTTCCGATGACACAGGACCCTGGCTCTCTCTTCAACCTGCTCAGGCGGCAGTCAGCAAATTGAACTCTCCCCTAATCGACCTTGACTTTCCATACCTGCTGACCGGCCCACATCGAAATTCTCTCATCCGCCTGCCGACCAAGCTGGTCCACATTCATTCGCCGTGGCTGGGCGAAGTATACAAGCTCATTCTGTTATCCTTGCCGCAAAAAAAGTACAACATTGAGTTTCCCGAGCACGAGATTTCAGACGAGCTCGCCGCCGAGCTCTTCAAGAATCCAAACTTTTTCCACACCAGTGGACACGTGTACATCACATCGTAAAAAGTCGAGTTTTTTTCTAGCCAGCCAGAAGCTGGACCAGGGCGGCTGGATCAAAAAAAGCCAGCCAGTGTTAAGCCAGTGTTGCTGGTCAGCCCTGGTTCACCGTATGAACCAGGTACGCTGCTTCAAGCATCCTGGTTGGGGTGATTCTGAGCCAGTGGCACTGGTTCAGCCTCTGGCTGATGGAGGCAAAAGGCGGCTCGAAGTGATCCGGCGTGTTTTGTATGGTAGTTATCTCATAATGCAAAGTCGATTTCTTTCTGCATGTCCTGCATCAGCCCGCTAGTTCCCGTACCATGCCGGAGACCGACCATCGCTGCCATTGCGCTCGCTGCACCAAGGTCGCTGGCGAGCAGGGCCGCCTCGTGAAGGCCTCGACGTACAGGTCACATCAGCAGCGGTATCGGTCGACTCCAGCCGCCTCGAGCTCGACGAGCGCTCCTCCTCCTCCTCCTCACAAGAAACCCCGCCCGTCCGAACCCTCAGCAACGCAGCTGCTCGACGAGCTCCTTGCCGACCATCACTTTCTGTCGCCAGCCCCTTTGCAGAGCAATCTCAACGTTGATTCCCCTCCTCTGTCATTGTGTGATGCGACGCTGCCTGTGATTGAGCCCGGTGAGACTCAAGAGGAACAGGTGGACACGGAAGCACAAACTGGCACGTTCGATGCGGGCACGGACGAGAACTCGATTGCGTCGGATGAGGAGGATCTGGACTACAATTTCGATGACGAGGAGGAGGAAGTAAGTTTTGGCCCCGTCGAGGTCAGCGAGATTGCGGCCCAGATCTTCAGCGGCGAGCAGACCAGCTCGAGCTCGATGACGCTGAGCGCGAACCAGCACAACGTCGACAGCTGGGTCTGGAAGACGCACGTATTCGTAACCTTCCTCCTTGCGTACACGACGCTCGCAGCGGAAGAAGCTTCACTCATGCTGTCTTTCGTTTTTACGATTCTCCGCCCGCTGATGGGCGGAGACACCACCACGCAATCCGAAGTCCTCGAATCCTCCGGTCAACGCATGCTTGTCACCCCAGCTGCGGTGGCGAAGAGCTTGAATCTGGCGGAGCACTTCAACAAGTATCTCTTGTGCGTCGCCGCACGCTGCCACAAGCTCAATGCCTGGGACGGCCACATTCCGGTATCTGGCAATCTCAAATGCCGGTTTTGCCCCGAGTACACGATCAGAAGCAGGAAGCCACGCCTTGTATACACACAGCGCACGATCGAAATGGCAATTGCTTCGATACTGCAGGACGAGGGAGTGGAACGAGCCCTACAGGACGAGCATGATCGTTGTCTGCATGCCGAGCATGATGGCAGCAATCGATTCGACTCGGTGTGGACCGGCAAAGCATGGCGTGACGACTGCACTCTGGCCGGCTGCAAAACGCTGTGCACCATTCACAAGCCGTTCATCGAAGACTCGCCGCTCAATCTCAAGGTGACACTCAGCGTCGATTGGTTTGGACCGTTCAAGGGAGCATACTCGAGCCACTACTCGATTGGCGCTGTATTGCTGCGGCTCGACAACCTTCCGGCCCGATTCGGCACGCTCGACCGGAAGTGCAGAGGCATACACCTTGTTTCCCTCCTCCCTGGTCCGAAAGAAACACCGAAGAAGGTGTTTGAGCAATGTCTCGGTCTCATCGTTGACGAGATCGCTGGGCTCGACAAGAGAGGTGCCACGATCAAGACAGCAGCACATCCTGAAGGTAAGTACCGCTTTCTGCCACGGCCTTCTCGTCATCGGCGCTCATGACTCTATATCCCGACTTTTCTGATCAAGTCTCACTAACAAGTGTTTGTATTGCTGCGTCTATATACAGGAAGGACTGTGCGAGTGCGTTTGAACATGCTGGTGGCCGATTCTCCTGCCAGGGCCAAGACCATGGGCTTCTCGGGGAATCGACACACCGGCAACATTTGCCACTACTGCTCAAAGCACACTGATCACTTCAGCACGCGAGAATCGTGGGAGAACGAGCCGCTGGAGTCGCAAGCAGGGCCATCGAGCACCCAGGCGACGACAGCGACGAAGGAAAGCATCTTCGATCGGCTGGTGTACTTTGACAGGCGGCTCAACAGCCCGCCAGACCCAATGCACGCCATTCACTTAGGCATGTGCAAGCGGTTCTGGCACAAGTTTCTGATCGAGGCGTGCAAAGACATCGGCAAGAGGCTCGGTGAAGCGCAAATCATCATTCAGGGCACCACAGTGCCCAGCAGCGTCAAGCGCCCTGACGGCAGGATTGGAGACCGTGGAGGGGGCTTGCCAACGGCGGAACAGTGGGTCACGCTATACCGCTGCCTCCTTCCCTTTGTCATGCTCGAACTCTGGAGCGATTCGCTGGTCCGTGGCGGCATGGAGACGCTCGACTTCCAACCGACAAACGTCACACGGAAGCGAGAGCTCAAGACGGGGCAGAAGTCGGTCAAGGAGATCTTCGAGATGGGGATGCTGCTATGTTGCATCATGGACACACTCGAGGGCAACTGCAGTGAGGACGAAGTCAATCAATTGCACTCACTCATCACCCGGTACAACTCACGGATCAAGGAGGCGCTGGGCAGCGGCTTCATCGTGTTCAACAATCACATAGCCGAGCACATCCCTGACGCCATTCGCCGGTTCGGAGCGCCAAGGAACTTCTCGTGCCTGCCATTCGAACGCTACAACGGAATCCTCGGCAAGATCAACACGTCCGGTCACAAAGGTGGCCAGCTCGAGCTCACGATGATGAGAAAGACGGTGCATCGCTTGGAGCTGCGGCACCTGCTTGCACAGTCGCAGGATCCATTCTTTCGAGACACGCTGCTCGATTTCATCAAGAGCCGCAGCGAGGACGACGAGCCGCTGTTAAAGATTGTAGAGGCGAGCGAGGTCTTGATGTCGATCAGGAGATCGGCGGATCTAATGTTCGATGCTCCAACCGGCGATAGTTGGTGCCGATAATAGATAACCTTGAACTGGAATTGACAGTCTCGGGCGCGTCTCACTGTTCTTATACCAGTGGCCTAGTAACGCGGGGAGAATGTATTCCGATCGCCTCGTCCTTATTGAAAGGTTTAGGTAGCTTGGACCTAGCGACTTACCGCTTGATGAGGGGACTCGTTGGAGGGGTCGACTGTGGGTTATCGGCGCCTACAATGAGTTTACAGTAGAGGAAATGGATGATAGATTCGATAAGAACTAAAACGGTAAGGACAATACATGGGCGTCATATATATACCCATTCGCGGTTCCTCCTATCCATTTCGTCCTCCTATAGCGTCGCTCTCTCCCCTTCCGGCGTTCGTTGCTATGCGCACGCCTTCAGTCGTGCCCGCGCCGGAAGCTCCATTGTCGGCACAGAGAGCGCGCTCTTTGCCCGGTATCCTCCTTATCCCCAAAGACGTTTGCGAACTTTCACCGGTAACGTTGTCCGACCTGACTCGACGCTACCCAATCATATGGCTTTAGGCGTGTCATCTTGGCATCCTCGGAGGATTGTATGGATGCTCCGCTCGCTGTCGTGCATCTCTGGCACGATATTCCATTGTCGGCCCCGGCAATGGCCAATCAGCGGCGTGAACGCCACCCATCGTGTCGGACCCTTCCGGACCCTCGATTGTACTCCCTTCCGGCGGCTAAGGTCGGCTATCATCGGCCATTATACGAATTCGGCCGGTACTTCGAGTGTTCTGTGCGTCTGATGCATTGTCCGCACCGATAATGCAAAGTATGTGGTGAGACCAGTTGACGCTGAAAAGGTGAAGGTAAATCTTACGATTTCCAACAGCCGCCACCTCCAACGAGGCTTGCGAAGAAGGAGATGGACAACGAGACGTATCTCCTGCTCCTCGAGCATCTCAACGGGCCCGGTAAGTCTTTCTCAGGTCGTTTTGTCGTGCCTCATGACCCTTCGGCGTCTTCTCGTGACGTCAGCCTCAGCAAGGATGCAGTCTTCCTACGCACAGTCGTTCAAGCTGTCTATCCGAGCGAGGTAAAGGTCACTGGTTACGGCGAAGGAGGACGATCAAACAAGGGGAATGCATTTGCAGTCGTACAGATGCCGGATGGGTCGACGGCGCCGGTGCACATCGCCTGGCTGTTCGAGAAAACGATTCAGTTTGGTGGACCAGGAACAGTAGCAGTCATGGAGCGATTTATGCACATTCGCAAGCTCAAGGTGATCTCGAAGGAGGAAGCAATGGGCGGTGAGGTGCCCTTCAGCGATCTGTTGGATAGGATGGGCATTACTTTTGCAAAAACGGACGAGGTTGGCGAGCCATTGGTTTTGCCGCTTCACGCGATGGTCTCTCAGCTCGCCGTGGTCCCATTTCGCCCTCACAGTGATCAGCAAGCTCGAGTGTATGGTCTCAAGCGTCTCTAAATCAATGGAACCGGCTCGATTGCGAAGAAAAGCGAGCGTATGATCAATAGATACGTGAGAATCGCGTGCACGAGGGGGACGAAGCAACTACTACCACCATATCAATTAAAGGTATGATCGTGACAACGAGCATGGAAAGAGCGAGCAAGGCACTTTCGCAGAGGAGCGAACACCGTCGTGACCATCTCCGTGAGCGAAAGGGACAGCAGTACGCCAGTGTCAGAATCTCCAATCGCGTGAAGATCGGGTTGAGCTAAATCGAATAAAGTCAGCGCGCGCAAAAGGCCAAAGATCCACAACTCGCGTCTGCACGCTTCTGTCCCAACCACCACCACCTCAGACACCCGTCTGCTCGCCGTGAGGCATTCGGGTGCAGTCTACACCTCGTCTCGGCTCGGACCGTCGCCGCGCTGCCCACGCAGGGCAGGATCGATGGCGGCGAGCAGTTCATCATCGACACCTTGCTCGCCGCCGCTCTGGCTCTCGACAGCCACGGGTTCGCTTCCACCACCGCCCTCGCCTGCAGCACTCGGGCGCGCACCACCACCTTCGCCACCGCCATCACCTCGACCCTGGACAGCTGGGTCTCGCACATCGTACGGGGGCCGCTCGCCCCAGCGCATCGCATCGCGGAATGACTCTGTAAGTATATTGGCTCTGACTCCTTGGACGAGGTCTGGACGGGCGAGGGCGAAAGCCTCGTCAACCATCCAGCGGTACACCTTTGGTGGCACTGGCGAGGCTTGGGCATCCGCGGGTGGGTTGAGGGCGAACCTGTCCGGACGCACCACGCGAGGGGTAGGATTTCGGGTGTGTTGTTGGTGGCGTTGGTCGAGTGTGCGATTCACATGATGAAGTTCGCGCGCTCGCCAAGGCTGCAAAACCAGTCGATACCTCTTGCCCGTTGGTGGTGCCATAGGATCTGCACTCGATTCCGGCTCGTCTTCATCCGTTTCCTCTTCGCTTGCGGCGTCTGGGATGGCATCGCACATTGGCCCATACCTGCTGGCGATGTCTGCGTTGCGCGGATCGGCAAGCTCGTCCCTGCGCAACTTCTTCTTATCGAGCAGTCGCTGACCTTTCCTCTTTCTCTTTTCCTCCTCCTCCTTTCTCTGGGGATCGTCTGCCACCTTCTCTTGCTTCCTTTTCGTCTGGTAACGGTTTTGCACCGTCTTCAGACACAGATTCAACACCTTGTCTCGCCCGGTCTCAGCAACAAGCCATGAGTATGCGCTGGATGGGTCCGACGTGAGGTCACCTAGGATCTTGCTGATGATGTCTTGGTTTTCTTGACAGTCGTATTTCTTCCTCCAGTCCAAGCGCAGAAGTCGATGCCCATCTTGTTGTGGCCAAGCGCCTTCAGCTGGATAGTCGGGCAGCAGGTCTCCCGTGCGCATCCCCATGCGCATTCGCAGCTCGCGCGAAAACGGTGCAGTAAGTTCCATGTGTTCTTTCGTCCCCCCTCCTCCCTTCGAGCCGGGCAACGAAGGTGGTTGCGCTGTCGTCGACGAGGAAGGCTGTTCTTCTTGACTGGCAGCGCCACCACCTCTCTGGCTTCGGAGGATGCGCAGGATGCGGTCGACTGTGACCACGAGCTCGGAGATCTGGTGACTGTTTCGACTGACCTCCTCCTCGACCTTTGCCAACCTTTCTTTAAGGTTCCGAACTTCAAACAAGGTGATTCGGTAAGTCAATGGACCCGTTGGAGATTGGAGGCGGCGCTAGCCGCAAAACTTTATCAACTGACTTACTTTCTTCTCGCGCTACAGGATCGATAGTCTGCTCCTGGTGCACGTCCGGGGCAGGACCGTCGCCACGTCTTTGGCCAATCGCAGACTCGTTGTTCGAGGTGAGTATTTCTGGTGTGGCACCGGCGCGTTGGCACTGCGACGATGTCACACACGCTTCGTCTTCGTGCTGCGACGGGAACTGACTCTCTTCTTCCTCCTCCTCTGCCTCCTCGTCCCCACTTTGGTTCTCGGCTTCCATGATTTCCGCCGCGCCGCCACCACCGCTCGTTGCAACATCGCCGCTCTCGACAACATCTTCGCCACCCATCTCTCGACTCTCTACACCGCTCTCAACTTCATTGTCGTCTCTGGGACTGTCCAGAAACAGCTCGCCGGCCCCAACTCTGCTCCCTTCGCCGGCCGCAGCACTCGGTTCGCTGGCTGGAGCAGCGTCGCCACCACTGGTAAGTCGGATCCTCTTCGTTTTGCGTCCTTGGTTTGCGCCGCTCTGGTCCTGACGCTGACTCGTCGCGCCCTCATGCTCATCATGCATGTCTTTTTCGGGTCGCGATCTCAGTTTTGGCGCCATTGAGGGCAAGGTCGACTTTGGTAAGTGCAAGGTCGCTGGGGCTCGCCTCGTTGCTGGTATGGTGTGCTGACTTCTACTTTACCGTTCTCTCTCCCGTTCTTCTTATACCTCAATCACAACGACTGCCACGACTCGCAACACGCTGCTCATCCACACACGCACACTCGCTCGCATTCGCACATCGCCTCCCTCCAGCACTGTACATATGCACTTCGACTGCTGGAATCAAGTTCTTCAAGCACTTTTGCGTGTCTCTGGCTGTGCGTTCGCTTTCGGCTGAGTTCCGAATGGTACTTTCAGCACTTCAATCAGTAAGTTTGTCGCTTTTCGGCTCCTCCGCAGTGTGCTCTAACGCTGACCTTCTCCCTTTCCTGCCACCTTCCTGCTCTTCTTTGCTGCCTTGTCACAGCTCTTTTCACACATTCCGGCACTCGACGAGGACTTGCGCGCACTCTATACACAGGTAAGTCTCTGCGGTCTTGCCAGACTTGACGGTTTCTGGTGGTTTCTGGCGCACGCTGAGTTGGCGCCGGCTGCTCCGAGGCTCTGAACCAGCCGCGCTGTTGCTCGCAAGCCAGCGACGTTGCTCTACTTCTGCTTGGTCTAGACCAAGCCAGCACTACCTCAGGTAAGAAGTCCTCGCCATGATCTGCCTGAAGTGCAGCAAGCTGACTCACCCTCTGCTCTTCTTCCTTCGCCCTTTCCTTCTCTCTCTTTACCGCTTTCGGCACTGCTCTTTGACATCATCGGCCTCAACGCTACTCGAACGGACACACTCACGACCACCACCATGCACCACGATTGCCTTGACGCTCTCTTCCTTTGCAATGGAATCGATTGAAGCATACGACTTATCCTGTGCGATTGTATGGAATGCCGACTGTGAATGGGCCCAACTGGACTCACGAGGAACACCAAGACATGCAACGATGAATGCGTATGTTCACTTGGTGCACCGACGGCGACTTGGAGGCGCGCGGTAAGTCAGATCTGTCGACAAAAGATATGCGGTCGAGGAGGAAGACGGAAAGAAGCCGGCGTCGGACATCAACATTGCGTGCGCGATCGACCAGCCACACCGCCGCTGCACATTGTGGGCGACATAGTGCAGCGCGTCAAACAGCCGTCACGAAGCAGTCGAACTTGAGCACGGGTAAGTTCAACTCCTCTATTTGCCGCGACATATACAGAGGGATACGACTCAATGATGCTGTCTTTTGTCTCCTCTTTTCTCAACTCGCTAACCAACAGTGACGGCGCCACGCAACGGCAAGTCTCTTCATCTCCTCGTGACCGCAATTCTGTAAGTACTAGTGCGGCACAATGCAGTCATCTTCTCGCTCTGCGCTACATACAGTTCTTTCGAAGTGATGCTGACCTCAACCACCACCGCCTTCCCTTCTCTACTTTGCCTTTGCTGGTCGAACGTCTTCTTTATCTTGCCCAACCACCCGCACGCTTGCTCGCCCACGCATGGTCGGTCGCACACACTCGCACATCGAATATGGTCATGTCGGCGATACTTCTCGACGGAGCAGGGGAACGATCTTTGCAGGATGCGCATCATCCTAGTCCGACTTTGGCGCAACCTGGAAGCATTCGACGTGACGTGACGCAGACATATGCAGTCGTAAGTGACTTCTGCACTCTAGCGCGCTTCAAATCACCATCTCTCATTCACGTTGAGTTCACTGACAACTTTTCTTCCTATCTCTCCGTTACATGAAATCTCGACGTGTTCAGCAAGTTCAGCAGGAAATACTCGCCCCCGCACCGCCTCGGCACCACCCCGTACCAGTTCCGACTTGTCCTGGCACGATGTATGGTAGCGACCACAAGAACAGCAATTCATATGCCTTTCCCCTCCCTCCTGGCCGCGCGAGAATGGCTGAGAATGCCTTTGAGCTGGGACTGCGTGCGATCGTTGACGGGATCTCTAGGCTCAACAATCGTGGTGGAGCAACTCGGACAGCGACGCCAAAGGTAAGGTACTGCCTTCGTTTAGAACAGATCTCTCGATTGACGCACAAACGGCTTTGTTGACCGACTTTTCTGCTTGTGTTCATTTGCACAGTCTTGTCACTCTCTTGGCCGATGACATAGCACGGCGGTTGCATTGCGTTTGATGATTGTGAGTCCGCGTTCTCAGCTTGGAGCAATGCTCGTGGCGTGGCTCGGCAGAGGAGACAATGCTAACAGTTCTTTATACTTTTTGTGCACTGCTCTTCGCCACTCGACGCCGATCTCGTGGCTGGTAGAGGAGCTCATGTCGAATCCGCAGCAAATGGCGGCACGGTTGAGGACAACAGCAAGATCATGGTCTTGCAAACCAAAGGTAAGTTCGAGATGGCAGACTACAGCTCGCCGACTTGGCTGCGGTGGTTTCACTCCGCCCTGTGCTGGTCGTTCTGCACTCGTTCCACGCTTGAAAGACAGCTAACGTCCTCATCTTGCCTCCTTTTGATATCATTCTTCAGCAGCTGTGCAATACAGCTTTCACGCGGAAAGCGTCGGTGCAACCTCAAGAACGCCAAGTCACTGGGAGCCGGGCGCAGGTAAGTAGCGTCATCAAGATACTCTTTTGCGATGCACAAGTCCCGGCGTGGCACAGATCGCTCGACTGAATGCGTCGGCACGGGCTTAGAAAGGCTGACTTCTTCTCATTGCACATTACAAACAGGTTTCATGGAGATCATCATGTTGCCGACTTTGACCTCCTTTCCCGCGCATGCAGCGCATACCTTGGCGATGGCGCGCACTCAAGCTTCCTTCAGGTTCACTCACATGCTCACAACGCCCTGGGCAACGGCTACACGACGTTTCGATCGAACAGGTAAGTGTACATTCTTGTGCGTGGACGCGGTCGGTGGAGCAACTCGACTGCTTGCAGACTCAGATCGAACGTTGGATGAGAAGCTTTGGCTCATGGTACATGCGATGTCGACATTACTGATACTTCTACTTTACGTTCATGAACAGATAGCGCAACAAACCGAGCAACGGCGCCTCCTTGCACAGCGTCGACGACCTTCGCTTCAAGACGGTGCGCTGCTTTCCATTGGGGACTACAGCATGCGCTATAAGCCGCCACTGCCTGGAAGGTAAGTGCAGAGCGAGATGGACCAAAAAAGGCAACTACTGCTTGGGTGGCAACGAAACTGGCTCACTTCGCCTTCTAGTGGTGCGTCTGTCCTGCTTCGTGACGATCTTGCCCACTTTTGTATATACTATCACTCGCCTGCTTCGTTAGTCCACTCAATGTCATTCCTCGGTCGTTTATATACATGCTTTTGGTCGTCAGAGATGCTAAGAGAGGGCGTGGAATACAGTATGAGGAATTTGAGGTCGTACCAGAGCCAGAGGACTGCGACTTGGCCGTGCAGAGCTAATGGTCGAGCTAGAACTCATTTGGCTCGACGATGAGAGCTGAAAAGGCATCTGAGAAGCACTTCATGCTATTCTGTAGCTTGCAAAGGCGTCGAAGCAGGGCTCAGAGGGTCGCATGGTGCTTCAGAGCGAGTTGTCAGACGGTATAAGTGATCATTTTGTCATAACGCGTGGCAATGGCGAGCACTTGGTTCTGCCTGATCATGACGAAGTACTTTAGCTCTCAAGGGTCTCACTAGGGCCTCACAGTCTCTAGAAGTGCTCATGGACAGTCCTTTCGCGGCCGAAGTGAGGAGAACACCGCTTGAATTGTTGAAAAAGATCGAGTTATATACATGGATCGACCAGAACTGTCTGCACGTGTGAGACTCTATGTCTACTACCATCATATCAATAAAGTGATCGTGAAGGACTCCGAGCATTGAGAGAGTGACGACGGCTCAAAAGAGGATGAAGGTACACTGCTGTAGTGCCTTCTGGCTTCTAAGCTGAGATCGGTGGGCTCGTGCGCAAATCTCGGGCTGAGTCAAATTTCTCCTCCTATAAAGCGCACAAAGTGGGTCGACGCATCCTCCTTCTCAACCATCACACCAATCCGCTCACCACCGTCACCGCCACCACCATCCCGGACAGCACGTTGCACAGCTTTCGGTCTCGTTCAGCAAGCACGACTTTTTCACTGTGCTAACGGTTTCACGATGGCACTCTGGGTGCAGCTCCGCTCGCGATCAAAAATAAGACTTCGACACTATGCTCACGATGGCGCTTCGGCACGACAGCTTTGGGTTCTTTTCGCAACATACCTCGTCTGCGCGCTCGTTTCAGCGGTTACGCCAAGATTCAGACCTTGTTCGACGACGTATTACATGGGATTCACTTTGGCTTCGACGCCGTCGCGCCCGCCTGCACACGCCGGGGCTCTATGACTTTGTGAGTATCACTATTCCGTTTTGTCGGACATGCTATGGACAGCTCCTGGCTCGTCCCACCCTCCCGCCTCATCCTTCGACCACACGCTGCACCTTTTCGGCTCCATCCCCAGCAACGTGGTCGCGCACACGCCGCCGCCTTTGCATCTGTCTGCGGCTCCGACCAGGCATCATTTGTGTTCCGCCCAGGCTCGACGTGCATCCGAGCTAGCTTTGATCTCTCCTCCGCCACCCCCTCAAGACTCCTCGATACTATGCGCCCATCCCTCGTGCAATACGGTCTGCGCCGCGTCCTTTGTCGTCGCCGCTCGTTTCTACGCCGCTCGTAAGTTCAACACGCCCCCTTGGTTTTCGCATCTCGTGGCCCTCTTCGTCCCTGGTTTTGGGATCGTCATGCTCAACCTTGCGCTAACTCTTCTCACTTTACACTCCGCGTTCATGACTCTGCTTTGCACAGTATACAGACTTTCTTGGTCGCTCCTCGCCGTCCTCTAGCTCATCTTCGCTTCATTGGCCATTCCTCGCTACTTCTCACAAGGTAAGTCTCCTGCCGCGATTGCCCCGACTGCCTGTCTTCTTTGGTGATCGAGTGCTAGTTCCTGGTGACTGACAGTCTTTGATCTTTGTGCTTCTCATTGCAGGTGACTCTCTACGTTCGGCCTCGTTCGACACTTCGCATCAGACATGTCGCTTGTGATGGTGGGCCCGCCATTCGACTTCATCGCCATAGTATCTCTGCAGTCTCGTCCCTCTCCGCCCCCACCACCACCCGCACTTGCAGCACCAGGGTTCTCCACCATCACCACTGTCCTCTGTTCCCTTCGACGCCTTCTAGCCGCGCACATCATCAGGCTCTTTGGTCGTTGTTGTGCATTCGACTTCCGCGCCCGCCGCCATCGCCCCATGTCTTCGGCTTCCATTGTAGCCGTCCCTGCGGCACCATGTCCTCTCGACCTTGCACTCGAATCAGCCTGCACCTTCGACTTCGTTGCTACGCTTTTGTGACCATCATCCCAGGCGGCGTCGCCTCGATAAAGTATCCCGGTAAGTGTTTGGACTTGGTAGAGAACTGACGCGGCACTTGCCACTTTTGTACAGCGCTCGACTTTCTTTTTTCGCCGAGTCACGGAACAGGAGTCCCCGCGTGGGGCACTCATGTGGCAACGACAGCGCCATCACTTATCGGACACGAGGACTCAGTGTCACCCGGAGTGGTGCCCGGGTGAGGTACGGCACGCTTTCACTCTTTCGATGTAAGTCGTCCTCGTTCGCCGTGTCTTTTCGAGATCTTTTTCCTATTTGAACAAGTACTGACCTCATTGCCCCCACCTCTGTTCTCGCTCCGCATCATCCACGCCGCGCCACCACCACCACTGCCCGCAACACCGCCGCCCGCGATCGACACTTTTGCCATCCGCCTTTCGACGCTATGCACCATCTTCGACTCTCTCGTCACCACCTCGACTCCACCTGAACACTTTGCCCTCAACTGTCTCTTTTCCTTTTTCGCATCGTGCACCACAATCGCCCGGCCCCGCAACTCTGCCACGGCCTGTCATATTGGTACGTCGACCTTTCCTTTTGCCGTGGTCGCAATTCTGCCTTTCACGCCTCGCTGTCGCTCACATATGCTCACACACGGTTTCTTTTCTGGTCTTCTCTCTCTTTTTTGCAATTCCAGCCGCAGCTACGACTCTTTCTTTTGCATTTCAGTTGGTAAGTGCCGTCGTCACGATCGCCGCTGCTGTTTGCGCTTTTACTGACCTCGCCGACGTTCTTTTCTCCTTTCGTCATCCACCACCGCCACCACCACCACCACTGCCGCCGTGCACCACCACCACTGCCGCCGTGCACCACCACCACTGCCGCCGTGCACCACCACCACTGCCGCCGTGCACCACCACCACCGCCGCCGTGCACCACCACCACCGCCGCTGTCCACCACCACCGCCGCTGTCCACCACCACCGACGCCGTCCACCACCACCACCGACGCCGTCCACCTCCTCCGCCGCAATGTCGCTCTCTCCTCCGCCGCCTCCTTGCTGCCGGCACTGCGACCGGCCTCTCTCCACGTCCACGATGGTCCGTGGCTTCTTGGGTTGGATACCCGTCTTCTTCTGCTCCCGGCGCTGCTTGCGCGATCACTTGGACGGACTTGGCGCTTAGGTATGTACTCCTCCTCCTCCTCCTCCTCCTCCGAGACGATGCTAACCTCGTCTGCTTCCTGCGCTGTTAGTATACCCGATTTGTATGCAAGCCTCCGCCCCCGATAAATCCGATTTGATTTTGATCTCTTTCGCGCGAGTGTGAGCTGTTTGTGTAAGGCTGGTTCATTTGAGCAGACGCGCTGCTTCCTTTCTGGCTGGCTAGGCCAGTCGCGCTGCTCCAACCAGCCAGCGGCGGTCCAGCCGTCCCAGGTTGGGTTCCTGGCTGGGTTTTGGACCAGACGCGCTGGTCCAGCTTCTGGCTGGGTAGTAAAAATCTCGACTTTTTACGATGTGCATACTGCCGATCCCAGCTGCTTGGTTGACGGCAGCCGGCATTTACGAACCTCTTTGTCTACTGACTCGATTTCACTCGCGCCTCCGGTGGGGACAAAGTAAAATTACCCAAACTGTGACGTTCTGGAGCACGGCCGATCACGGTTCAAAGCTAGCACTCCTTGGCGCGTTCCACATGAGTTGGCAAAGCTGGCTACTTATGGCGAAGAAATTTCCTTTCATCCAGAGGTTTGCCCTGAAGCTAGTCTATGTCGAAGATCCTGAAGACCCGCGCAGGCTCACCCGAGTGCTCGACCTGTGGCCGGACCCTGAGGGTTCTTAGATTCCGCATTCAAAGCCTTCAAAACGCCTCCGCCCTTGTCGGCTTTGTTAGCCCCTTCGTTATAACTTGAGGCAGACTGGTTCCAATCATGTTCATCATGTCCGAAATGCATCCGAATCACCCTCCATTGTCTGCAATCGTTCGAGTTGGAGCGAGGGTGTGGGAAGGTGGAGCTGCACTGACCCTCTTCATATCATCATGCAGCACTTACACATACGTTGTTGCTTTATTACGAGCTTTCGCGGCAACATACTGGCCCTGCGTCAAGCTCTCATGCCGCACAGACTTTGCTGCAGATCCATTTCCCTCCTCCTCCTCATCAGCAGCAGTCACCCATGCGACGCGACGACAAGCCGACCTGCAATTCTGACTCGAGAAGTCTCGATTTACACCGATCGGCCAACTCTGAATTCATTTGGTCTCGTCAATTCGATGATCGTGCCTCGGTAGAGTTTGGGTAAACCGATCTTCGGTCGTCATCTTGAACAGCTGACCGAGCTTAGTTGCTAGACCGATGACCGCGCAAAGTAAGAAGATGAGTTTTGGGGTACGTTACCGTATAAGTGCAGGGCGATGTGAACGCGGCGCACCAACCTTTGCAGACTTTCCCGCTCACTCTGTCGTCGTTCTGCCTTTCTACATGTTATCATGCGATTCCCGCTTTTGGCGACTCTTCCTGTAGGCCTTGTAGCCATCATAGGGCGCGGGTCGCCTACAGGGCCAGCGATCGAACACGTTATTGGATCCACTCTAGAGCATGAACAAGACACTGCAACCGCTCTTTCCGGCGGCAAAGAGTCGGGAAATCTCGCTCTCCTTGGCAGAGACCCATTCCTTTCACCACTGCCCCAAAGAACTGCTCTGACACAGCTCGAGAGCGGCAGTTCCCCGTCCTTTGCATCCCCCGCTCTCGTCAGCGGCTCTGCTGACTCGCATTCTCGCAAGCCAACTGTCGAGTCGCCGCCTGGCACTTTTATCATGGTGCCCAATCTGGAGCGGGAAATTGCAAGAACAGAGCTTACTCTTGGACCTCACCAGGACCTGGTTGGTAAACCGATCTCTCCGCTCATCGACTTTCAGCTCTCAAGCTTGTTGAGCGTTCCAGGTCAAGAACATTGGCTGATGCTGCCAATCGAAAGAACTTATCTACGCTGCCCTTGGCTTGACGATGTCTACCAGCACTTCGTTTCAATGTTGCAGGGACGTAAAGCACGAGTCCCGTTCCGCGAAGTTGTGCTCTCGGACGAGGAATTTGCCGAACTTGCTCCGAAAAAGCGGTTCTTCTATGCGCAAGGCGACGTATACAAGCTCCAAATCCCAGCGACTTGGTTTCGGGCACCCTTGAACAGGCCTATGGAGCTGCTGTTCAGATACCACTCCTATCTCCGATGGTCCGAGAGAGAACAAATCAGATCCACTATATCCTTTTGGAGTACAACCCAACGTGGTTCCAAGCTAGCGTTGCTTGGAGCTTTCCACATAAGTTGGCCAAGCTGGAAGAAGTTCGCAAAGGAAGCCCCCCACGTAGAGAGGTTTGAACTCGTCGAGTGGCGGGATCCTACCGGTGCGCAAAGGCTCTTTCTGGTTCCGAAACCTCTCTCAGACGCTCAGGCCTCATCCATGCGCCTCGATCATTTGTCCTCACGCTGATTGGCTTCGGCGTCTCGTTGTCAGCAATGCATTGTGTCCCTCTCTTTCGTGTACAGCTCATATGCGATGGTGAGAGCGTGTGGGAATCACCCACTTCCCACCAGTAGCGAGGAGGTACCTGCACATTTCCGAGCATTCATGCGCGGGACTCACCCAGTCCCCACAAGCGGTAGCCCTCATTGATCCTCGCACAGTGAAATGAACGCCACGCAGGGGTTGCTTGGCCACAGTCACACGTTCCCACACATTGCCAAAACGTTTGCACATGCTTCTGGCAATGGCATTCGTGACACCTTCGACCAGCTAGATCTATGACAAGTGCGGTATAAATAGCAGGACTGTAGAAGATATTTACTACAGCCCGCTCTGCATCTTCTCAACATTTACCGCGTCATATAATGCAACTCGCTCTACTGACGACAGCTCAGCTCGGGCTGTTCGCCTTCCTGGCACGCGCGTCTCCGGTATGGCCAACAGCGGATGAAGTCGGTCGAGCCCTTGAATCTGTTTCCGAGGACATCTCCGCGGCCGGCACTAACAGAAATGCGTTGGACAGAGGATTGTGGCCGAGTGTCCAACCACTGCGAGCCCCGTCGTTTACACCTTCAGGCAGCAACTTCTTTCGGCATTTTCCCACTTCACCTTTCCAGGAATTCTCCTACAACCTTCCGACAACACCTCACCACGATTCCTACCAGGCAGCATCGTCGCAGGACGTCTATCCAGCTGAACCGCGCTACGAGCTCCATCTTCCAGGGGTTTCCCATGACTCGGATGTTCCAGGCAGCTCACTTCGTTCACCATCAATTCGGCAAGGCCTTGACGATACCAGATCCCCTCCTATTTCACCAATTCGACAAGACTTTCACGAAGCCAGCTCCCCATCTCGTACACCAATTCGGCAAGGCCGTGAGGAAACCACCGTTCTCTCTCCACAAATCGACGTTCAAATCCCGAGTAGCCTTAAAGATCCAGATCGAAACGGTCTAACTTGGCTTCCAGAAAAGATCATATTCATCCGTTCCCCTTGGCTAGGCGGCGTATTCGAAAAGTTCGTTTCAACCCTACCATCGTCACAACGCACGGATACGTATAAAGAGGTGGTGTACACAGATGAGGTCATGGAACGCATCGTTGCAAAGACGCCCACGATATTTAAAGCAAACGGTCACGTATACAAGTGGAAAGTTCGGGATGATTGGTTGGCTGCAGCTGGAGTGCACAAGTCTATGGAGCTACTGGTTCGATTTCACACCAGGCTCTTATGGGAAAAGGACGCGTTGATCCACACTATGACATTCTGGAGCACAGCCGATCGTGGAGATAAGCTAGCTTTACTCGGTGTTTTCCACAGCAGTATGAGAACCTGGGACAATTTCCTTAGAGCTTTTCCTGACATGGCCAAGTTTAAGCTATCCAAACTGGTTAGAAAGCTACTCGTAGACGGAAATTGGGTTTTCTCCGAAGAAGAGCAGAGGCTGTATCTGGAACCGGTGGATTGGACGCCGCCGCCTCCGGTACGCAGCTCTGCCACCCGTACGAGTCAAGCACCGTCGTCTTCAGTTCACCAAGAATAAATGTCTTCCTGATCCTTCGTCAACTTGCAATCTTGTAGCGTCCATCTGTCTGAATGACTCGTTGTGTTTACTAGCGTGATTTTGCTCAAGCTCGTGACGGCGTTTGTGAGATTATCCCCACCTTGTTGATGCTACATTTCACTCTGGCTGGCTCCTGCTCTGTTCGTTGTCAGCAATGTATCGTTGTTTGCAGCTCATGCGAGAAGATAAAAGTATCTGGGATCCTTCCCACCAGTTCATCACACTCCTGCAAGTAGCTCCTGTTGATCCCCACACTTTACACTGAATGCCTGGCCGTAGATATAGCGATGCTGCATCTGGGTCTGTCCGCCACCTCCTCATTCTGTTTCCATCCAAACATTGCATCGAGTCAGAATGCGACTCACTCTCTTGACGACAGCTCAACTAGCTCTTTTCACCGTCCTGGGACGCGCGTCCCCGGCACGATTAGATCAATTTGGACGAATCATTGACTCTGTTGCAGGTCACGCTTCGGAAACAGTGTCTACCGCGTTGACCTTGGGCAGAAACTGGGATCATGTGTCCCAGCCTTCCTCTTCCAGCTTGCCCCGACCACAGGAGGCTTTTGCACCTCAGTCAAGCGTCGGCATCGGCCGTCCGCTCTCGTATCCTCTTATGCCACCTACTCAAGCTGTCCCAGACCATGCCCCAATAGCACTTTCCTACGGCTACCGTCCGTCTATGCCTCCCTACTTTTCAGACGCTCCAGGCAGCTCCACTACTAGAACATTCAGCCAGCAAAGCTTTGACGGGATCAGCTCATCACCTGCAGAGCCAAATCGACAAAACCTTCACGGATTCACTTCACCACCACTTGGACCAACTCAGCAAGACCGTTACAGAATCGTTTCTTCTGGGATCGACCCTGAGGTCCCGGCAAGACTGAGAAATGCCAATGGGGTCACACTTCCATGGAATACGGTACCTTTTCAAACGGTATGGTTGGAGGACCTCTTCCAGTCCTTGATTCGGGGGCTACCAGTTAGGAGGAAAGAGAGGATCTTCAGAACAGTGCCTTTTACAGACAAGATGACCAAGGCACTCAAGCGCAGAACAAATTCAGTGTTCAAACCGAAAGGGACCATCTACAAGCTACAGGTTCCTCAAACCTGGCTGGCTCATGCCGGGTTGAACCGGCCTATGGAGCTACTGGCACGATATCATAAGAGAGTCCAATGGGCGGACAACGACGACAAGGAACATTCTGTTGTGACATTCTGGAGCACAATCAATGGTGGAGAAAAGCTGGGACTACTTGGTGCGTTTAGCCTAGGTAAGGGAACCTGGGACGATCTCAGGCGAGAATACAAGGCTGAACCGTTCGTAATTCAAGGAGGACAAAGTCCCGACGGGCCGGTAGTCCATCTGACACCAAAGGGTCAGAGCCCTCCGTAGCTTCCTCCGCCCTTTCGAGTCAAGCACCTTCATCTTTCATTCAAATCAACTTCATTCCTGTCCTTGGTGAAATCCGCAGGCTTGTGACCTTTTGTCTGAATTGCTCCTTGTGTCAGGATGGTTTTGAACCTGCTTATGGGGCGACGTGGCTGTGCAAACGTTCCCACCTTGTTGAGACCGTATTCCTTGGACGGTCAGCGTCCCTGTCTCGCCCTTCACTCTGTCGGTAGGCTCTTGTGACGTGTAATTCAAGTTGGACCGAGATGTGGCCGCTTTGGCATTGGCGTAGAGCAACTTTGTCAACAACAAACCCCACTTCACACATCCGTTGCGCATGTTTCTCCCCGTTTCATGACAGGGTGGCCAGTTGTTGTTGTTTTCAGGTACAACGATTCACATACGTGAGTGGGGGAGGCATGACTGAGAGATGGCCTGCGGGACTTTGTTTGATGAGCTGCAATGCAGCTTTGATTGGGCTAGGTACAGACACACAGATCAGCGCTAAAGAGTCTTTGCAGTTAATGTGGAAGTCAGCCTTAAATAGTCGAGTGTGCGGGATGCAACACGAGTTGTTACTCTCAACCCACACCACCTTCCAGCATCTGTTGTAGCGATGGCGCTCCTCTTCTTCATCTTGTGTTGCCTTTTGTACCAGCCTTTGCTTGTCTTTGGGCCTCCGCCGACTCTTCCGTTTATGCAGATTGGGGATGCAACTCGGAACCTTCTGGAGCCGCCTTTGAAGAGACTAACCCTTGCACGAACCTACACTGCTGATGCCCATCACGAAGCAGCAAGCTGGCAGCCTTGGATGTCCAACGCGGATGCATCGCACCCTCGACAGTTTCCACAGCCTCAAAATCCAACTCGGAACTTTCTCGAACCACCTTCGACGGACCTGAGCCTTGGACAGACCTACACTGCTAATGCTCATCACGAAGCAGCAAGCTGGCAGCCTTGGATGTCCAACGTGGCTGGATCGCACCCTCGACAGTTTCCACAGCCTCAAAATCCAACTCGGAACTTTCTCGAACCACCTTCGACGGACCTGAGCCTTGGACGAACCTACACCTCTAATGCTCATCACGAAGCAGCAACTTGGCAGCCTGATATGTCCAACGTGGCTGGATCGCACCCTCGACGGTTTCCACAGGCTCAAAATCCAATCGAACCACCTTCGACGGACCTGAGCCTTGGACGAACCTACACTGCTATTGGTCATCACGAAGCAGCAACTTGGCAGCCTGATATGTCCAGACCCGCTGGACCGCCGTTTGCACAGGCTGAGAATATGGCTCGGAGCTTTCTGGGGCAAGCGCCTTCGACGGGACTGACCCGTGCACCAGCCTACACCGCTGCTCCTCATCATGAAGCAGCAAGTTCGCAGCCTTGGACGTCCAGACCCCCTGGTTTACACCCTCAACCGCTTTCGAGAGGGCCTGCCAGACTCACGCAGTCAATTTCCTCATCTTCTCGTGATGCCGAGACAGGGCTGGACCGCGCTCGACTGGAACCGCCTCAAACAGTACCGATGGACTCATCGAGCTCCGTTCACGTTCTAAACTCTGGGACTGGAACACAGCGCCCCTCTTCCGTCGTCTCGACCGAGGCCTCATCGATCGCAAGGCCCGTGGAAGCAGCTCTAGTGGGGCCCACCCTCTCTCCCCCGGACCCTGTTCACTTCCTCGGCGACCTCAAAGTACCGAACCATCCGTTTCGCTGGAAGCTGCCGTCTTCTGTCGATTACGAGGCGTCTTCTTGGTTTGACGCCACCTACAAGGCATTCGTTGACTTTGAGAGAGAGAGGAAATGGGGAGCACTAGTCCGAAAACCTATGTCACAGGAAGCCGAACAGGCAATTCGAGCAAACATGCCGCTGTTGTTCCAGAATGGAATGACTGCATACGGGCTCAAGTTCAAAGCGGTCCGCGAAAAGAACCTAGAGGGAGGAGAAGTCCTAGTCCGCTGGACTTCTCGCGGCTACAAAGGGGACGAACTCGTCATTCCTAAACGTGCGATAGTCGTCTGGCAATCAGTCGGTGAAGGACGCCTAGCTTTGGTGGGAGTCTATCATTGCCCCAACTCGTTTTTCTATAACAAGATCAAACCCAAAGCACTGCGCATGTCGGTTTCAAACCTTGAAAAGGGCAAAGAAATCTTTTTGGCGGCTGATCCTTCCTCTACTTAGCAAGGTGCGGTTTCCGGTTTCTGACCGCAATCCATTCGTTTTAGAAGTTGCTCGTCTGTTGGCAAAAATTTGACTCGGTGAGAAGGTGTAGCATGAGCAAAATTGGAGCCAGAAGTTTGCCTTAAGAACAACTGAACGGTTGTGAGACGAACGTTGTTGCAAGCTCTCGACGACAACTGTGAATGTGAAGAGTGCTTTTACCTGACATCGTTTGTGGGCGACGCTGGAAAGTCTTGGAGAGAGAAACAGGGCTCAACTACCGGGAGCACTGCAGTGAGACTGCGCTGTCATATCTGTGCTCTCACACTTTTGCAGATAGGTTCGAGTCCTTTTGGCCCAGGGCTCAAGGCGTTTCTTCCTAACACAGGCGCTCGTTGAGTGGCTACTGAGCCGGTGATCGTAGAATGGGCCTGAGACAGTCACAGAGGGGCGGGAACGGCGGGATAAACATACAGCAAAACTGGTGGCAACCGCAAATACACCGTAAAGAAACAACAATGAGAAGAGAAAGAGAGCACAACTGACGCAGTGGCAAGCCCCAGCCGTGGCCACTCTCTGCGGCAGACACGCAAAGGCTGGGTGGGAACCATTGTGCTGCATGCTGCCAAAGTAGTTGTCATGCCGTGACGCTAAAGTGGCAATCCGACCTTGATGTGGGCTGATGTCTTGCGTTCGGGAACCTTCCCATGATCTCCACAGGATCGTTTGCTTCATCCCAAAGTGACGGGCTTGTAAAGCACAACGTTTAACACGCGTGAGTAGGCTAGCCATGACCGTGATACGGTCGGTGGGACATTTCTTAGCCCGCTGCCAAGTTTAGCAATTAAAGGTCCTTGCAGTCGACGTGGAAGCCCGTCTCAAAAAGTCGATAATGCGGGAGGCAAGAAGACTTGTCCTACTCGACTCATCATCACCTTCCAGCACTTGCAGTAGTGATGGCGCTGCTCCCTTTTATCTTGTGCTGCCTTTGGTACCAGCCTTTGCTTGTCTTTGGGCCTCCGCCGCTCAGGCCATTTACCCAGGTGCAGGAAGCAGCTCAAAGCTTTCTCCAGGATGCGCCTTCGACGGAGCTGACCCTTAGACCAGCTTACACTGCTGATGCTCATCACGAAGCAGCAGGCCGGCAGCAATTGATGTCCAGACCCGCTGGAACAGGCCCTCATCCTTTTCTGAGAGCACCGGGCATCGTCTCGAACTCTGACTCCTCCGCATTCCGGGCTTTCAGGACAGTAGACAGAGCCCGGACTGGTCAAGCTCCAAACGAACTGATTGGTTCTTCAAGTCTTATTCCCATTCGGGGCACCTCATTCGCACCGGATGGTCCTCCTTGGGTCGCTTTAGCTGATACTTGGTCGATTGCAAGGCCTGTACAGGCAGGTCGAGGGACGGTGACCCTGCCACGGCTCGATCTATACTTTGCCAACAAGCTTGTCGTTCCTGGCTTCTCGGGTCTCTGGAAGCTGCCAGACGAAGTCATAAAGGCATCATCTCCCTGGTTCGACGCCACCTATTTTAGCTTCTCTGGGTTCGGACCTGGAAGCTCGAAAAGGCCATGGCAACACCCAGTGAAACTAGAAATGTCGGATGCAGAAATCGATGTCATCTTGAAGAACCGATTGAGGATTTTCACTACCCGGGCTACGGCGTACAAGATCGAGTTCAAGGAGCACAACCAAAGCCCAGGGGAAGTTCTATTTCGCCACTTTCACAACCCCATCTGGGTCGATAACTTCGGAATTCCTGAATTCACCATAGCCGTCTTCCAATCCAGCGATGAAGGTAAGCGACTCGCCTTCCTAGGCCTGTATCATTGCCCCCAAGCGCAATTCAACAGGATGGTCAAACTTCCAACGACCCAGAGGATGAGCATTGTAACCTCTGATAAATACAGGGGCATCTGGCTTGCCCCGCAACCTGCCGCTCCTTAGGCGGACACGGTAGTCCAGAGCTGTGTCGTCAATCAATACTTGTCAGACGTCCTATAGTCGAACTGCATTGGACTACTGCTGCCCTTTACCTTCAGAACGAGCGAGCGTGCACGAGATGGAAGTTATTGTGAGCTTTTAACGCCATTCTACGGCAAATGTGAAATCAAATGTGAGCTGCAAGTTACCCTGACGAAGTTGGTGGGCGCTGCGTGGTAGCCCCGTAAAGAGTACGGTAGATACTGAACTTACGTTGCCGTCTTTGTGCTTCATTATCGGTCTTCGGCCCTAGAAACGCCCGCTTTGTGGTGGACCAGCAGGGTTCTAAGGCTCCCAGTCCAATGTAGGTGGAAGTGCGAGATTCAGCCACTGAATGTAATAGGAGCATGAGACAGTCGCAGAGGGGCGGGAACAGTGGGATGTGGCGGCAACCGCTAGTTGCTCATGCAATGACGCTAGTTGAAGTGGCAACCTGACCGTTTTGTGGGCTGATGTTGTGCATCCGAGTCTCTTCCCTGTTCTTAAAGGTCAACCACGCTCTTGTCCACCACTGCGAACACCCTTCTTTTCAACATGTTGAAACTTCTTTCGGCCATTTGCGTACTTGTCTGTATCGTCACTCCCGTGATCTCCCCTGATCCACTTCCACTTTCTGAGCTCTCCGCCGTGGGGGAAAATCTTCGAGATGTCTCAGTCGAATTGACACTTGGACTCCAAAATTCGCCGCAGTCAAGAAGGTTGGCATCGCCAGCTGGCAACATGCATCAGGGTGGCAGCCCGCCTCCGAGCAGCTCGACAACCCCACGATACTACCAGTTTATCAGCGAGTCTCCCACACCAGAGCATCCAGCCTCTCCGACGAGGTATTCAGGCGTCGCAAGCTCCTACCAGCGAGCACAAGGCTCGTCGTCCGGGCCACAGCACGCCACTCCTGCGGAAGTTTTCCAGCCAGCCACGTACAACGGTAATATCGAGCTCGCGCCAGGTCTCGACAAATCACCCGTAGAGGCTATGGTCAGGACTCTCGGTGGCACTAATATCATCTTATTTCCTCGCCGAATAGAGATTGCTTCATCGCCTTGGTTCAACAGCTTCTATTCTGCAGTAGCCTCTCAGCGAAGGATCCCTCCAGAGAAGGCCATAGCATACTTAGATCAAGCAGCCATCAACGACCTGTTAAAAGGTGGCGTCGAATCCATGCGAAGAACAGTCATCTACAGGCTCACGTTCGCCCAGTGGGTCGGTGCTGGAGTTCAACAAGTCGGCGAGGTACTGGCACAATTTCATGGAGCTATAAAATTGGGTAGCTCGAGATGGTCAAACCATATAAGCGTCTGGAGCACTAAAAGTGAGGGAGAAACTCTTGTTTTCCTCGGGCTTTTCAGTTGCCCAAAAGGTTTTCTCAAACGACTGTTGGAACTGGGACACGCACAACAGTTCACGATCCAACGGAAGCCAGAACTTAACAAAGTGAATTACCTCCATCCACAGGGACTCACGAGTTGAGCTTCTGCACACGCCGGACTCTCCAAGCGCTCCTCTCGCAGCTTGCTGTCTTCAGCCACCTCGAGTCAAGGCCAAAAGAAAAGATGTCCTCGCGCGACTGTGTTTGCTAAATCGATTTTGTTGTTTCACCAAGTATCCACCCGCTTCACACGGGTGTGCAGGCAGTGCAACCGTTGCTCTTCGATTTTGAGTCGCTCTCCTTGGTTGTTCAAACTCTCAGAATGAGGTCTATCGGGACAAAGGTGGGGACAAATCTGCAGTTCACAGCACAATGTATCAGCGGGACTGGATGCTGGATGAAAGACCTGCACCGCGTTGTGTGATATTCTTGACATTTCCGAGTGGTCATGATCACCGGTGTAGCACTGCGCCACCGCCGTGGGACAAAATTGGTCTCGGGTTGCAAGGTTCAATCGGTCATGCAACCATGGCGAGTTGTGTGAAGCCTTGTCGACGCTCTACCGGTTGGAGCGGGCACACAACTTGGTCAGTCCTGATGTGAGAGTGACGGAGCAGAAGCTGGGAGGAGGGGATGTTTCCCGCGCAATGTGGGGACAAGCTTCGCTGACGTAGCAATCGATCGCTCACTGTGTCGGCTGTCCTCCCTTACGGCAGGTACCGTCGTAGGATAAATTTCCTCTCCGAATCCGAAATGGGCTTCTTCTCGATCTATCCCTGACCACATCTACACTAGCCTCGCATGTTCATTCATCGCAAGTTGGTCAACATGAGCTTATACTTAGTGCTCACCTTTTTTGGCATGGTCTTCTCTTCGCCAGCGCCGGCTCCCATGTGGTTTCCCGCAGGCGGCCTCGAAGGCTATAGAGGTGCTGCCCAAGACATTGTCAAAGCTTCCGAGCATCTTTCAGCCCCAGATAAGCAGAACTACGAACTTCCGCCTCTACCTGACTCTCTACCTTCGTCTAATGTATATGAAGATGCAAACCCGCTTCCCTTACATCAGCAATACTCAGGATGGGTACCCCTCGCTGCGTCCCAAGGAACAAGCATGTATTCAACAGCCCCAATTATCGACCCGCTCGGCTCTTATCCTTCGTCTTCAGCAGCAACCAACTATGGCGTTGGTCAACAGTACCCGTGGTACGATCATACGCAGTTCAGCTCCGCGTCTAGTCTGCCCGGCCACACTCTCCCACCGCAAACGGACATAAACCCTAATCATCTGCCAGATCGACCGCTGAACTTGAAGTTCGATACGTCGTTCATGCACAGCTGGCTCCATCCTCGGGAAGCATCAGTAGCCCTTCCTCCAGAGCCTCCAATTAGCTTTCTGAGCGAGAGAGCTGACTTCCAACCCTACCCTTTACCAAGCATTCCACCAGCTGATCCTCATCTGCGCAGCCACGTGGATCCTCAGGCTGGTTCGGCATCCAGCAGCCGAGCCTCTGGATTTCTTGAATGGGAGGACGCTGACAAACTTCAGAGGTCTCCAAATCCTAAGTTCTATACGAATGAACCATTCGAAGTCCAGATCGTGCTTCCGACCGAGTTCAGATGGGAACCATCGGACGAGATCCGCAAGGATCTATTGAACTATTTCCAGCATGCTAACAACAACCTTCGTCAGCGCTTCCGGGACCGAACTGTTGTAATACACCAGAGCATACAAAAGGTTCTACCTGACTTGATACACATCTTCCAGCCGAAGACGTTTGTCTATGCTTACAACTTGCCCTCGGGTCGGGTTTATACTATGATCCACAGGCGAGAAAGTCTTACTGGGAGAGTTGCTGGCAGCAACCGCGCAATCACAATCTGGACTATCGATCGTGGTTATTTATCTCTTCGAGGGGTTTTGGGAGTTAGCTACCGAACCGTTAATAGTTTGCGAGGAAAGGGGCCAGGCAAAGAGGAGTATCGGTACGTATCGAACGGTGGGTACTTGCAACTCCGCAGTGTTGTCGATAGTGAATGATGAAGGTCAGAGCGACGAAGTGAATCAACGTTTTCTGTACATACATGTGTGAGGTAGCTCAAGCAGTGCTTGAACGTGAGCCCACCGGTGAAGTAGAATTCCCGCTCGAAGTCATGGCGTCATCAACACACAGCTCCAGCTGATTGGGGTTTTGCAATCGAGTCGGTAGAAGTGTTTCAGATCACAGATTGTCTTGGTCTGCCGTCTACCCTGTCCTATCCCGGCAGTTCGCTCATCTGATTTTTGGATGTTTCGGAACGAAGTTCCGTCTTTGTTGCGTCCAGGATCGTAAGGACAACCGTCGGTCTCGGCGCGCATTTTGTGTCGCCAGTAACGTTGCTCAGTTGCTCAGATCGTCTCAAGGAAGAATAAAGCTCATCTTAGAAAAGGACTTGGCGCGCACGGTCGCAATTCATCTTTGCCGATGAACATTCGCGGCAAGGCGTATCGAAGATACCGTAATATATCCACTGCTAACAGTTTTGTGGGAATGTCCCTTTGAGTCAGTTGAAGCCGAAGTGACCACCAGTGGGAAAGCCAGCGCCCGGCGGGGCCTATGTGACTAGGGTGGGTGTGTTGATAGGTTGCTGTACTATCCGCGACTTACCAAGCGTCTCCTTGCAACTTGCCTCTTTTGTGTCCTTTCTCTTTATCCTGCCCGTGAGAGATGCCTTATAAGACTACCAGCCTTGCTCTCCCCATCTAGCGGGTCGATATGCCACCATTACGAGAGCGAGCCCCCTTTTTTCCTAGCTGCAACACATTCGGTCTTATCAAGGGCGGACGTCTTTCAGCCGTAACTCGACAAAAGCATCTCTAACTTCATATCGAGCTGGAAGCACTGCCCCGTCTTAACCAAACTTACTGCCATGAAGCTTACGAATTGCATCTACCTTGTGGTCGTCCCCGTGCTCCTTCGCTGCGCTCTGTGCACCCCACAGCATCCTCTTCTCGTTGCGCGAGGCTTCCCGTTCGACTTGAATAAACTTCCGGTGGAGGCTATCGAGGATGAAGTGCATGCCTTGAGTCATCCTTCAGCTGTCCAGATAGGACACGACACTGCTGCACAACAAGTGCAGTTCGATCAAACCGCGCAACCCGTGCATCAGGCAGGAAGCAGAAACCCCGTGCAAAGCGTTTCCGAACGGTTACATAGTCAGCTGCTGCCCGCGTCTCATAGCCTTGAGCCGTCCGATGCCCCACAAGGAAACTTTGGATCGCAAGTCGTAGGTTCACCGGAGCATGATCAAGTCTCGCTAGAGTTTGCTAGTCCTGCAAGAAGCTTGCCCCTCAAGAGACCTTTGTCACAGGAAGGAGATAGTGCCTCGCAACAGAATACCCACGACTCCACTCGCCGGAAGAATCTGCCTTGGACATGGCATCGAGGCACCTCCAGCACCCCACCCGTTGACGATGCCTCGAGCTCGTCCGCATATCAGCCCCTCTTACCGGAGCAAGAGATAAAGGTGCACGGAAGAAAAAAGCTGCCCGGACTTCCTTCATTGAAAAATCCGAAACTCAACGAGTTGATCAACCGAGACGAAGCCGGAGTCAGAGCTCAGTCCTTGCAGGACCCGAGCGCATTTTCCGGCGCAAACTTTGTCCTTGATGTACGCTACGATGAAAAAGTGAACTCTTTCATCGCAGCTCTACGAGCTGCAGCTTCTGGCTCGACACATCACGACTTGGGAAGCGACCTGCGCCCGGCAATACTCGGTGGTAAAACTAGGGTTGAGCCCCGGGACTTTCTCCAAAAGCACTTTAAAAAGCGCCAGGTGGCGGAGCAGTTTGAATTTAAAGACACAGACGAAAGTAGAAGCATGTTCCTCACGCGCTTGGATAACTACCGATTGATAACTCACACGCCCAGCACAAGGTTCGTGGGAGTATGGGAGATCGCCTCGCACCATCAGCACGACGCATTGGCGTTGCATTTCCGCGGCTTTTACCCCTTCCCAGCGTCAGACTTTCTCAAATTGGTGGAGCACCAACGCCCCCGCAGCTTTTGGCTCCAAGCTGTTTCTCAACATAGCAGGGAGCAACAACTTCAAGACCAAGACCCAGGACAAGTAAAAATGATGATGAAAATCCACGAGAAACAGGCGCCTCCTTCAGGAGAGCAGGATGCAGGCGATTTGGATGCCTCGCTACCTTCTCATCCTGATCTGCAGAAGCTCAGCGAGTCCGGGGTGCTGCGCGAGATCGTAGCAATGAGTCGAAAGCTACCGGGCCACCACCTTTTTGCTTACCAGCCGTCTCCCAGAATGCTCGCATTAGTGACGGAAAAGACGCAGATTACTGTGGACAAGTTCAAGCCACTTGAGCTTTCCGAGGAGGGGATCAAGGACTTCGCCGCCATCGCCTCTGGAAGGTTCCGCAAACCCAAGGGCGTCAAGATACTCAGCGACAACAATCACGAGACGTTCATGATGGACTTTTTTCCGAGGATTTATTGGGTGAAACCTTCTCAAAGAAATGTCGTCGCCTTCTGGCAGTTTGGACCTGTGATCCAAGGAAAGAGATTGGTAATTTGCAGGGGTCTCTACGGTCTTGATCTCCAATCATACAAACGGCTTGCTGACGAACCTGTTCCGGGCTTGCGAGCCTCGAACTTTCAGTACAACATGGCCAAGCTGCCCTAGTGCTCCAGCTCTTTTGTTCCTATGCGCTCAGCTCCCATTCTCGCCCGAAATCTGCTTTGGGCTCCAAATGGCGATCTCGGTCTTGTTTATCTGTCTCGATCGTACATCAATCCACTAGTCTCTCCCGTTTCGAACAGGTGACAAGGTGGGAACCGCGTTGCTCCCGCCTCTCTGCGTAAGTCTGTGAAGCGTGAACCAAGGCCAGCGAGCCATTTTCGTTCATGGGCCTTCGGCAAGAGTCCCTTCGGGGTAAAAAGGGCAATGAACAAGCAGGTCGACGCCGAGATTACGAGTGGCGTGTGCGTGTGACCTGCAGGGACGGCAAGGCTTCCTCGAAGCGCCGTGTGGATGTGA